>JAGIQG010000039.1:8913179-9155679 GCA_024679065.1 Sphyrna mokarran | reverse complement strand
GGCTCCGAAAAGAGCCTTTGGGTTATCAGATTAAAGAATGGCCGCTTCACTTGCTCTTGGCCGAGACGGCAGAGGTTTTCTTGGGCAGCAGCACGGCCTGGATATTAGGCAGCACCCCGCCCTGAGCGATGGTCACCCCTCCCAGCAGCTTGTTGAGCTCCTCGTCGTTGCGGACGGCCAGCTGCAGGTGCCTGGGGATGATGCGGGTCTTCTTGTTGTCCCGGGCCGCGTTCCCGGCCAGCTCCAGGATTTCAGCGGTCAGATACTCGAGCACAGCAGCCAGATAGACCGGCGCTCCGGCCCCCACACGCTCAGCATAGTTGCCCTTTCTCAGGAGCCTGTGAACGCGGCCCACCGGGAACTGCAGTCCGGCCCGGGACGAGCGAGACTTGGCCTTGGCCCGAGCTTTCCCGCCGCTCTTTCCTCTTCCAGACATTTGCACAATCTCCCCAACACTTTCCCAAAGAATGCTGCAATCCGCTCCCTTTCGCTTCTCTTCTAGCTCCGGGAGGAATGGAGGTGCGGACATTGCTGATTGGTCACTTTGTTGCTACCTCTCAGCATCTTGTTGCTGTGACCAATCAGAAATCTGCTTAACTGACCAATCCGGAGACTGCACGGAGTGAGGGCGGGAAATAACGGAGCCAAATTCTCCGATTCCAACCGATTTCATTTCAAATTGGAAAAGGCCGCCAAAGGGGGAAAGAACAAATTGTCCTATCGCCTTTCTAACTCTCCCGGGCGGCAATCAATCCCTGTTCACAGCATTCCCAGAAGGAAAACACTCTGTTTAGTCTTCAATCAGAAGCCAGTGTTTTTTCACTGAAAACAGCGAGCCAGATCGAGTCCTCAGCCTCAGTTTGCACCAATTTATACACGTCCTTCAAATAATCAGTGTGTCTCTCAGATAGGGGGTGAGAATTTGGACTGGGATTTATGCATCTTCCTGTCAGTGGAACTGAGTTGGGGATGACATGGAAACAATGTCTGTCTGTTCTGTGATTGTTGGATTGAAAATGTTTCTGCAACCAGTTCTGCCGGCTGAGACTGTGGAACTGATACACTCCGTGAGAGTGAACACACGTATTGTGTGTGAGAGATCATTGCACTGTTCATTATAAGTCAGGTGAGGAAACTTCAAACTAACCTGGATTGATTCAATGATTTGCCTCTCAGGAAATAACTTACTCATTGTAATCCAATTACAGGTGAGGGAATAATACAAAAAAACAAAACAGCCGGGGAAACAGGCCCTTCAGCCCAACGAGCCAGTGCCGCCACCCCGATGTTCTCACCTCTACCCGCGATCCCTATGTTTATAGATCTATGGATTAATAACCAAATTTGAGAGAATTTCAGGAGAATTTGTTTTCCCAATTAGCCTAAGAGCACATCTTTGGGATGTGGGAGGAAACCGGAGCGCCCGGAGAAAACCCACACAAGCACAGGGAGAACGCGCAAACTCCCACAGACACAGGCCCAAATCCATGTACCTGCACAGCACAGCGATAGTCACTGAGCTGTCGTGTTGCCCATCAAATGGTCCAGGTCAAGCGTACACTAACGACATGAAGCACTAGGATACTCTCGAAAAAAGATCCAAGAGCAGCCCCTCTCACGACCCATCGCGTGTATGCCCCTTGTTAGACAACAAGGTGGACCAAAGCACCTGTAGGATAAAAACAAGTACATCAATATCATCATCTATTTACACACTTCCCAGGACTCCCAAGGCTCATGATCCCTATTTTAAATCAGTTTTCTATACCCCTCCATTCCCATTCTGTTCATGTGCCCATCTAAGTATTTCTTAAATAACTCCAGAGTACCTGCCTCCACCACTTTACTTGGCAGCGCATTCCATACCCCCACCACCCTCTGTGAAAAAACTCCCTCTGGCATCCAAATTATACCTTACACCCCTCACCCTAAGCCCCTGACCTCTCGTGCTATTTGAGTCCATCCTAGGAAAAACCTTAACCCTGTTTATCTATCCCCTTCATAATCTTGTACACCTCTATTAGACCTCCTCTAAGTCTACGTCTTTCTAAGGAAAACAGTCCCAATTTGCCTAATCTCTCCTCGTAACTCAGACCTTCCATACCAGGCAGCATCCTGGTAAACCTCCTCTGCATCTCTCCAGAGTCTCCACGTCCTTCCGGTAGTAGGGCAACCAGAACTGGACGCAGTATTCCAAATGAGGTCTAACCAACGTTTTATATACAGGCCATTTTTCAATTTGAGTTACTGTTGTCACATGTAATGGCATACTGTGAAAAGTACTGTTTCTTGTGCATCATACAAGCAAAGCATACCATTCAGAGAATATGTGGGCAGAATGAAATGTTCTCCCCGTGAGTGCAGAATGTAGTGTTACCTCCATAACTAGTCTGTGACATATCAATAGGTAGCTCCATTCAAAAGTCTGATGGCAGCAGAGAAGATGCGATTCTTGAGTTGGTTGGTACGTGATCTCAGATGTTTGTATCTTTTTCCTGTTGGAAGAAGGTGGAAGAGAGTATGAAATTAAAGGGGATCTTTAATTTCCTACAATTTTTTGTAGGAATAATGGTGTTAAAGGCTGAGCTGTAACCAGTAAATGGGAATCTGACATGTGTCTTTGTTATCCAGGTGTTCCAGAGTTGAGTATACGGTCAGGGAAATGGCATCTACTGTGGATCTATTGCGGAAGTAAGTGAACTGTAGTGGATCCAGGTAAGCTGGGAGGCTGGAGTTGAAATGTGCCATGACTAATCTTTTGAAGCACTTCATAATGATGGGTGTCAGAGCTACTGCGCAATAATTCACAAAGGCAGCCACCTGGCTTATCTGTGGTACAGGGATGATGGTCATCTTCTTGAAGAAGGTAGGGATCTCAGATCGGTGTGAGATTAAAAATGTCTGCAAATACCCCCGCCAGCTGGTCCACATACTGCCTGTCCTCGTACCCCATCCGTGCCAGTCGCTTTCTGCAGGTTGACTTTCAAGAATGTTGATCTGAAGTCTGTGATGGTAACCTCGGATACAGGTTTGGCCAGGTCAAGGATTTCAGAGTGGAGGGGATCTTCTCTCATCCTCAAAATAGGCATAGAATGCATTGAGCTTATCAGGGAAGGGGCACTGTCGCTGGCAATTGTACACACCTTCATCTGGTATGTCTTTCAGACCTTACCATAAATGGTGGGACTCAAGCTTGATCCAGTACTGGCACTTGGCATTTGTGATGGTTCTCTGTTGATCACATCTGGATTTTTTAAAGGTCTGGGTCCCCTGATTGGAATCCTTCAAATCCAGACTTCAGGAAGCTGTGAATATCCTTGTTCATCCACACTTTCCGGTAGAGAAACAAATGGATTTGCTTCTTTGGCTCAGTTTTCTACGCAATACTAATGAAGTCGGTTATTGTGAAGTACGCATTCAGGGCGCTTGTTGAGTTTTTAAATACTGACCAGCTATTGACTCGAAGCAGTCATGTAGGAGATCATCTGGTTTCCTCAGACCAAAAATACGTGACTTTCTTTAATCAGATTCTCCTGCTTCAGTTTTTTGCTTGTAAGCTGGGAGCAGGAGCACAGCCTTGTGATCTGATTTGCCAAAGTTTGGCCGGGCAATAGAACGATAGGCATGTTTAATTTTTGTGTAGCAGTGTTCAAGGATGTTAGCACCTCTGGTGGGACAGGTGACATGTTGGTAGTACTTTGATAGGACACTCTTGAGATCCGTCTGGTTGAAGTCCCCAGCCTGGATGAACAAGGCCTTGGGATATTTTGTCTCAAGGCTGTTTGTGGCAGTAGATATTTCATCCAGCGCAACGTTCATGTCTGCCTGGGGTGGAATGTAAACCGCTGTCAGGATAACAGAGGTGTACTCCCGTGGAAGGTTATCGGGACAGCATTTCAGCGTCAGATATTCTAGGTCCTGGGAGCAGAAACTCACCAGTGTTGTGACATCGGAGCACCAAGAGGTGTTGATTAGAAGGCAGACGCTACCTGCGCAAGCCTTCTCTGAGGCTGCTGTACGGTCCGTTCGGTGGATGGAGAAGCCCTGTGGTTGTAGGACACTGTCCGGTGAAGCAGGTGTGATCTGGATTTCTGTGAAACATAGCACACAGCAGTCTCTCAGTTCCCTTTGAAAAGTAAGTCTGGTTTGAAGTTCATCTAAATGGTTTTGCAGAGATTGAACATTTGCCAGGAGTAAGCTGGGGAGGGGCATCTTGGAACCATATTGTTTCAGTCTCACCTGCAGGCCTGCACGTTTCCCACGTTTCCTGGGGTGGCTGCTCCCTGTCGTGCCTGCCAGACGGTGTTTAGTCTGTGGTATTGAGGGTGTAGCTGTCTCCTGTTTCCGCTTTGGTTGGTGTGTGGGTGGAGGATTTGTTGCCATGGTCACGGGTCCTGTGTCAGAAGTTGAGAGCTCCAGGTCACTGTCGGGCTGAGTTCGGAGGGTGTTCACACCACACTCCGGTGTGGACAGCTCGAAAGCTGGTTAGTGGATGGGGTCTCTGGGGTCACGGCTGGTTCCACATGTTGCGGTCACTGCCAGGTCAAGGTCTTCCTTCCGAGGTCACAGGATCTCTAATCTTGCAAATAAATTTAAAACAGCAGTTTCAGTAATTTATAAATCTTAATACATAATCATAATGAACAACCACAAAGGAAGACCAGTGATACAAACATTGTCAATGTGTGACTGCAGTCCTCAGTGTCCATGTACAAGATGTAATGATCAGTAGTGGTAGGTGCTATGACAATTCAATGGCATTCAGATACAACTGAAACCCTGCACTGCTCCATGAATGGGATAGCCGGATGGAACAGGGACATTTGCCGCGTTCGAATTTCCATTCATTGCTCTGATTAACCAGGTAGCAATCAAAACCAAACAGTCTCTGGTTAAAACGTGTCCATTCTCATTCTCACCTGGTGCTCTTTGTCTAATTCCCCACATCCTGACTGGAAACAGGCAGACAATCTTCACTGTCCAATAACAACAAACAAAAGGAGACTGGGACTGGAATCATTATGGTACACAAGGAGACAGTTCACCACATCCAGTCCATGCTGGTTCTCCATACAACAATCCAGCCAATCCCACTCCCCTGCTCTACCCCCATAGCTCTATAAGTATATTTCCCTCAAATGTCCATCCAAATTCCTCTTTGAAATTATTCATTGTCTCTGTTTCCAACCTCAGACGCAGCAACTTTCAGGTTGTTACTCATGCATGACAAGTTCTTCCACACATCCCCTCTCCGTCTCTTCCCAAAACCTTCTACTTGTGCCCCCTAGTCCGTGTACTAACAGTGAATGGGATCAGCTTTTCTTTGTTTACCTAATCCACACCTGCCATTATCCTGTCCACCTCGATCAGATCTCCCCCTTAATCTGCTTTGCTCCAAAAAGATCAACCCCAGCTTCTCCAACTCAACTTTGTGGCTAAAACCATTCTGGTCAATCTCCTCTGTACCCGCAGAATTTTTCCTCAAGTGTGGTGAGCAGAACCGGACTCAATACTCCAGCTGTGAAGCAACCAGAGCTTTCTACAGGCTTAGCATAACTTAGCATTCTATACTCAATGCCCCTGTGTCCTCATGGGGAGGGTCACTCGTGTGAATGGGGAGGGTCTGAATTAACCTGGCAGGGGGATTGGCACCAATATATAGAAATAGAAAAGGGGAATATCTAGAGAAGAAAAAAGAAAATCACCAGCTCCAATACACCCTTCCCTGGTGAGCTCAATACATTCTACACTTGTTTTGAGCAAGAGGTCAGTGACAGCGTGTCCTCCATCCTGGAAGCCTTGGAAGAACCTGTATCTGAAGTTACCATTGCAGATGTTAGAGGTCAATCCAAGGAAAGTGACTTGCCTGGATGGGAATCTGGATGAGCACTCAGATCCTGCATGGATCAGCTGGCAGGGGCATTCACAGATATCTTCAAACTCGTTTTTACAACAATCTGAGGTGCCTACCTGCTTCAAGAAGATGACCATCATCCCACTAGCAAAGAAATACTAAGCAATGTGCCTCAATGATCATTATCCAGTACCTCTGACATCCATCATTAGGAAGTGCTTCAAAAGATTAGTCATGACACAAATCAAATCCAGACTCCTGACTACCTGGATCCAGATAGTTCACCTACCGCTGCACACAGCAGATGCCATCTCCCTGTCCCTGCACTCAACCCTGGAACACCTAGGTAACAAAAACACTTATACCAGACTCCTATTTATTGACTACAGCTCAGCCTTCAACACCATTATTCCTATAAAACTCATCTCCAAATTCTGTGGCCTGGGTCTCAGTGCCTCCCTCTGTAACTGGATCCTGAACTTCCTAACTCACAGACCACAATCAGTAAGGATTGGCAATAACACCTCCTCCACGATCATCCTCAACACCAGTTCTCCACAAGGCTGTGTTCTCCGCCCCTGACTATACTCCTGATAAACCTATGGCTGTGTAGCTAAATTCCCCTCCAAGTTTGCTGACAACACTACCATAATGGTCCGCATCACAAACAATAATGAGACAGAGTACAGGAATGAGATAGAGAAGCTGGTGAACTGGTGCAGCAACAATAATATGTCCCTCAATGTCAACAAGATAAGGGAGATTGTCGTTGACTTCAGGAATCATAGTGGACAACATGCCCCTTGTCTACATCAACAGGGACACAGTAGAAATAGTTGACAGTCTCAAGTTTTTAGGTGTCCAGATTGTCAACAACCTATCCTGGTCCCCCATTCCGATACTATAGTAAAGAAAGCATATCACTGCCTATACTTTCTCAGAAGACTAAGGAAATTTAGCATATCAGCTATGACTCTCACCAACTTTTACAAATGAGCATAAAAAACATTCTTTCTGGTTGAATCACAGCTTCGTTTGGCTCTTGCTCTACCCAGGATTGCAAGAAACTACAAAAGGTTGTGAATGTAGCCCAATCCATCATGGAAACCAGCATCCAATCCAATGATTCTGTCTACACTTCCTGCTGCCTCGGTAAAGCAGCCAGCATAATTAAAGACCCCACGTACCCCAGATATTCTCTCTTCCACCTCCATCTGTTGGGAAAAAGATACAAAAGTCTGAGATCATGTACTAATTGATTCAAGAGCAGTTTCTTCCCTGCTGTCAGATTTCTGAAAGGAACTACCTTGGATTAAGTTGATCTTTCTTTACACACCAGCTCATAAATGTGAGAATGATAAATCAAATCATATAAGGCAGGAATAGATGAAGAAGGAATCTCAGTGGAATACAAGGACAGGTTTGGAAAGCATGTGTATAATCACACGAAATGTCATAGAGGTTTACAGCATGAAACAGGCCCTTCAGCCCAATTTGTCCATGCCACCCATTTTTTTAACCCCTAAGCTAGTTCCAATTGCCCACATTTGGCACACATCTCTTCATACCCATCTTACCTGTGAAACAGTTTATTCACATTTTAAGAGGCAAAATTGTACCCACCTCTACTATTACCTCTGGCAGCTCGTTCCAGACACACTCTACATTCTGTGTGAAAAAATTGCTCCTCTGGACCCTTTTGGATCTCTCCCCTCTCACCTTAAACCCAACCCCTCTCGTTTTAGACTCCTGACCTTCAGGAAAATATGTTGACTCTCTAGCTGCTCTATGCCTCATTATCCTACAAAACTCTATAACATCACCTCTAAGCCTTGTACCTTCCAGAGAAAAATGTCCCCATAAAGCTCTCCTTATAACTGAAATCATCAAGTCCCAGTAGCATCCCAGTAAATTTACCTGGACTCTGTCTTGTTTAATAATACCCTTTCTATAATTGGGTGATTAGAACTGTACACAGCATTCCAAGTGTAGCTTGATCAACATTTTGTAACAACTCCAACAAGACGTCCCAACTCCTGCATTCAATGTTCTGACCAATGAAACCAGGCATGCCGAATGCCTTCTTCATCATTCTGTCCATCTGTGACTCCACTTTCAAGGAGCTATGAACCTGTACCCTTTAATCTCTGTTCTATAACTCTCCCCAGTAACCTACCATTAACCGACCAAGTCTTGCTTTGGTTTGATCTACCAAAATGCATCAACTCACGTTTATCTAAATTAAACTCCATCTGTCATTCGTCAGCCCTGTTTCAATTGTAAATAACCTTCTTTACTGTTCACTATGCCAGCAACCTTGGTGGCATACAGGACAGTGTGGTGAATAAGGTTAGAAGCACAAATAGCCACGTAGGAAAAATGGAGATGTGGTGAGAAAGAAATAGAGTAGCAAATCTGCAGGCAGATCATGCATTGCAGATATAGAATTAACTGCATTTTCACGCAGACTGACAGGAATGTTGCCACGTAGGACATAGAACACTACAGCACAAACAGGCCCTTCGCCCACGTGTTGCACCGATCACATCTACACCTACCAATCCACAGATCTATCTATAATCCCCTACCCATTAGTTCCCAGATACTCATCCAGAAGTCTTTTAAAAGACCCCAGCGAGTTCACCTCTACCACCTCCGATGGCATCCGATTCTATTCATTCACCACCCTCTGAGTGAAAAACTTACCCCTAACATCCCCTCTGTATTTGTTTCCCTGCACCTTAAATCTGTGTCCTCTTGTAGTGACCATTTCAGCTTGGGGAAATAGCCTCTGAGAATCCACCCTATCTATTCCTCTCAACATTTTATAAACCTCTATCAGGTCACCTCTCAACCTACGTCTCTCCAGGGAGAAGAGTCCCAGCTCCCTCAACCTATTTTCATAAGTAAGGCATGCCTCCCAATCCAGGCAGCATCCTTGTAAATCTCCTCTGCACTCTCTCAATAGCTTCTACATCATTCCCTCAGAAGCCTCTCCACGAGCTTACCAACCACTGAAGTCAGACTCACCGGTCGGTAATTTCCTGGACTATCCTTGTTCCCTTTCTTAAAGGTAGAAACCACATCCGCAATCCTCCAATCCTCCGGAACCTCTCCCATTTCCATGGACGACACAAAGATCATCGCCAGGGGCTCTGCAATAACTTCCCTCACTTCCCACAATAACCTGGGGTACATCCCATCTGATCCCGGCGACTTGTCTATCTTGATAGAATTTAACAGATCTAACACATCCTCTTTCCTAACATCCACATACTCAATCTTTTCCGTTTGCCTCAAACCTGCAGTACAACCTGATCACATGATCCAAGTATTCATGGGTGGTCACTTGAGAACAGTGATCATTATATCACAAGCTTGATATGAGCAAGGAACAATCTAAAGTAGCGCTTTTGAATTGGAAGAGGACTAACTTCAACAGGAGCTGGATTTGAGCCAGATGGAGCCAAAATCTGACAGTAAAAATTATAACAGAACAATGGTTGATCTTTCAGGAGATGTTTCAGGTACAGACTCGGTACATTCTAATCAGGGTGAAAGGGAGAGGAACTAAAGCCCGAGCTCCTTGGATGACGAGGAAGATAAAAAATATAATGAAACAATGAAGAGGCCAAATGATGCATTTCAGAAGAATTCTTCAAATGAGAACCATTATAGTGTGCGTGTGTGAAATTAATTCTCTATCTGACCACCTCTGTTACTGTATGAGAACATGGAATTAACTCACTCCTGCAGTCAATCTGTACAAGAGCACCATTCACTCTCTGTCCATCTTAACGTTAGCAAGTGAGAGGTTATCCACTTTGGTAAGAATAATGGTAGGAAAGATTACTATTTAAATGGTGAAAAGCTGCAGCATGCGACGGTGCAGAGAGACCTGGGGGTCCTTGTGCATGAATCGCAAAAACACAGTATGCAGGTGCAGCATGTGATTAAGAAGGTAAATGCAATGTTGGCCTTTATATCTAGGGGGATAGATTATAAAAGTAGGGAGGTTCTGTTGCAGCTGTATAGGGTGCTGGTGAGGCCGCAGCTGGAGTACTGTGTGTGCAGTTTTGGTCGCCACATTTGAGGAAGGATATTTTGGCCTTGGAGGGGGTGCAGAGAAGGTTCACTAGGCTGATACTGGAGATAAGGGTGTTGGATTATGAAGAGAGACTGAATAAGCTAGGCTTGTACTCTTTGGAGTTTAGAAGGCTGAGGGGGATCTTATAGAGACATATAAGATAATGAAGGGGATGGATAGGGTAGAGGTTGAGAGACTGTTCCCGCTTAACAAAAATAGCAGGACTAGAGTGCACAGCCTCAAGATTAGGGGGGGGTCGGTTCAGATCGGAGGTGCGGAGGGGTTTCTTCACGCAGAGGGTGGTGAATCTTTGGAATTCTCTGCCTGATGATGTGGTGGAGGCTTCCTCGCTGAATATGTTCAAGTCAAGAGTGGATAGGTTTTTGATTGACGAGGGAATTAAGGGTTACAGGGAGAAAGTGGGAAAATGGTACTAAACCAGTACAGATCAACCATGATCTTATTGAATGGCGGCGCAGGCTCAAGGGGCTGGATGGCCCTACTCCTGCTCCTATTTTTTATGTTCTTATGTTATCTCTGTTACTGTGTTTCATTGGAATTACAGTAAATTTCTTCCTGACAATTTATTTGAGGATGGAATTAATTCTCTGATGTGTCAGCCTCTATTAGTGCAAGTGAATGTGGAATTTACTCAATTAGTCAGTCTGTGTTCCTGTGTTTCAGTGTGCAGTTATCTCTCTGTCCTATTCTGGGAGTTGATTGGCTCAGTTGGCTAGACAGTGGGGCTGTGAAGCAGAGCAACTCCAACAGCCTGGGTTCAATTCCTGGTAAAGTTTTACAACACCAATTTTAAATCCAACCAATTTATTTGATAGTAAATCCGCGAGCTTTCGACGCTATGCACCTTCGTCAGGCAAATGCAGTGTTCTGATTTGCAGAGGCACTCATATCCACACAGACAGTTACAGATTGCTGATTAGAATGCGAATCCTTACATCTAACCCGCTATTCAAGTGTTAAAGTGGCTAACAATGTGTGTGAAGGGAATCCTGAGCATTGGTTAGAGAATTGTGTATTTTCTCCAGACAGCACAGTAAGTGAGGTTTTTTGCTAACCAGGCAAGTTACGGGGGTTACAGATAGTGTGTCATGAAGCCAAGATCCCTGTTAAGACCGTCCTCATGTGTGCGGAACTTGGCTATCAGTCTCTGCTCAGCAACTCTGCGCTGTCATGTGTCACGAAGGCCCCCTTGAAGAACATTACCCGCAGGTCGGAGGCCGAATGCCCATGACTGCTGAAGTGTTCGCCCACAGAAGGGAACTGTTTTAGAACATAGAACATAGAACATTACAGCACAGAACAGGCCCTTCGGCCTTCGATGTTGTGCCGACCAAAATAAAAATGCCCTCCAAACTAAACCATTCCCTTCTCTTCCATATACTTATCAATTAACCTCTTAAACGCCACCAAACTTGGCGCATCTACAACAGCTGCAGGCAGGGCATTCCACTCCCTAATCACTCTTTGAGTAAAGAACCTACCTCTGATATCCGTCCTATAACTCATACCCTTAATTTAAAGCTGTGTCCCCTCGTGCTAGCTTTCTCCATCCTAGGAAAAAGGCTATCACTGTCCACCCTATCTAAACCTCTAATCATCTTATATGCTTCAATAAGATCCCCTCTTAGCGCCTCCTTTCTAACGAAAACAACCTCAAATCCTTCAACCTCTCTTCATAGGACCTGCCTCCATACCAGGCAACATCCTGGTAAACCTCCTCTGTACCCTCTCCAATGCCTCCACATCTTTCTTATAATGTGGGGACCAGAACTGCACACAATACTCCAAGTGCGGCCGCACTAGAGTTTTGTACAGTTGCAACATGATGCTGCGGCTCCTAAATTCAATCCCCCCTACCAATAAAAGCTAAGACTCCATATGCCTTCTTAACAACTTATCCACTTGACTGCCTACTTTCAGGGATCTATTGACACATACACCAAGATCTTCTGTTCCTCAACACTATTAAGAGCCCTACCATTAGCCCTATACTCTACACATTTATTGTTCCTGCCAAGTGCATTACCTCACACTTTTCCACATTAAACTCCATTTGCCACCTCTCGGCCCAGCTCTGCAACTTGTCCAAGTCACTCTGTAAACTAAAACACCCCTCTTCACTATCTACCACTCCACCACTTTAGTGTCATCTGCAAATTTACTGATCCATCCCTCAATACCCTCATCCAGATCATTTATAAAAATTTACAAACAGCAGGGGCCCCAAAACAGACCCCTGAGGCACACCACTCGTCACCGAACTCCACGATGAATATCTCCCATCAACCACCACCCTCTGTCTTCTATCTGCCAGCCAATTCCTAATCCATTAGCTAAATCACCCTCTATTCCACACATCTGCATTTTCTGTAGAAGTCTTCCATGGGCCACCTTATCAAACGCCTTACTAAAGTCCATATATACTACATCAACCGCCTTACCCCCATCCACCTCTTGTCACTTTCTCAAAAAACTCAATGAGGTTAGTAAGGCAGACTACCCTTCTCGAAACCATGCTGACTATCCCCAATCATTCATTTCTCTCTAAATAACTATAAATCCTATCCCTAATAATTCTCTCCAATACCTTGCCCACAACAGAAGTAAGACTCTGCCTATATTCCCTGGAAGTCTCTCTTCCCTTCTTAAACAATGGGACCACATTCGTATCCTCCAGTCCTCCGGAACCACACCCGTAACCACGAGGACCTGAGATCAGAGCCAGAGGCTCTGCAATCTCCTCTCTTGCCTCCAGAGAATCCTAGGGTAAATCCCGTCCGGCCCAGGGGACTTATCAACTTCAAACCCTCGAGAATTTCTAGCACATCCTCCTATCTACTACAATACTTCCCAATTTGCAACCCTGTACCTCAGTGTTCTCCATACTACATTTCCAGCACTTTTGCCTGGTGATTGTTGAGCGATGCTCATTCATCCGCTGTCGTAGTGTCTGCATGGTCTCCCCAATGTACCATGCTTCGGGACATCCTTTCTTGCAACGTATTAGGTAGACAACGTTGGCCGAGTTGCAAGAGTATGTACCGTGTACCTGGTGAATGGTATCCTCACGTTTGATGATGTCGTCCATGTCTATGATCTGGCATGTCTTGCAGAGGTTGCTGTGGCAGGGTTGTGTGGTATTGTGGTCACTGTTCTCCTGAAGGTTGGGTAGTTTGCTGCGAACAATGATCTGTTTAAGGTTGTGTGGTTGTCTGAAAGCAAGAAGTGGAGGGGTGGGGATGGCCCTAGCGAGATGTTCATCATCATCAATGACATGTTGAAGACTCCGGAGAAGATGTCGTAGCTTCTCCGCTCCGGGGAAGTACTGGACAACAAAGGGTACTCTGTCCCCCTTGTCCCGTGTTCGTCTTCCGAGGAGGTCAGTGCGGTTTATCGCTGTGACACGTTGGAACTGTTGATTGATGAGTCGAGCACCATATCCTGTTCTCACGAGGGCATCCTTCAGCGTCTGGAGGTGTCTGTCACGATCCTCCTCATCTGAGCAAATTCTGTGTATACAGAGGGCTTGTCCATAGGGAATGGCTTCCTTAACGTGTCTAGGGTGGAAGCTGGAGAAGTGGAGCATTGTGAGGTTGTCTGTTGGTTTGTGGTACAGTGAGGTGCTGAGGTGACCGTCCTTGATGGAGATGCGTGTGTCCAAGGATGCAACTGATTCTGGAGAATAGTCCATGGTGAGTCTGATGGTGGGATGGAACTTGTTGATATCATCATACAGTTGTTTCAATGATTGTTCACCATGAGTCCCAAGGAAAAAGATGTCATCAATGTATCTAGTATATAACCTTGGTTGAAGATCTCGTGTAGTGAAGAAGTCTTGTTCGAACCTGTGCATGAAGATGTTGGCATACTGAGGTGCAAATTTGGTCCCCATGGCTGTTCCATGTGTCTGGATGAAAAGTTGATTGTTGAAGGTGAAGACATTTTGTCGTCCAAGATGAAGCGGATGAGTTGTAAAATTACATCCGGAAACTGGCAGTTGTTGGCATTGAGTACTGAGGCAGTTGAAGCAATACCATCGTCGTGGGGGATGTTGGTGTAGAGCGCTGAGACATCCAGCTGGGGTTATTCATGAAAGAGGAGAGCAGCCTATGGCCATCTGAGACTATGGTGAATTTAGCCTTTATCTTTCTGCCCATCGTTGTTAGTATGTGTGAATATGGAATTAATTCTGTATCTGTAATTCTCTATTACTGTATGTGAATGGGGTATTAATTCTGTTCATCTCTGATTTGTAGGAGAGGCTGAAATTAAGTGTTCTCTATCCGTTACTGCAGTGTGACATTAACTCTGTCAATCTCTGTTACTGTATGCAGGTGTGGAATTGACATTTGACAATAATGACTGTGTCAGTGTATGTTAGTGCTTGGAAGTGGGTCACGATCAGCTTAGCAAACAGTAGCAAGTGGAGGCTGATTCCTGAGATGAAGGAGTTCTCTTATGAAGAATAATTAAACAAATCTAGCCAATTTTCAGTGAAGAAAAATGACAGAGGATTGTACTAAAACATTCTCAGGGGCTTGACAATGTAGATGCCACCATGTATGGGGGAAACTAGAACTAGAGGCACAGGTTAAAGATAAAGCATCTCCAATTGAAGATGGTGATTAGGAGGAATTACTTATTTTAAGGGATTCTTAATTTTTGTCATTGAACAGATTCAATCTTGAGTTAGGTAGATTTTTGAGATACAAGAGAATCAAGGGTTTTGAGGACAGGCACTGAAGCGGAGTTGAGGCCACAATCAAATCAGCCATCTTAGTGAATAGCAGAACAGGCATGATGGGCTGAATGGCCTTCGCCTGCTCCTTTTTCTTATATTCTGATGGGGTGTGTGTGTGTGTGTGTGTAACTTGCCTTTTTTTCTGTCAGTCTCTCAGTTTCTCAGTGTGGAATTAACTCAGTCTGATATTAGATATGAATGTGGAATTGATTCTCTGTCCAGCACTTATTGTGTGCAAGTTTACAATGTTTCTGTAATTGTACAAGACACAGTTAATGATCTTTGATCAGAAGAATTTGGACCTGATGCTCTCAAATATACCCAGAATTAAACCGATCCATTTCTTCTGCTTCTACACACCAAAAGTCACCCAAACTAAAACATACCTTCACAGAAACTGAGGGACCGAATTCCAAAATCAACATCCAGCCTAATTCAAAATGGCTCTTAATTTGTCTAAATAAGGCCTCGGTTTTCTGTGCAACAGCTGCAATAATTCACAGGTGAAATCATGTGGAGCCTGGACATCTGAAACAAGGTGAAAATTCTGGAATACACAACAGGTCAGGCAGCATCTGTGGAGAGAGAAAAACAGAGTTCACATTTCAGCTCATTGACAATCAGCCTACAATAAACTACTTGCTGATATCTGTTAATGGCAGCTGCAGTTCCCATGTGAGGAGGTAATGTCCTAGTAATATTCTCACTGAACTAATGACCCAGAGATCCAGGGTAATTCAATGGGACCTGAATATCACCACAGCAAAGTGTGTAATTTGAGCTCAGTTAAAATCTGGAATTAAAGATCTAATGATGGCAATGTTGTAAAAAAAACATTTAGTTCATTGATACCCCTTTAGGGAAGGAAATGCACCCACAATAACTGCTGCGACCTGAGACTCCAGACCCACAGTACGTTTTTGATTTTTTAATGCCCTCTGAAATAATCTAACAAGCCACTCAGTTCAAGGGTAATTAGTGCAATAAATGCAGGCCAAGCCAGTGACACACACATCACATGAAGGAAAACAATTCCCTGCATCCAGAAAGTGCTCTATCCAACACACTGCCTTGTCCAGGCACTGAGAGTGGGCATTATCCCCGGGGCAGTCGCAGGGCAATTGGTGCTGAACTTTCCCCACTGCCACTTGTCTCCCATTCCATCAAGCTGCCTGTGTCCTTTTGAAGTTTCCCACTTTCCTCCTCACAGTTGCCAATGTCTCCAGGTTTGGTGGTGTGTGGAAATGTTGAGCTTGTGTCCTGTACACCAAGGTGTGTATCATTAATATTTATCAGGAAAAGCAGAGCTCCTAACACCCACTCCCCCCCCCCCCCCCCCCCCCCCCCCCCCCCCCCCCCCCCCCCCCCCCCCCCCCCCCCCCCCCCCCCCCCCCCCCCCCCCTCTCCCCCCTCCCCTCCCCCCACACCCTCCCCCTCCCCCACTCCCCCCCTCCCCTGTCCTCTCCTCCCCTCCCCCTCTCCCTCCCCATCCCGTCCCCCTCCCACCTCCTCCCCGTGCCCCTCCCCCACCATCCCCTCCTCTCTCCCCTTCCCCACCCTCCCTCCACTTCCCACCCCCCTCCCCCCCCCATCCCCCTCAGGTCCCCTCCCCCTACCCCACTCTCTGTGCCCCTCCCCCACCCTCTCATCCCCTCTCCCTCTCCTCCCCCCTCCATTCCCTCCCCCTCCCCTCCACCCTCCCACTCCCCACCGCACATCCCCTCCTCCCCCCACTCGTCCTCCTCTCCTGTCACCCCCCCCGCCCTCCTCGTCCCCTCCCACCCTCCTCCCCGTCCCCCTCCCTCCCCTCTCCCCCACCCTCTCCTCTCCCCCCCGCCCTCCAAACCCCCCTCCCCTCCTCCCTCCCAACCCCCCTCCCCTCCTCCCTCCCATCCCCCTCCCCCTTCCCCCTCTCCTTCCCCCCTCCCCCTCCTCCACCCCTTCCCCCTCTCTCCCCATCCCCCTCTCCTTCCATCCCCCTCTCCCTCCCTCCCCGCCCTCCCTTCTCCCCTGTGCACCTCCCCCACGCCCCCCTTCCTACCCCCCTTCCTCCCTACCCCCTCTCTCCCGCTCTCTGTCCCTCCCCCCTTCCTCCTCCCTCCCCCCCTTCACCCCCTGCACCCTCCCCCCCCAGAACCCCTCCCCCTTGCTCCCACCTTCCACCCCCTTCCTCCCCCTCCGCCCCCCTCCTCCCCCTGCACCCCCCCCCCTCACCCCCCTCCCCCCCCTCACACCCCCTCCCCCCCTCGCACCTCTCCGCTCCCCCCCGCACCTCTCTCTCCCCCCCCGCACCTCTCTGCTCCCCCCCACCACCACCACCTCTGTCCTCTGCTCCCACCCCACCACACCTCTCTGCTCCCACCCCCACCTCTCGCTCCACCCCCCCGCACCTCTCTGCTCCACCCCCCGCTCACTCACCCTCACCTCTCTGCTCCCCCCCACCCCCTCCACCTTTCTGCTCCCCCCACCCCCTCCACCTCTCTGCTCTCTGCTCCCCTCTCTGCTCCCCCCCCACCCCTCTGCTCTCCCCCCACCTCTCTGCTCTCCCCACCCCGCCTTCCCCCCTCCCCTCCCCTCCCCTCTCCCCCTCCCCCCCTCCCTCCCCCTCCCTCCCCTCCCCCCCCCCCTCCCCCCCCCCCCTCCCCCCCCCCCCCTCCCCCCTCCCTCCCCTCCCCTCCCCTCCCTCCCCTCCCCCCCCCCCTCTCCCCTCCCCTCCCCTCTCCCCCTCTCCCCCCCCCTCCCCCCCTCTCCCCCCCCTCCCTCTCTCCCCCCTCCCTCCCCCCTCTCCCCCTCCCCCCCTCCTCTCCCCCTCTCCCCCCCCTCCCTCCCCCTCCCCCCTCCCCCCCCTCCCCCTCCCCCTCCCCCTCCCCTCCCCGTCCCCCTCCCCCTCCCCCTCCCCTCCCCCTCTCCCCTCCCCCTCCCCCTCCCCTCTCCCCCTTCCCCCTCCATCTCCCCTCCTCCGTCCCCTCCTCCCTCTCCCTCCCTCCCTCCCCCTCCCCCTCCCTCCTCCCCCGGCCCCTCCCCCCCCCTCCTCTCCCCCTCCCCCTCCCTCTCCCCCCTCCCCCCTCCCCCTCCCCCTCCCCCTCCCCCTCCCCTCCCCTCTCCCCCTACTCCTCCCCCTCTCCCCCTCCTCCCCCCTCCCTCCCCTCCCCAACTCCTCCCCCCTCCCCCAACTCCTCCCCCCCCCCTCCCCACTCTCCCCACTCCCCCCCCCTCCCCCCCCCTCTCCTCCCCCCCCTCTCCTCCCTCCCCCCAACTCCCTCCTCCCCTCCCCCTCCCCCTCCCCCCCCACGCCCCACCTCTCTGCCTCCGGACGCTGACGCGGTATTACTGTGGCTGCGCACAGCCCCCCTGAACTTCCGAGAGCCGCACTGCGCATGTTCCACGCAGGCAGAAGGTACTGGGAGCGCGTACCAGTGGCGCCTGCGCCGTGCGGACCATTCTGAATGAGATAGACCGTATTCACCTGCGCGGTGTATCCTGGGTTCTCCATGTCTCCATTACATTGAATAAAAGTAACGTAAACATATTTAAACCCATGAGCACTCCGAAAGAGATTTCTTCTTCCTTCAGTACCATACTTCCTCTTATCTAACGTACAGCTTCAAAATGTATTTTTATCCTTACTTGTCCAATGACGTTTTACATTTACTTTTCATTCTAATTGGTTTCGATTACAGGCATCATATTCAGGATCACGCAACTTGCTGCCTAATGTAACGATAAATGTGTTCCCTGAGGGTTTTCTTTCTTATTTTATACCATTCACAACGAACCCCTGCCATTGGTTCACAGAAACATTTTATTCCCATTTACTCTATTGAAACCGATTACGATTTTAATCACCTCTCTCAAAACTCCTCTTAACCTTCGTACCGACTTCGAATAGTATGAATGCAGGAACTGTGAATTTCGAAGTTCTGCAATTATATAACAAGTGAGCTGCTGCTGAGACAACCCAAATTAATGGCAAATATTTCAGATCAACGTCTTTTTATTAGAATGGTGAGAATTATAAATGTAATACATTATAGATAAATAAAAAGGAAAGGGACTAACGTGAAAAATGAACGAAATTGAATATCCATGACCATTTGGTCCACACATCCATTAAATAATAAGATGTAGTCACACTGCTGAAAGGGATAATTACCAGATATATAAAGATTGAAAAATCTGAATGGAGGAAAGGAGTTCTGAACATCAGAAAAGACCTAGGGCTGAATGATCCGTGTAGGAGTAAGACGCAGAATGACAATGACAGGTGACTAGAAACTCTTATTAGAAATCAATTATCCTTTTTGGACTGATTGGAAAAGACACACTTGAGAACCCTGCCAGCCACAGAGCGGTGAGAGAATTGGTTGAGGAAAGGGAAGAAATATTGTAAGTCTTGAATGGAATGTTGCATTATCTCTCCTCAAGTTTCCGTGTCTAAATGCAGGAGAAAAGTTTTTTCAACTTTTTTTTTCAAAAAGAAAATCACTGCTAATGGTGGTCAATTAACATTGGTTGATTAACTGACTGACTGACACCTTCCATCATTCCATAAACATGATTCAAGTCCATTCTTGAAATATAATCCTAAATTTAAATAAAGTTATCTAGGAAGTTATGAGAGGTGAGTTTGCTAAATTAGATTCTGGATTAATATATTCATTAAATGGCATGACGATAGATAAGCAACTGCTAATATTAAAGCATAGTCGTATGTCTTCCTTTCTGACACATACTCATAACTGGAAAAGTGCCCCAATCATGGATAACAAAATAAATTAAATAGTATGGGATCTAAAGAAAAATGTAAGAACACAAAAGCTTGGAGTACAAGTCGGCCATTTGTCCCCTCCAGCCTGTTCCGCTATTCAATAAGATTATGCCTGATCTTTTCATGTATACGTTACACAAATGAGCAATCTGTCCATTCTGCTTTGCCATTGTATGATTTTTCTGTCTCCTGACAGACTCTTGCTGCTTTTGTGCGTGTTCCATTCTTGGTGTGTTAGACAGTGGAATTGTGCCGCCAGGCGGAGCTGCCGAGCACATTTGCCGTCATGAAACAACAACACGACAGTGAAATTCTGTCCCGCTTCTGCGAAACAATAATAACCAGGAACGTATTAGCTTATAGCAGAGTGGCGCAGCGGAAGCGTGCTGGGCCCATAACCCAGAGGTCGATGGATCGAAACCATTCTCTGCTATTTACGTTTTCAGGATCAGTTTTTAAAAAATTCTCTGTTCTCAAGTAACTCTACTATTTCATTCCAGGGCTCAGTTATCTTCATCAATTCTCGCTTACAACAGATAATTTAATCTGCCACAAGCTCACTGATATAAATACTACAAATACGTCTTTCCCTCTTTTCTCAAGGCAGTTCTGACACAATCAAAATACCTTAAGTATTTGGTATTAGGTACCATAATACCTACAATCCATTTAAACAGCACTGACTTTCTGACAAAGCATCCCATGTATGCCTATAGTCAGAGTGCCACACGCCCACCCTGCCAATCTACTTAACCCTCACCTCTTTTTAACCAAACAAAAGACCAATCCACTCACCCTGCTGGGCTGTGGAAGGAACCCGGAGTACCTGTTTTCTTGATATAACTCACCTGGGTGAATGCAGCTCCAACAACACTAGAAGTTTGACACCAAGTCTGACCTCATTCTCTTCCCATCCACAAAGAGTCACTTCCTCCACCAAAAGTTAGAGTTAAAGAGTATTTATGAGTCACAAGTCTGCTTCTAGGTAGCATTAAAACTGATAAATCTCCGGGGCCTGATGGCATTTATCCCAGGCTGCTTAGGGAGATGCGAGGTGAAATTGCTGGGCCTCTGATGCAAATCTTTGTCTCTTCTTTGGACACAGGTGAGGTCCCAGAGGATTGGAGAATAGCTAATGTTGTACCGTTGTTTAAAAAGGATAGTAGGGATAGCCCTGGAAATTATAGGCCGGTGAGTTTGGCGTCAGTGGTAGGGAAGCTGTTGGAGGGGATTCTTAGAGATAGGACGTATAGGCACTTAGAGCGTTGCAATCTGATTAGGGATACGCAGCATGGATTTGTTAAGGGGAAGTCGTGCCTTACAAATCTGGTAGAGGTTTTTGAGGAGGTGACGAAAACAGTGGACAAAGGGCGAGCCATTGATGTCGTGTAAATGGATTTTAGTAAGGCGTTTGACAAAGTCCATCGTGAGACATTATTTGAGAAGGTCAAGGCTAATGGGATACAAGGACAGGTAGCTAGATGGAAAAGTAACTGGCTTGGTAATAGAAGACAGAGAGTAATAGTGGAAGGGTGTTTTTCTAGCTGGAGGTCGGCCACTAGTGGTGTGCCACAAGGCTCTGGACTGGGACCTCTTCTATTTGTAATATACATATATATATATAAGTGACTTGGAAGAGGGAGTAAGCGGAGTGATCAGCAAGACGATACAAAGATGGCTGGACTTGCGGATAGTGAGGAGCATTGTCAGGTGATGCAGCAGGACATAGATAAGCTGATAGCTTGGGCAGACAGATGGCAGATAGAATTCAATCCTAACAAATGTGAGGTGATGCATTTCGGGAGAAAGAATGTACGGGGGAGGTATATGATAAAGGGTAGATCTATTAAGAGTATAGAAATGCAGAGGGACCTGTGAGTGCAGATGAACAAGTTTCTGAAGGTGGCAGAGCAAGTGGAGAAGGTTGTGAAGAAAGCATATAGTATGTTAACCTTTATAGGAAGGGGTATAGAGTACAACAGCTGGCCTTTAATATTGCAGTTGTATAAAACGTTGGTTAGACCTCATTTGGAATACTGCATCCAGTTCTGGTCGCCTTACTATCAGAAGGACATGGAGACTCTGGAGAGAGTGCAGAGGAGGTTTACCAGGATGCTGCCTGGTATGGAAGGTCTGAGTAACGAGGAGAGATTAGGCAATTGGGACTGTTTTCCTTAGAAATACGTAGACTTAGAGGAGATCTAATAGAGGTGTACAAGATTATGATAGAGTAAACAGGGTTAAGCTTTTTCCTAGGATGGACTCAAATAGCACGAGGGGTCACGGGCTTAGGGTAAGATATAATTTGGATGCTAGAGGGAGTTTTTTCACACAGAGGGTGGTGGGGGTATGGAATGCACTGCCAAGTAAAGTGAGAGCCAGGATCTCTGGAGTTATTTAAGAAATACTTAGATGGGCACATGAACAGAATGGGAATGGAGGGGTATAGAAAACTGATTTTAAATAGGGATCATGAGCCTTGGGAGTCCCTGGGAAGTGTGTAAATAGATGATGATATTGATGTACTTGTT
Organism: Sphyrna mokarran; assembly: GCA_024679065.1. Lineage (NCBI taxonomy): Eukaryota > Metazoa > Chordata > Chondrichthyes > Carcharhiniformes > Carcharhinidae > Sphyrna > Sphyrna mokarran. Next base: position 9,133,677 of record JAGIQG010000039.1, on the reverse strand, counting down.
TTTTATCCTACAGGTGCTTTGGTCCACCTTGTTGTCTAACGAGGGGCATACACGCGATGGGTCGTGAGAGGACTGCTCTTGGATCTTTTTCGAGAGTATCCTAGTGCTTCACGTCGTTAGTGTACGCTTGATCTGGACCATTTGATGGGCAACACGACAGCTCAGTGACTATCGCTGTGCTGTGCAGATACATGGATTTGGGCCTGTGTCTGTGGGAGTTTGCGCATTCTCCCCGTGCTTGCATGCGTTTTCTCCGGGTGCTCCGGTTTCCTCCCACATCCCAAAGATGTGCTCTTAGGCTAATTAGCAAAACAAATTCTCTAAATTGTCTCAAATTTGATTTTTAATCCATAGATCTATAAACATGGACAGGAATCGCGGGTAGAGGTGGGAACATCGGGGTGGTGGTGCGGGCTCGATGGGCCAAAGGGCCTCTTTCCCATGCTGTTTTGTTCTTTGTTTACATTACCACTATCATGATGTAGAGACGCCCTGATGTGGATCAGATGACTGGAATTTAACTCGAATCTCAAAATACCGTTTGAAGGTTAAATGTGTAACATTTAACCGAAATACCATTTCACATTTTATTAGACATTTAATTTGGAGTTAAAACTGCTCTGTTGTGGGATTCACACAGTGATGATCTGATAATAGTTTGGACTGGGATTTATGGATCCCCCGATCAGCGGGACTGATTTTGATTTGATTTCTTTATTGTGAATGCAATATTAAACTGTGAAAACTCTGGTTTCTTGCGTGTTATACGGACCATGCATACCATTCACAGAGTATATAGGGGAAGAAGGAAAGGAGAGGGTGCAGAATGTAGAGTTAAAAATCCTTTTACCAGGAGTGGGGTTCGAACCCACGCGGATATACGTCCATTGGATCTTAAGTCCAACGCCTTAACCACTCGGCCATCCTGGTACAAGAATAGAATCGGGACACAATGGCTGTCATTCCTGTTGGATTGAAAATGTGCCTCTGAAATTATTTCTGTTCTGGGAGACTGTGGAACTGATGAGGTGTCTGTGTCTCTGAGCTCGGACTGTGTGTGAGAAGGAGCTGGCGACACTCTTCCCGGGAACTTGTGTGGAGGAAATATCTGATATCTTTAAATATTTATCTATGGAAACAAAATACATTGAATAATTCAAATCCAGATTGGGTCAGTTTAATCTCTATTAATAATCATTGGGAGCGGTTTGTGAGGCTGCAGCCAGACTCCAGCTCTGATTGGTCACTCTCATTTCTATCCAATTCTTAACCAATCACAAAGCGAGGTAGTAGAAATGGGAGGTTTTGATTGGTTTACATTTTTCAAATAGGAAAAGCCGCCAATTTCAGTGCAGGAAAAATACAAAATAACCGAACGCCTTAATGTTCAGGAAACTATTTCCATCTCACACTTTATCATCTGTTTATTGTATTTTCCCCTCACAGAATCCTGCCGCTATTTTAGGAACAGTTTGAATTTCTCAATCTCTTATCTGTAAGCGGCGGGAATCAGACCCCGTTCAGCAATTTAAAACAGAGCAAATCTCAGCTCAGTGGAAAAATAGAAATCAATCCTTGACTTTATTTCTCACTCTGGGGTAATTGTGTAGTTGTATTTAAATAATTACCTCAGACATGGTACTGGAAATATTTTTTAACGTGTAAAAAGTTTCTAATAATTAGCATAAATTTACATGAACCTGTATAATGGGGACAGGGATTGATAAAACAAAGTGAGAAACAGTTCGACTGTGAATAGCAGCGCAGTGTCTCTGACAGTTAGACAACAGATCACCCTTTTCCAGATAAAATGAGTGGCTCTGAAAAGAGCCTTTGGGTTATCAGATTAAAGAATAGCCGTTTCACTTGCTCTTGGCCGAGACGGCAGAGGTTTTCTTGGGCAGCAGCACGGCCTGGATATTAGGCAGCACCCCGCCCTGAGCGATGGTCACCCCTCCCAGCAACTTGTTGAGCTCCTCGTCGTTGCGGACGGCCAGCTGCAGGTGCCTGGGGATGATGCGGGTCTTCTTGTTGTCCCGGGCCGCGTTCCCGGCCAGCTCCAGGATTTCAGCGGTCAGATACTCGAGCACAGCAGCCAGATAGACCGGCGCTCCGGCCCCCACACGCTCAGCATAGTTGCCCTTTCTCAGGAGCCTGTGAACGCGGCCCCCCGGGAACTGCAGTCCGGCCCGGGACGAGCGAGACTTGGCCTTGGCCCGAGCTTTCCCGCCGCTCTTTCCTCTTCCAGACATTTGCACAATCTCCCCCACACTTTCCCAAAGAATGCTGCAATCCGCTCCCTTTCGCTTCTCTTCTAGCTCCGGGAGGAATGGAGGTGCGGACATTGCTGATTGGTCACTTTGTTGCTACCTCTCAGCATCTTGTTGCTGTGACCAATCAGAAATCTGCTTAACTGACCAATCCGGAGACTGCACGGAGTGAGGGCGGGGAATAACGGCGCCAAATTCTCCGATTCCAACCGATTTCATTTCAAATTGGAAAAGGCCGCCAAAGGGGGAAAGAACAAAAGCGTTTGGGAAATTATTCTGATGGGGAATGGTGAATTCATTTTGAGGAATGTAAGAATCTCCTTTTCTCTCCTTCCCCAGTCTATAGTTAACCTGTATCTGGCAGCTTCTGATTTTCACTCTGGGTTTATCTGAAAACAAGCCGAAAATAAATTATTCATTTCTGGAAAGTTCACAGATATATTTCTCAAATAAGAAATACAAAATCCCATCAATAATTAACTATCATCAAACGTTTTTGAAACATCAGTCTGTGTTTGCACCATTTCACATTTTATCCCGAGTTGCAGATTTGTTTTTAGAATCCGGGATCCATTCGGGGTAAATCTCGGCTCTTTTTAAACCTCTCGAACCAGCCGTCAGAAAGTTTCATTAACATCGTTCTGCAAACGGACGGGCTGTTCTCCATATTCGGCGAGACTGAGGGGTCCTGCACAACTGGGGTTTATCGGGAATAAACTGATCGATTATTGAGACCAAACTGGAACAGAGCTGGGAGCTGAGTGGAGTTTGCACACTCTCCCCGTGTCTGTGTGCGCTCCGCTTTCTTCCCGCAGCCCAAAGACATGCGGGTTGGATAGATTGGATTTGCTAAATTGCCCCCAGTATCAGAGGGATTAACAGGGTAGGGTTATGAGGATGGGTGAGGGATTGTTGTCGGTACAAACTGGATGGGCCAAATGGCCTCCTGCATTGTAGGGATTCGATGATTCTGACACATTTGTTCCAATAACTCTCTCTCTAAAGCCGGAGAAAGGGGCCGAATATCAACGCGTCTGACATCTCAACCCAGAGAAGATCAGGTACCAGTTAATTAATTTTAAACATTATTACTAAGACCCAATGATCCACCGGGCGATTGATTGACATTACTCCCTGTCCATCGTTGATAAACGGAAAATACTTATTTTACTGTTCAATACACTTGCGTCGTAATCATTTATACTAAATGGATAATATAACCTTTTCAGAGATTGTGGGTGGCTCTTAAAAGAGCCGTTGTGTGTTTGGGGTGTTTCTCAGTCCATTGGGGAGTTTCACTTGGAGCTGGTGTACTTGGTCACCGCCTTTGTCCCTTCCGACACGGCGTGCTTGGCCAGTTCCCCGGGCAGCAGCAGGCGCACGGCGGTCTGGATCTCCCGGGAGCTGATGGTGCTGCGCTTGTTGTAATGGGCCAGGCGGGAAGCCTCACCCGCGATGCGCTCGAAAATATCGTTCACGAACGAGTTCATGATGCTCATGGCCTTGGAGGAGATGCCGGTGTCGGGGTGAACCTGCTTCATCACTTTGTAGATATAGATGGCGTAACTCTCCTTCCTGGATCTTTTCCTCTTCTTGCCGCCCTTTGCCGGCAGCTTTTTCTGCGCTTTTTTGGCTCCCTTCTTGGAAACCGGCGCTTTCTTCTCATCAACCATTGTCGCAGTTAATTTCAGCCCCACAATCACTGAATGGTGCTCGGAACTCCTCTTTTATAGAGCAAAGCAGAGGCCTATGCTAATGAAGGATGGCTGAAAACCCTGTTCTCCATTGGCTCATTCACAGTGACGTCTATTCGTGATGCTATCTCTGATGGTTAGTTTAGATACCCAATCACATTTGTTGCTGCTCAAATCCACAAACTCTCTTAGTTTTCAATCCGTCCTTTCCCCTTGTCCGCTCCCGATCCACCCAAACCCCTCCTGACTCTCTCACTCCCTCTGCCACACCAGCGCAATCTCTCTGCTGCTAATCCCACATCACTCTATCAGACTGCTGATACTGTTCATACAATTCCCCTTCCTCACCAGCACCAACTGCTCCGCTTTACTTCCCCGCCCATCACAGGGAGCTGCAGTACACAATATCTGGGCTCAGACACGGGTTATTGTGAACTTTACTGTGCGAGTTAAAGGGGAATAAGTTTGATGAGCAGCAGCCACAAGCCCCACATGTGATACTGACACTGTGGCTAAAACAGAAAACTGACTGAAAGAAGGAATGGAATGAGAATTGGATATTACTCGCTACAAGGTGTTCAGAGACGATTAGAGAAACAATCATAGAACATAGAACAATACAGCACAGAACAGGCCCTTCGGCCTTCGATGTTGTGCCGACCAAAATAAAAAGCAATGCCCCTCCAAACTAAACCATCCCCTTCTCTTCCATATACTTATCAATTAACCTCTTAAACGCCACCAAACTTGGCGCATCTACAACAGCTGCAGGCAGGGCATTCCACTCCCTAATCACTCTTTGAGTAAAGAACCTACCTCTGATATCCGTCCTATAACTCATACCCCTTAATTTAAAGCTGTGTCCCCTCGTGCTAGCTTTCTCCATCCTAGGAAAAAGGCTATCACTGTCCACCCTATCTAAACCTCTAATCATCTTATATGCTTCAATAAGATCCCCTCTTAGCCGCCTCCTTTCTAACGAAAACAACCTCAAATCCTTCAACCTCTCTTCATAGGACCTGCCCTCCATACCAGGCAACATCCTGGTAAACCTCCTCTGTACCCTCTCCAATGCCTCCACATCTTTCTTATAATGTGGCGACCAGAACTGCACACAATACTCCAAGTGCGGCCGCACTAGAGTTTTGTACAGTTGCAACATGATGCTGCGGCTCCTAAATTCAATCCCCTACCAATAAAAGCTAAGACTCCATATGCCTTCTTAACAACTTTATCCACTTGACTGCCTACTTTCAGGGATCTATTGACACATACACCAAGATCCTTCTGTTCCTCAACACTATTAAGAGCCCTACCATTAGCCCTATACTCTACACATTTATTGTTCCTGCCAAAGTGCATTACCTCACACTTTTCCACATTAAACTCCATTTGCCACCTCTCGGCCCAGCTCTGCAACTTGTCCAAGTCACTCTGTAAACTAAAACACCCCTCTTCACTATCTACCACTCCACCAACTTTAGTGTCATCTGCAAATTTACTGATCCCGGAGGGTGATTTACTGTTCAACACAATTCGAGTGCTTGGGAGCAGGGGGAAGCCGGGGGTGGGGGGGGATGGAGAGTGCAGGGGGTGGTGGTGGTGGTGGTGGAGAGTGCAGGGGGTGGTGGTGGTGGCAGGGGTGCGATCGCATTGAGGGATCAGAAACAGAATCTATTTGGAGCCAGTTAAGTAATAATGCGAGAGAGATCCCTCAGCAGGATACACACATTCTCTTTCAAAATGCTTCTCTGTCAACCATATACAAGTGGATTCATGCTGTGTCGATTTCTATTTCAATGTTGCTTCTATGTCTGTCAGTTTACGGTCGCTGGTGTTAAATTTAATTCAGAAATTACAATCTCTGATATATGCCCGTGTGTTTTCTCTTCTCTCTAACATTCAGTATTTAAGAAAGTGGGGACTTTTCAGTCTGTTGGTTCTGGGATGTTATTCTGTATTTCATTTGGCACCTGTCGGTTTTGAAATGGAAAACTTTGTGATGTTTTTCTAGCTGCGCTTCTCATTTTTGGGATTTCTGTGTGTGATTTCACTGCACACTTTAATTTCTGACAAGGGAGTATGTTTTTAATCTATGTATATCAGTCTTTGGTATAAGGGTATTGGTATTTTCCCAAGCATGCTGTTCTATTATTTGGAGTGTGTCTCTATCACTAATTCTCAAGGTCTCAGTTATTTGTGATGTTACAGTTCCCATTGAGGTTAATATTGCCCAGTGACCATCTTAAAGAATCACGTGATAAAGGTTCACAACTTCTACTGTAACAAATTAAAGTCAACACGAAGCAATGAATCAACACTTGCTCCTTAGTGTCAGGGGATTAGAAGGATAAGTATGTAGGGTTATGGGGAAAGGGCCTGGATGGGACTGTGGCCAGTGCAGACTTGATAGGCTGAGTGGCCTCCTTCAGCACTGTAGGGATTCTATGAAACGTCACTAAATAGAGATGAGACACCATCCTGCCTATCATGACTATTAACTTATGCATATTCTTTATTCAACAGCTAGTACACACTGCTAGCGTTGGTGGATTGTTTATAAATTCTTGAAACATAAATATGGATTTCAATCTGTGCCAGTCATTTTCTGCTTTATTCCAATGGGTTTTACTCTGACCCCCTCTGGTTTCTGGCATGGAAGGATTTCAAGAAGTTCCTATTGTCAGTGTGTAGTAGGTCCATGTGTCTTTCTGCAGAATCTCTTCATTGTTGCAATGTGAGTATTTTTTTTTCAGTCAGTGTGAGGAAGATGTGGATTGTACTCTGTAGCTGTTGTATTTTATGAGTAGCAGTGTTTTATGCTGTTCTCGTCAATCTGCTGATTGCAAATACAGTAAGTATTCTGTTTCCTACCTCTCCGTTCTTTGTTTCTATGTGACTTGACTTCAAATCCAGGAAACATGACCTCAGGTGAGGCAAAATGTGAGGTGAAACTTCTTCACCAAGAACTTGGTCAATTTATGGAATTCACTCCAGAGAAAGTAAATCACAAAATTGTGTGTGATTTCAAGAATAAATATAGCTCTTTGGACTTGAGAGATAAGGGATATGGGGGGAAGGAGGGATCAGAATATTGATTCAGATGATCAGACATAATCAAAACGAATGCTGGAGAAGCTCCAAAGGCCAAATTACCAACTGCTGCTTGTATCTTCTATGTTTCTATTTTTAAGAGTTCCTGATGGTCTTATAAAAGTGAAATCAGGTTTAGCAAACCTATTGGAGATCTGAAGATGCAACTGGCAGAATAGATCAGGAGTAATCAGTTGATGTGATATATTTACATTTTCAGAAATCCTTTGATAAGTTTCCATGCAAGAAGGTTAATAAACACATTCAGAGCGCATAGGGAATACTGGCTGGATTGAGAACCAGTTAAAGGACAGAAAACACAGAATAGAAATAAATAGGTTGTATCAAGTTAGCAGACAATGACAAGGATCAGTGCTTGGGCCCCAACATTCACAATCTATATCAATCATTGGGATGCAATGATTAAAGGCAATAATTGCAACTTTGGAGAATGCACAAAATAAGGTGGAATTCCACAGTTGTGAGGAGGAGGCAAAATCTCCTCAAGGGGATTTGAAGAGGCCAAGTGAGTGGACAACAATTTCACAGATGGAATGCAATGTGCAGAGTATTCCTTAAATGATGAGGAACTTGAAAGTGTTGACATTCAAAGAGACAAGACTGTTACTGTTCATGAATCACAGAAAACTGTTCTAAAGTTAGAGCAATAAATTAAGACAGAAAATGGAATGTTTGCCTTTATTACAAGATGTCTGAACAGAGTGGTAAAGATGTTTTACTGTCGTTATATAGAGCCTTGCTGAGACAGCACCTGGACTACTGTGTGCAATATTGTCTCACCTGAAGAAAGATATAATTGCCATACTGGGAATAGAATGAAGGTTCACTAAATGAATTTCTTGGTTGAAGGGATTGTTGTCTGAGTAAAAACAAGAAATACCAGATGTTTATTTTCTGGCATTTAAAAGAATGAGAGATGCTGACATTCAAACATACAACAATCTTACACGGCTCAATAGGGTAAAAACAGGAAGTATGTTTTCCCTGGCTGGTGTATTTGGAAACAAAGGACATAGAGTCAGAATAAGGGGCAGCTCATTTCGGACTGAGATGAGGAGGAATTATTTCACTGAGTGGTTGATTCTTTGGAATGATCAGTCCAATGGGTGTGGAGTTTTACTTGTTGATTAATTTCATGAGTGAGATGGATTGTTTTTAACATATTACTAACATCCAGGGATATGGGGACAGAGCAGGGAAATGGTGTTGATTTGTAAAATCAGCCATGACCTCATTATGTGACGATATGGGCTCAAAGAGCTGAATGGCCGACTCTTGCTCATAATTCACATCTTTCATTATGTTTCAGCATGGTCATCATTTTGTGATTGTAATTAATGAGAAATGAGAACAAGGTTCTTTTTGTATCCTGTCACAATGTGACTGTTGTTTTAAAAATAATAAGTCTCATAACACCAGGTTAAAGTCCAACAGATTTATTTGACAGCAAAAGCAAAAGGTAAATCCAACTTACCTGATGGAGGAGCAGCAGTCTGCAAGCTAATGGCTTTTGCTACCAAAGAAACCTGTTGGAATTTAACCTGGTGTTGTAAGATTTCTTACTGTGTTTTAAAAATCGAGCAGAGCTTGTTCACAGCTAGTGACTGACCCTTATTTCCCCAAAGACTTTCCACTATTGAAAAGCCACATGTCAGGTCAGAGATGCAGTTCTCTCCACTCACTGGGAAAGCACATCTCCAATAACAGGAAAGAATCTCAAATACAAAATAATATTTTGGGTTTCACTTGCACACCAGCTTCAGCATTTACTCCCTCAGCCACTGGAGCACAATGTGTACCATCTGTGAGATACACTACAACTACTCAGTGAGGCTGAGTGTGGCACTCAATCTCATCGCTCCATCTCTTGTAGAGAAGGAGATTAATTTTGTGCCTGTAAGTATTGGACGCTGTATACAAAAGACATTTTTATCATGTACTTGTCTGTCTGTTGTCAGTCTGCATGTGTGAGATTAGCTGAAAATGACTTTGTGAATCAGGCACTGTGTCAGTCTCCACTGTTGTATGTTAATATGGGGTTAAACCTGTTCCTGAGTTTGATTTTAGTTTTACAGCCTTCAGATTACATGAGTGTGTGATTTATACTGTTTGTAACCATCCCTGGTACAGCAGCTCAAAGTTATTTCCTTCTGTATCTCTGTTCTTGTAGTGCTGTGTGTGACGACAGGATTCATTCTGTAAACGTCACTTGCTGATACTGTGTGAGTGTGGAGTTCATTTTGTTTCACTTTTCCTCTGATGAACGTTAGGGTGTAAGAAACATTCTGTAGTTGTCATTCCCGAGTATGTTATGGAATTCCTTGTTCTTACATCTGTCTGTTGGGAGCTTGTGAATGTAGGATAAATTTTATATCTGTGATTTTTTTCGTTATCTATGTGAGTGTAAAAATCAGTCCTCATAGTTGTTCCTTGTGATGAATTGAAATGTGGAATACTTTTGCATTTCAAATTTACATGCATGTCAGGCAGTGTATTACATACTATTTATTTAAAACATAATGTATTGATATTTGTTTGCCATTTGATTTAATTTATCATATGGATTTGGGTACTTTTTACAGTCATGGTTTATATTGTAAGTTGTGCAGTGATATTCAGTTTCTAGCTCTGTGAATGGTAACATTTGGATACATAACCTGGAAATTAATTACTGCAGTTTGTAGTAACAGAATTGTCATTACATCTTTCAGTTTGGATTGATTTACAAAATGTATCAATGCCTATATTCTGAGGTAATTAATTGCAATTGTTTTTAGTATCATGAGTTCTTATTCAATTTGTGACCAACATGACACAATGTTTTATATCTGTGAGTGGGTGTGTTTTGTTAAAATCCTGTGATAGATGTATCTACCAAATGTAATATTGAGAAGTTTGCACTTGTTACTAAGCTCAGTACAAATGTGTGTTGGGAGAAAGTTACAAAGCAGCTTCAGGAGGATTTGAACAGAAGTAATGAGAGGTTCAGAACATTGCTGTTTTGTTCTTTGTTCTTTATTGCAGATGGAATATTATGTGGAATGTGTGAGATTTTCCATTCTCATAGAAGGAACAGATATTCAGAGTTTGTCTTCAATGCTAAGAGATTAAAAAGTGTTGATGTACAAAGGGACATGGTTGTCCTCATTAATAAGTCACTGGAGGATAACAAGGAAATGAAGAAAGTAATTTGGAAGTTCACAGTACGTTGGTCTTTATTGCAAGAGGATCTGAGTACAGGAATATTGAAGTGTTGGTTTAATTGGATTGCAGTATTATTTGATTGCATTTGGAATTCTGTGTGCAGTTTCAGTCCCCTCACCTTATAAAGAATATTATTGCCTCAGAGGGAGTGCGGTGACCATTCAGCAGATTTGTTCCAGGAATGGCAGGATTGCCTTATGATGAATACTTGGGGAAACAGGGCCCATAATTCACTGAAAACAACAAAGTACTTATAAGGGTAAACATGGTAGATGCAGGTGAGATGTTTCACTTGGTTGGGAGTCTAGACAGAATTTTAAAATAAGGGAACCCCTTTTTGGACAGGGATCTGCATTTTTCTTTGTGCAGTGTTGTGAACTTTTGGAATTCTGTAGCTCAGAGGGCTGCAGAAGATCACACACTGAGTAAACAGTAATGTAGATATTGACAGATTTCTAAATCTCACTGTAATAAAAGGTAATTGGGGATAAAGTGGGGAAAGGGCATTGAAGGAGATGGTCAGCCATAATTAGATTGAATGATGCTGCAGACTCAATCGGCTGAATGGCCCACTCCTGATCATATGTTCCACATTGGCAGGGAAGAAAATGTAAAAACATCTCTCTTCCTGTTCAACTCTTGGATTGAAAAGCTGTTTCTTACCTTGCAAACAGTGTGGGGCTGAATACTGCTCTTTGCGATACTGGAACCAATGAGTTGGCAGGATCTCTGTGTTCTGTGAATGATCCTGGAATTGCTCTGTGTTGGAACTGGCTTGATGAAATTGTGTGTGCCCAGAAATCATCTGGTTCCTTCAAATATCTGCCTGCAACAAGAAAAATAACTAACTAAACTGAGGAACAGATGAAATAAAAAAGATATAAAAGTATCTTTTTTCATATAAACAAAACATTATTTATATTTTAAATCATATTTTGTTTGATTTCTAATATAACAATTATTAGTAACCAGGGTAAAAAGAAAACATTCAGCACAAACCACATCTGAGATCATTTCAGTAATACATCAAACTGCTTTTGTTCACTGGGTGTTTGGAGCGAGATTAAAACAATTTGGTGACATTCAGAACAGCCCAATCCGTGCACTGCTGATTGAATTGAGCTGTGTGAAGCAGCAGTAACTGTTGCACGGGTCAGATATCTATTTCCAGCTCCCACTTTAATCAATATCGAAAAATAAACAAGCAGCCACTGTTTAAACCCTCTCCTTCCCAATTCCCCCCCTGCTGCCTGCAGTAGATCTTGTTTGAACAGCTGCTCTTATGGTTATTGTACAGTTACATTTCCGCTGTTCATTGTATAATAATAATAACAAACACTGGGAGATAGAAACTAAATGAAGCACCTTCCCAGCGGTTTGGGAGTGAAAACAGCTATCATGTTGAATAATGAGTTCTTGTCATTCTGTCCCCCTGGCCTTGTTCAGAAAATATCTATGAATTGCCTCCCCCATTGAGAACCTGGTTTTGATATTGCCTCTTCTTTCTATCCAGCTCCCCCAATTCTCTCCACTCCCCACATCTCTCCATTCCCCATTCCCCTTCTCTCCAGGCCAAATTTTTGACAAATAGTCATCTGGACTCAAAACATCAGATTTTTTCTCTGTTTACAGATACTGCCAGGCCTGCTGAGATTTTCCACAGGTTTTCTTTTGGGACTAGAGACTGACAGATATAGAATGAATTCCACACACCCATTCAGCACCAGAGACTGACAGATACGGATTGAGATCCGTGTGCCCTTAGAGCAGCAGATGTTAACAGATACAGAGTTAAACTCACATTCCCACACAGTTCCAGGCACTGACAGTGAATGAGAAATTCCCACTCAGACAAAGAAGTCCAGACTGAAAGAAACCACACAATCAATTTCACACTGATGGACAGTGTTAGAGAATGGCAGAGAGAGGGTGAATCCCTTTTACCTACAGTTCCAGAAAGTGACACGTACAGAATAAATCCAGCATGATGCATGTGACATATCCACAGTTAAATCAGCACTGCCTTATATTCCCAGAGAGAGAATCAATACACTCACTCACATGCCTCACTATCCAACAGATACACAGTGAGTCCAACACTCAAATATAGAATGAATACAGATTCAGATGCATGATATACAAACTTACATTATGTAGTCCATACTTACAAACGGTGAGAAAATCCCACACACACTCACACACTGTGTCAGAGAGTGAGAAAATCCCACACTCACACACTGTGTCAAAGAGTGAGAAAATCCCACACTCACACACTGTGTCAAAGAGTGAGAAAGTCCCACACTCACACTCACACAGTGTGTCAGAGAGAGAGAAAATTCCACACTCCCACAGTGTCAGAGAGTGAGAAAATCCCACACTCACACACTGTGTCAAAGAGTGAGAAAATTCCACACTCACACTCACACACTGTGTCAGAGAGTGAGAAAATCCCACACTCACACAGTGTCAGAGAGTGAGAAAATCCCACACTCACACTGTGTCAAAGAGTGAGAAAATCCCACACTCACACACTGTGTCAAAGAGTGAGAAAATCCCACACTCACACACTGTGTCAAAGAGTGAGAAAATCCCACACTCACACTCACACACTGTGTCAGAGAGTGAGAAAATCCCACACTCACACTCACACAGTGTGTCAGAGAGAGAGAAAATTCCACACTCCCACAGTGTCAGAGAGTGAGAAAATCCCACACTCACACAGTGTGTCAGAGAGAGAGAAAATTCCACACTCACACTCACACACTGTGTCAGAGAGTGAGAAAATCCCACACTCCCACAGTGTCAGAGAGTGAGAAAATCCCACACTCACACTGTGTCGAAGAGTGAGAAAATCCCACACTCACACACTGTGTCAAAGAGTGAGAAAATCCCACACTCACACACTGTGTCAGAGAGTGAGAAAATCCCACACTCACACACTGTGTCAAGAGTGAGAAAATCCCACACTCACACTGTGTCAGAGAGTGAGAAAATCCCACACTCACACACTGTGTCAGAGAGTGAGAAAATCCCACACTCACACAGTGTCAGAGAGTGAGAAAATCCCACACTCACACTGTGTCAAAGAGTGAGAAAATCCCACACTCACACACTGTGTCAAAGAGTGAGAAAATCCCACACTCACACACTGTGTCAGAGAGTGAGAAAATCCCACACTCACACACTGTGTCAGAGAGTGAGAAAATCCCACACTCACACTGTGTCGGAGAGTGAGAAAATCCCACACTCACACACTGTGTCAGAGAGTGAGAAAATCCCACACTCACACACTGTGTCAGAGAGTGAGAAAATCCCACACACACATTACCAGAGATTCACAGTTCCTGAAGGAATCCCACACTCCCGCACAGTCCCTCTGTGGGGAAGGATCCCTCACACCGACAGCCAGGCGATATTTCCCGGGGGATCTTTACACACTGAGAAACTGGGGCTGGAGATTCTTTGTAAAATGTAATTCCTGACAGTAGTAAGGAGGCTTGTGATTGGCGGAAACCCCTCAATCTGATTGGTCTGTTTCCATATCCACTCAAATGAACCCCTGAGAAGTGACTGTAATAACTTTCAAACTGTCCAATCACAATCATTGCTTTCCCAATTCCTCATTAACATCGATCTGTGGCGCTGTCTATTTAATCCGCGCTCGGAAGCGGTTTGCTTTATTCCTGAGTGAAATTGAAAATGGCTGATGAGAAGAAAGCAACCTCGAAACCAGCTCCCAAGAAGGGAGCGAAGAAAGTGATGAAGAAACCGGTAACAAAGGGCGGCAAGAAGAGGAAAAGATCCCGGAAGGAGAGTTACGCCATCTACATCTACAAAGTGATGAAGCAGGTTCACCCCGACACCGGCATCTCCTCCAAGGCTATGAGCATCATGAACTCGTTCGTGAACGATATTTTCGAGCGCATCGCGGGTGAGGCTTCCCGCCTGGCCCATTACAACAAGCGCAGCACCATCAGCTCCCGGGAGATCCAGACCGCCGTGCGCCTGCTGCTGCCCGGGGAACTGGCCAAGCACGCCGTGTCGGAAGGGACAAAGGCGGTGACCAAGTACACCAGCTCCAAGTGAAACTCCCCAATGGACTGAGAAACACCCCAAACACACAACGGCTCTTTTAAGAGCCACCCACAATCTCTGTGAAAAAGCTGCGCCAACTTTTCCCTTATTGAGTGAATGAGAAATCTCTTTCTGGAGGATAGAGATTTGTCCCGTTACAGAATGCTGGGAATGGGACTTCATACCCGCCCCTTCCACACACTTTCACATTGAAGGGACAATCAAACTGAACTGAGAGCGGATTATAAACCCCAGTCTGGCATTTGTCACGGACAAGGAGGGGAAACGTCACATCGGAAGGTAATTCTTTAGATTCAGTGATAACTATATTCACAGTTTGGCAGCGGCATAATTAAATTCATAATAAAATTATTTATTAGTTACCTCGGGTGATCTGGGAGACTCTCCGGGAACAGAGTAAAGGCGGGAAAGAAGACGTTATTCTCGGGCTGATTTGTTTATTCCGCAGTTTTCCCAGAGGACGGAATCACTGAGATTTGTGCACACACAGGATCTGAGTCCATTGCAGCGCTTTAAGATCCGCTTCCCCCCGGCCCTCCCTATTCTCCGGACACAAAGCTGCCTGTTCCACCGGCGGGATAGGGCCGGGGATTCTCTCCGCACTTCCCATTGTAACATTCCCGGCCGCTTTCAGGGGAGAGGATCAGAAACCAGCCGTTTCTCTCTGTCCCAGTGAAGCCTGTGTGAAGGGCTTGGTTGGTAATTCTCTGTTTCTGCTTTTCCACTGAGCTGAGATTTGCTCCGTTTTAAATTGCTGAACGGGGTCTGATTCCCGCCGCTTACAGAGAAGAGAATGAGAAATTCAAACTGTTCCTAAAATAGCGGCAGGATTCTGTGAGGGGAAAATACAATAAACAGATGATAAAGTGTGAGATGGAAATAGTTTCCTGAACATTAAGGCGTTCGGTTATTTTGTATTTTTCCTGCACTGAAATTGGCGGCTTTTCCCATTTGGAAATATAAACCAATCAAAACCTCCCATTTCTACTACCTCGCTTTGCGATTGGGTGAGAATTGGATAGAAATGAGAGTGACCAATCAGAGCTGGAGTCTGGCTGCAGCCTCACAAACCGCTCCCAATGATTATTAATAGAGATTAAACTGACCCAATCTGGATTTGAGTTATTCAATGTACTTTGTTTCCACAGATAAATAATTGACAGACCCCAAAACAAACGTGATATTTCCTCAGACAAGTTCCAGGGAAGAGTGTCTCCAGCTCCTTCTCACACAGTGCGGACATTGTCACTGACAGCTCAGAGACACAGACAGCTCATCAGTCCCACCCACCCAGACAGCAGATTATTAACTAATCTGAACGCCCCATTTACACTAAATCAGATGGAAGATAGTATATGAATTCCAGACTGAGTTCCCTTTTACATTGATGTCAAAATTTTTACTCAGAATCAGACTGAGTGTCACAGATCAAATCAATATGAACAACCTGAGTGAAACTTGAACATCAATCCAGTATCAGATTGAAGGATACATTATCTTTCACAACTGTGATAACACTGACAGAAATTTAATACTGAGCTGAAACTCACATTGTTTGCTTGAAACCTACTGCATCAGTGGCCTCTACCTTTGCTGGAAATTTATATGGAGTGAATTCAAATTCATAAATAAATGAAGATTACACGAGGAATCCCATACTCACACTGAGTGATAGAGTTTGACAGACACATGATAATTCTCAAACACATGCTCAGTGTTAGATGTATGAATCTCATGCTGCACATACAGCACCAGCGACTGAAAGTACATCTGATTGTCACACTTACACAGGCATTGAATACCAGTAACAGATTCAGAATGATTCCGTACTCTCACACGTTATGACAGTCTGACTGATACACATGATTTCCACCCTGAGAAACAACAGCAGAAATACTCAGATGCTGAATGAATCCCCAAATTGTGTCTGTTACCAGAGATAGAAACATGAAAGCTACCCAAATATTTTATCTTTATGACTGGTCAGAATGCTTGCCAAACTCATTTCAGAGAATACTGAATACTGCACTCCCATGTGACACCAGAAATATTCCTATTCAAAATGGTGTTTAGAATCACATACAATAACACTGACTGATTCCACACAGACAAACATATACATAGTAACTGAAAGGGAATGTTTAAGACAGTGGTAAATAGATTGTTGATAAGCACAGAGGTAAAATGTATTAAGGTTGGATAGGAGTGTGGAGTTGATGTTCAAACCAAATCAGCTATGATGTTACAGAATGGCGGAGCAGTCTTGAATGGTCTCTTCCTGCTCAGAATTTGAATGTTCACACAAACCAGTCTGAAGAGATTCAGAATGAGTCCCAAATTCACTTGCAATATCAGAAAATAACTGATAAACAAAATCCCTTGCTCAACTCTTGTTCCAAAACAGGCTCAAACAATAATGCAACATACATCCTGCAGCAAAAAAATGCAACTTACATATGGCATATGATACAGATATATTGCACCAGAGAATGACAGATACAGAATGAATCCAATCACATTGAAGAGACAGCGATATAGTTCCAAGTGAGGATGGCAAGTATCTTGGAGGGGAAGGTCCATTTAACAGTGTTCCTATGAGTGAACTGTTCTTGTCCTTCTCTAGACAATAGCGTTCATTTATTTGGAAGGTGCTACTGAGGATACCTTTGTGAGTTCCAGTAGCTCATCTTGGAGGTACTAAGTACTGCTGCCACTGTGTGTCAGTGGTCGAGGACATTGTATTTGCAGATGGTGTGTCAATCATGAGGGATGCTTAGTCTGGGATGGTGTCAAACCTCTTGTGTGTTGCTGGTGCTTCATTAACCCAGGCAAGTGGAGATTAATCCATCACTCTCCTGATTTGTGCCTGGTCGATGGTGAACAGTGTTTGGCAGTCAGGATTTTTGTTACTCATCGTAGGATTCTGTGTCTCTGACCTGCCTGTAGCCATTGTATTACATTACTCGTCCAGTTCAGTTACTGGTTAAAGGTAATCACTAAGAGAGTTAGTGATTCAATGATATATTTTCAATTAATGTCAAGGGACAATGGTTAGATTATCTCTTGCTGGAAATGGTCTTTGTCTGGTACATGTGTGGTGTGATTATTATTTGCCAACTCTCAGCCCAAGCCTGGATACTGTCCAGTTCTTCCTGCATTTGGGAATGGGCTCCTTCAGTAACTGGAAATTCCTGAATGGTGCTAAACATTCCACAATCATCAGCGAGGATCTCCAATTCTGACCTTATGGTGGAAGGGCCTGGGACAGTAACTTGACAAACTCGGGGACTGATCTCCTGAGGATGAAATGACTGACCACCACAACCATCTTGCTTTATGTTGGATAAAGTTCCAAGCAGTGGAGAGGTTTCCATGATTCACATCGACTTTGCTTTTGCTGAGAATCATTGATGTTTAATTCAGTTAAATCCTGTTTTGAGGTAAAAGGACAGTCACTCTCATCTCACATCAGAGAATCATTAGTCAGTGGAATTCCCTTTCCCCAGATAACATTTGAGGCTGGATCATTGAATATGTTCTAGGCTGAATTAGACAGATTATACAAGGGAGTCAAGGGTTGCTGCAGGAGATTGAAAAATCTCAATTATTTTATTTATTTTACTTTAATCCATTCTTAGGAAATGGTCATCACAGGCCAGCACTTATTATCCATCCACACATCGAGTTAACACTTTGCTCTCACTCAGGAGTCACATGTAGGCCACACACGGTAAATTCAGCAGATTTCCTTCCCTAAAGAAGGAGAGGCTGAGGGATTTGAGATTGTTTTCGTTAGAAAGAAGGCGGCTAAGAGGTGACCTTATTGAAACATATAAGATGATTAGAGGTTTAGATAGGGTGGACAGTGATAGCCTTTTTCCTAGGATGGAGAAAGCTAGCACGAGGGGACATAGCTTTAAATTAAGGGGTGGTAGTTATAGGACGGATGTCAGAGGTAGGTTCTTTACCCAGAGGGTGGTAAGGATATGGAATGCCCTGCCTGCTGCAGTTGTAGATGCAGCAAGTTTGGCAGCATTTAAGAGGTTAGTAGATAAGTTTATGGATGAAGAGGGAATGGTTTAGGTTAGAGGGTCATTGCTTTTTCTTAATTGGTCGGCGCAACATCGAAGGCCGAAGGGCCTGTTCTGTGCTGTAATGTTCTATGTTCTAAAGCATGTTAGTGAAACAGATGGATTTTTCCAATAATGTTTCCATAATTATCACTAGATTCTTATTTTCAAATTACTTTCTTTGAAATCAAATTCCACCATCTTTTGTGGAGGTTTTCAAACCTGGGTCCCCAAAACATTAGCTGAGTTTCCAGATTAACAGTCTAGTGATAATACCACTAGACCATCACCTCCCCTCCTATCCATGTTTCTAATATGACAGTAACTGTGATAATTGATTCCATTTTATTTTGATTTTTGATTTTAATCTATATTCTCTCTTGATTTTGTTATCATTCTTCCATTCACATCTCCTTCAGACACATCTCTGTGTGTTGTAACTTGCTCCCTTTAACCTTGCAGCAAAAATTCTTTTATTACTTAATCATTCCGGCCCTTCTCCCTGCTTTGGAAAGCACAAGATAAAAGGTTCCGCTAATTTCACTAATGAGGAGAGAGTGGGATTTATTAATAATCTGACAGTAAATGAACATCAAGTACTGAGTGACCACAATATGTTAGAGGCAGACATTCAGTGTGAGGAGAAAGGACACACACAGGTTACAGGTTTAACTTTAAGGAAGGCCGAGAAGGGTGAAATGTGTTCTAAACTGAACACATTAAAATCCGTCCAGCTCTGAACAGGCGAATCAGGGAAACAATCAGAGTGACTGAAATAAATATTTCATACAATGTGCATCTAATGCAAGCCTGAAGAAAGAAAACTTCACTTTTCATGTTATCGTCATTTTGGGAACTGAATTTCATGTTTTAAATCAGTAATTGAGGAGAAAAAAAATAGTGATTTTTGTCCAAATAATGATGAATTATGTCTTTAACCTGCTGCTGTTTCCGCTGTGCTGATATTCTGGTCCTTCTCGATAGTACATGTCACAGGGAGGACGCTGCTGTCCATCTCAGCATGGTGACTTACTGCAGGGTGCCACAGAGATCAGGAATAGAGCAGCTAATATGTCTAAACTTCACTAGATTGTTTTTGTTTTAAAAAAAGTAGCTACTTTTCTATTCGGACAATCATAGAGTGATAGTGAATAATTCAAGATCATTCAGATCTTCACGCCCGTGTCAGCTGTTTGGGAGAAACGGGCTGAAAGAGTAAATCCTCGGCTGGTGTATCTTTGCCACATTTACAGCTTGTGTCTGTGAGTAAATGACATTTCAGCGATCTGTTACTCATTCAAATGTTAACCAGTAGCGAGAAGCAGAAAAAAATTACTGCACCCCCGGACGGAAATGTCAAATCATTTTGAAAAAGCCGCTCATTAATTATTTTTGCTGTTGCTAAAAAAAAAAAATTAGCAGAGAATGGTTTCGATCCATCGACCTCTGGGTTATGGGCCCAGCACGCTTCCGCTGCGCCACTCTGCTCCACAATTCCAATTCCCTGCCAGCTGTTATTAATGTGTCACAGCGAGTCACTTCCGCATTCAGCATTGGAGCGCATGCGCTCGCCTGCTCCCCCCAATTCCACTGTCACCAAGAATGGGAAACACACAGAAAGACAGAGAGATGAAGCGAGAGACAGTGAGGATACACAAGATCACACACAGGCAAAGGAGAATGGACTGACTGATCATTCATGGAAATCACAAGATATCTCCTGGTTCTAACCTACTTCTTCTTTAATTCTGTTTCATTGTTTCTAAATAGATCCTCTGCTGTGGAACTGTGATTTCTGCTCTTTTCTCCTCTGTGGACACACATAATATTTTAATTCAAGTTCCTGCTGTTTATTGGGGAAACCGTCCCAGTGAACTGAAATGATCCGATTTCCAAAATAATTGCTTTACAATGTGACAGTCTGTGAGGACAGTCATCCGCAGCCCATCAGTTTTCAAAGCCAGTCATTGTATCTGGAAAAGTGTTAATTATTGTCTGTCCGAATGTACGAGCCTTTCTGCGATGGTGAGATCGGTGTGAGTGGGTTACTGTTTGAGACATGGTTCATATTCTGTCCCTGACTGACACAATTCTCAATACTCACTCCAAACATGTGCGGAGAAAGGGGATTATTCCTCGGAAACTGAAATGATCGCAGGTTTAATAAAACCACCTTTAAAAGTAAATTGCGGTAGAATTCTTATCGTTTTTTACTTTAACCATCAAAGGATTGGAGAGAGCTCAATGTAACGGAGAGTTAATTGGAACATGGAGAGGTTTCAGTATTGGGAGTCCTGGGAATATTCTGTCCCCGGGAATTCAAACCCTAGATTGGTTAACAGGAGATCGCAGCTCTTTCATTTGTCGAGTTGGTGGCTCTTAAAAGAGCCGTTGTTGTTGGCGGTTCTGAAGCCGGGGTTTTAGGCGCGTTCCCCCCGGATGCGGCGGGCCAGCTGGATGTCTTTGGGCATGATGGTGACTCGCTTGGCGTGGATGGCGCACAGGTTGGTGTCCTCAAAGAGCCCCACCAGGTAAGCCTCGCTGGCCTCCTGCAGGGCCATGACGGCCGAGCTCTGGAAGCGCAGGTCTGTCTTGAAGTCCTGAGCGATCTCTCGCACCAGGCGCTGGAAGGGCAGTTTGCGGATCAGCAGCTCGGTGGATTTCTGGTAGCGGCGGATCTCCCTCAGAGCCACAGTGCCGGGTCTGTAGCGATGAGGCTTCTTCACTCCGCCCGTGGCTGGAGCGCTCTTCCGGGCCGCTTTGGTAGCCAGCTGTTTGCGAGGAGCTTTCCCTCCGGTCGATTTGCGCGCTGTCTGCTTGGTCCTGGCCATTTTCTCAGCCGATTCAGCACAATCTGAGACACAAAGACTGTTAATCCAGAGGCTGCGCTGCAGCCGCCTTTTTAAACTGTGTGAGGAACCGCCTCCCCCAGCGGGAATTGGCCCCGGAAGTTTCAATCAAACTCTGAGCAGGGAATGAATGTCTGCAACTCAGGTTCTGATTGCCTCACTTGTTTTCATCACCGCCCCTTTCAGAGATTAACCCATTTTCTGTGCAGGAAATAACCGTTTGTATAAAATAAGACTTCATTCCGTCCTTAATTCCCAGAAACGTTGAAGATTTGAAATCCATCTCCCTCCACTTCGTGTTTTAGACCCTTTCCCCGCTCTCTGGGCTGTTCATTCCCAGAATCTCCCACTCGATCCCTGTCCCTTTCCTCTCCAGCCCCATTCAGATTTCCCCTCCGCCTGTCGCTTGTGACATTCGCCGCCGCTTTCAGGGGAAAGGATCAGAAATCTGTCGCTTCTCTGTGTCCCCCTGAAGCCGGTGTGAAAGGGGTTGAGTCTGTTGATTGTTACAGAGAGTGAATTCATATTGGTCCCGTTTAACATTACTGAATAGAGCCGTTTACCGCCCGGGGCGGACAAATGTTCACAAATGAAACCTCTTTGTAAAATAATCTTACAGCAGAATATTAATAGAGATTTTATTATTTTTCAGAAGTTACGGATTTGTCTCAATTCCCTTTCCCGCGCTGAAATTCGCGCCATTTCCCCCCATTCAAAATTCCTGCCGGGTGACAGTCCAAGCCAATGATTGGCTCAATGTTCACATTCGAGACTCTGCGATTGGTTCAGAGCTGGGAGAGGATGGCCAATCAGACGCAGGCTGGGGGTTGGAGCGGCTCAAACTGCGGGAATTGCGGGTTTTATGAATGAATGAGCGGAAGCTGAGCAGTTTCCCAAAGCCTGTCAGCTTCAGTGCAGGAAACAACCGTCTGGGGGGCATATAGCATCACAACTGGCATTGGTTCCAGTGAACGATTCACCGGCTGCTGCTCCTAACCTCCGCTATTCCAGAGAAAGCTTTAATAAACTCGATCCAAACACTGAGGGTTAGATAGGGAGTGAGGTGGCGTTTCACTGAGGGCACATGTCAACTGGGGGCTGCTGAGACAATCCACTTTAACATTTCAAACAAAAACAATCTCCATCGCTGCTCCAAATGAAATGTTCAATTCGGTGATTTCCCGGCACCGGAACCTAAACAAAGCAAACACGCATCTCAAACAGTGAACAGCCTGTCCCAGCTCCCCCCGTCCCCGGGTCACTGCTCTCTCTGGGAGGGGGTGAGTGGCTCTTAAAAGAGCCTTTGTTCGGTTTTGGGTGGAAAAAGGTCGAGTTGTTCAGCCGCCGAATCCATAGAGAGTGCGGCCCTGGCGTTTCAGAGCGTACACCACATCCATGGCGGTGACCGTCTTGCGCTTGGCGTGTTCAGTGTAGGTGACCGCATCCCTGATCACATTCTCCAGGAAAACCTTCAGCACCCCGCGAGTCTCCTCATAGATCAGACCCGAGATCCGCTTGACCCCGCCACGGCGAGCCAGGCGGCGGATTGCTGGTTTGGTGATGCCCTGGATATTATCACGGAGCACTTTGCGGTGCCGCTTCGCTCCACCTTTCCCCAGTCCTTTGCCTCCTTTCCCTCTGCCAGACATGATGGATTCTTCACTCAGATCACTGCACAATCTGAGAGAGGAACTCTTTCGGGCTCCTTTTATACAGGCCGCCCCGACCTGACTGAGAAAGGCGGAGTGAGAGCAGAGAGGGGGAGGAGACAGAGTGAAGATGAAACACAGAGCGGGAGGGAGGAGAGAGCCGGACTGACACACACACTCACACACCCACACACTCACACACCCACACACTCACACACACACACACACACACACAGAACGGCCCCTGATCTTCCAGCTCCACCTCCAGTTTCTGCAACCGCCAATTTCAACCCATTTATTAAGAATGGAAGCGAAACACAGCTCCCCACACAAACCCTTCCAGAGCCGCCCTTCACACTCAAGAGTTTCCACAAACCCGTAGCTTTGAAATCTGGAATCTAAACAGAAAATACTGCAAAGAATCAGCAGCTCCGGCAGCTTTTGTGAAGAGAGAGAGAGAGTTAAGGTTTCGGGTGGTGACTTTGTCTTTTTGTGTTTTTAAACCCGGTCCTGTTATAATTCCCAGTCAGTAATATTCCGACCGAAACACAGTCTATTCTATAGCAAGAATCTCCCTCAGTAACATCCTCCCCCACATCCGCTTCCAGCTGTTTACAAACACTTTATTGAAGCTGTTTGGGGGAAATCTGCCTGTGTTAAAGTGAAGGGAGTCAGGATGGCCGAGCGGTCTAAGGCGCTGCGTTCAGGTCGCAGTCTCCTCTGGAGGCGTGGGTTCAAATCCCACTCCTGACATTGACTTTTCGGCTTCGAACTGCCGTCTCCCAGCGCCAGGAAGCTGGGTTCGATTCCCGGTGCTGAGGTCACTGTCTGTGTGGAGTTTACACATTCTCCCTGGGCTCCCTCCGGGGGCTCCGGTTTCCTCCCGCACACCAAAGTGCGGGTTGGGTTGTTTGTCCCGGAGTGTCAGGGGGTGAGTCGGCTCTATAAATAGGCTAATGGGGAATCCGGATTGTGGGTCAGTGCAGACTCGATGGGCCGATTGGCCTCCTTCTGCACTGCAGGGATTGGATTAAAAATGAGTCGGGAATGCGGGGTTTAGCCGCCAGTGTTCCTGTCTCACACTGAATCTACCAGACATCTTTATTCTGAGAGAAAGTGGCGATTGAACAAATGGGAAATTCCAATGAAATTCAGCATCTGCAGTGTTTTGCTTGAATCTGAATTTGAAATGATCTCTATTGAGAATGAGCCGGGCCCCTCCCGCGGGAACAGGAATCATTTCCTTGCGGGATCAGCTCTTTCCTGAGAGATGTGGGTGGCTCTGAGAAGAGCCTTTGGGGGTTCAGAGGTTTACAATTTGCTCTCGGCTTGTTTCACTTCTTTCCTGACGCTTTCTTCGCTTTCGCCGCGAACCCTTTGGGATTGGCCTTCGGTTTCGTCACTTTTTTCACAGTCTTTCCGCCCGTGACCTTCTTCACAGGAGACTTTTTCTTCAGGGCTGCTTTCTTCAGCGCCTTTTTTGGAGTTGCCGCCTTCTTGCTGCTTGTTTTTTTCCCTGTTGATTTCTTCACTGGAGTTTTCTTTGCTGCCGGTTTCTTGGCTGCGGGTTTCTTGGCCGCTGCTTTCTTTATTGTCACCTTCTTGGCCGCTGCTTTCTTTATTGTCACCTTCTTGGCCGCTGTTTTCTTCACTAAAGATTTCTTGCCTGTCGCTTTCTTCACCTTCTTTCCCATTTCGCCCGGGCTTTCCTTCTTAGCGAGTTTGAAGGAGCCGGAGGCGCCCTGTCCCTTTGTCTGCACCAGAGAGCCTTTCTCCACCTTCCTCTTGATAGTTAACCTGATCTGGGGGCCGCGCTTCCCCACATCCACTCCGCTGCCGGCCAAAGCTTTCTTGATCGCGGCCAGGGACATCGCCTTGCGGTCGCTGCAAGCCGCCACCACCTTGAGGATCTGCTCGCCTAACTTGGGAGCGGCTGCCGCGGATCGGGGAGCCGCCTTCTTCTTCCTGGGAGACTTCACCTGAGCGGGAGCGGCTGGAGGAGCCGTTTCGGCGGCTGCAGTTTCAGTCATATCCGAGAGGGGTGTGTGGAAAATCTGGGCGAGGAGAGTCAGAACTGGATGGGAAATGAAAGCAGTGGTGGCGACACAGAGCAACTTAAAGGCAGAGAGCGGGCGGAGCAGAGACAAGCTGCTGGCAGCTCCCGGCTCCTCCAGCCTCTCTGTGTTTCTCTCGCCTCACAAACTCTCCCATTCCCATCAAATTCCGCCTCTCCACACATCCAGCTCACATCCTTCATGTCTCTGACACACCAATCTTTGCTGTTGAAAAGCTTTCATTCGAACTGGGGACTCGGTTTTGCACTGAAACCCGTTTTCTTGCTGCACTGATCGCGTTCTCACACTCGATAGCTGACATGAGATACTTTTCCACTCAAATCTTCAATTTAGCGAAACAATTGCCTTGAAATCTCACTCTGGGGCTCCGCGGGGCGATTCGGGGCAATCTTTGATTGAAAAATCGTTTTATTTTATACAAGAGAGACTCGGAAATCTCATGATCAGAACAGACACACAAACACGGTTGGATTAGTCTGACCCGCCCGCTCCTTTCATACACTCTCTCTTCCACAATATTCACATCTCCACATTCACAGGACAAAACTTTCACAAAATGTAAGATCCGAGGACGGAATTTCTCCTCCTTCCGGCCTTTGCTCCGGATTCCAGGGAGTTAGTATTAGTTTTTCACCTCAGTAACTGTTTAACACTCTGAGGCCCCGCTCCCCGCAGATTGTCCATAGATCGATAAACACAGACAGGGATCGCGGGTAGAGGTGGGAACATCGGGGTGGCGGCGCGGGCTCGTTGGGCCGAAGGGCCTGTTTCCCATGCTGTTTTGTTCTTTGTTCTTTGTTCTTTCAATTCATTCATGGAATGTGGCTGTCTCTGTCTGGGTCAGCATTTATTACCCATCCCTAATTACCCTTGGGAAGGTGGTGGTGAGCTGCCTTTTGGAACCGCTGCAGTAGAAGGTGGTGAAGGACCACATCTGTTAACCAGATTCCGCGGCAAGAGTCAATCATACTTTTTTTTTCCAGTTATTATAGTGATTACAGACATCACTATGTTTGTTTAGGATGAAAATATAAATTATCTGCTCTCGGAGTCTCCAGATTTTCCTGTTTTATTTGTTGCTCCTGCACTGACAGGTAACAGTAGATCACAACCTCACCAACCAGTGACAGCCAGTTAAATAATCATCCCCCACTCGCTGATAATGGAGTTTCTGACAGTGACAGTTTCTGACCATCCTCCGATTGGACCTGGAGGGAACCAGATTCACTGTCAGAGCGGGACTTTCTTACAGAGTGGGTGGCAGAGCCAGGTGAGCGATGGTGATGGAGTGGTGACTGTGCAAGCATTTGACCAAGGGTCAGTTCCTGACCATCACATTGGTGATTTATTTAATTAACTATCGCAGGTCATAACAGTAGGTGAGCATTCCTGAAATAAAATTCACTAAAGATTCTCATCATCAGTGTGTTTCTAATGGAAAATCCAGCTTCAATTTGCTTTCAGTTATTTAAATGTAAGAACAGACCTCAAAACTAATCATTGAGTTCCCAGTCAGAAACAATAGTGAAACAGGTGGTTTAAACTGTCCAGAAAAACGAGACAAGCCAAGTTCAGTTTCCAAATGTGCTGTGGAAATATCTGGTGCGTGATAAAATCAGCAACTAATCTGTTTCCATAATTACAACTGATCAAAATAACTGACCATTAAAGCAGCGTGAACGGTGGTGGTATAGTGCTGAGTATAGCTGCCTTCCAAGCAGTTGACCCGGGTTCGATTCCCGGCCATCGCATTGGGAATTTATTTAGATTCTTATCCACGGCCTCTTGTGTTTTAAACCAAGTGGATAAAAACAGGGCGAACGCAACATTAGGCAGGAATGAAATAAAATAGAGATTTCTCTGATTCTTTTTTGATTCGGACGTAATTCGTTTCAAATGAAAAAAAGTATTGAAATGAGAAAACAAGTCTCTGACCTGATTAATGAATTCTCCGCCAGAGACAAAGTTACAAAGTAAAAGTAGAGGAACACATTTCAGCTGACACACTGCGCTCTGCACAATGCTGGTTCCTGATGAAGTTAATATGAACATCCTAAGGTGGCTACATTACCACAGCACATGCGCAGCTGCGATGGCTGAGTGGTTAAGGCGTTGGACTTGAAATTCAATGGGGTTTCCCCGCGCAGGTTCGAACCCTGCTCGCAGCGGGTCTGATTGGGAAATGTTCACTTCCGCTGTTTTAGCCCCAGAACCGAAAACTCAGCAACGCGGGTAATTCTGTAATTGTAACTAATGAATATAATGGCTGTTTAAGGACAGTTGAATAGTGGTGAGCACAGCCCGCTTCCGAACAGTTGAGCCAGGTTCGATTCCTGGCCATTGTATTGAGAAATTTATCCATGTTTCAACGAAGTTCATAAAACAGGGCGAATTTGCCAATAATAAATCAGATTTTTTTTAAATTCGGACGTATTTTGTTTCTAATGAAAAACGATTGAAATAAGAAAACAATTCTCTAACCTGATAAATAAGTTATCATTTATCAGAGACAAAGATACAAAATAAATATAAAGGAACACATTTCAGCTCCCACACTGTGTTCTGTACAATCCCGGTGCCTGATGAAGTTCACATGAACGTTACTGATGTTATTACTCAGGTAAATGTCAACTGCAATAGCAAGTAGTTAAGCCGTTAGACTTCAAATCCAATTCCCATCTTATCTGTGCAGATTCGAATCCTGATTATGAAGCGTTTGCTACAGCTTTCAGGCAGACACAGAGCCAAAAAAACACTAATTTTTTGGTATGAAGTATTTGGATCGCCATCATCCTTTCTCAGCTGCATGGCTACGAGCCAGATGCAGGAAGGTAAGCTTTGAAACGACATCTGCGTGTCCTCGGGCTGGCACAGACAAGATAGGCCGAATGGGTTCCTTCTATGTTGTTCCCTTCTCTGGTTCGTTCTGTGGCTCATGAGGAAAATCAGAGCATGTGCAGAATGAAAAAAAAAATCAGGTGTATTGAGACAAAACAAGGTCTCATGTCAGAGTAAGATTCTTATGGAATGACACACAGAGATTAAAAATATATTTCATCAGAAAACAGTGAATGAGAATTTCAAAATGTTGCTTAGACAATGTGACATTGTGTTCATTCAAACACATTTCTACAAACTGGCCATCATTGGGCGTTAGGAATTTCTGATTATAGCAGATTGTAAGAAGTCTCACAACACCAGGTTAAAGTCCAACAGGTTTATTTGTAGCCCACGCCACAAGCTTTCAGAGCGCTGGTCCTTCATCAGGTGAGTGGAAGTTCTGTTCACAAACAGGGCAGATAAAGATACAAACTCAATTTACAAAATAATGGCTGGAATGTGAGTCTTTACAGGTCATCAAGTCTTAAAGGTACAGACAATGTGTGGGAGAGAGGGTTAAGCAGATTGGGAATAGAAGGAGCAGGTTCACATCTGCACATTGACAGGTCAAGCTGTGTCTCAGATTGACAGCTCCCAGGACAGGTTTTCCTCTCCTCTCGCTCTGTGCTGTGGATTCTTGGGGATTAGTTAGAGTTTCCCAGCTCAGCAACTGTGAAAGCCTCTGAGGCCGGCGATGCTCAGTGTCTGTTCCCCAGATTCAGGTGGCTGCAGCCAATCAGAGCTGTGCCTGGGTTAACCCAGAACTGGTGGAAATGATGATATTGTTCACAAGCTGAATTCTATTTGATCAGATGGAGATACAGATTCTGTGCACTAAACAACAATATCCCACCTTAATATAGAATTGATGAGATGAGGTGGAGAGATAGACGGAGGCAGAGTTAGGGCAGAGAGATACAGACAGGGTAAATGTCTCAGCGACAGAATTCTTGTAATATCTGGTTTTATCCAGCAAAATTCTCTTGGAGACATAGAAACTACAGTCTCTGCTCTCACTGCTATTGTAACAGAGACACATTGTTAATCCCACACTCAGGAACAGTGCTGCATTTTGACAGAAGAGATGGAGAGAGGCAATAGAAACTGAATGGTCCAGTTCTAAACAGTGTGCAGGCTCAGAGGGAGCTGAGGTTCAGAGAGATCTTTGAAGGTGACAGATTTTAAGAGTCATTGGGAAAGTGGATGGGATCCTTGGCTTCATAAATGGAATATGTGGGGCTACTGAAACAGGTTCTGGGTGGGATGGTGTATCAGAGTCAGTGCAGACTCAATGGGCCAAATTGCCTCCATCTGCACTGAGGGATTTTATTGAAGTTAAAGGTGAGATAGACAAATTTTAATTTGTCAGGTAGTCAAGGAGCGAGGAGTAAAGTGGAGTTGAAACCTGAGATCTGAAATTCAAAAAGAAGCTGGTACGTCCACATCTGGAGTCTGCTCCCACAGTTTGGAATCTACACTTACAAAGAGATATACAGCTTATAGAGAGAGTACAAAGATGTGTAAGCAGGAAAATTGAAAGCAAGAGGGGAATAGCTTAAGGCTCCTTGAATTGCAATCTTTAGAGAAGAATGATTTATTGTTCAGTTCAAGTTTATAAATTGATACATGGTGTTCCTACCTAAGCTTCAAAAGATCTTTATTCACAGCTACTGGATTTTAGGTGGGTGTCAGTATAAAGTAGACAAATTTGGTTCATGCAACAATATTCGTAATTTGTTTTCCCTGGATAGAATTGTTGATATTTCAAATGTTTTACCTGATTTTTGATGCTGAAAATGTAATGACTTTTAGAAAACGTGTCAGAAATATAGTGAGATTTCTGAATTTTCAGATGTTGTTGCTGTTCTTGTTTAAATGCTATGGCTCTGTGCTTTTCAAAAGTATGGTATAAATCACAATTGTATTGATTCACACAATCCCTACAATGCAGAAGGAGGCCATTCAACTTATCAAGCCCTATTCCTGTAACTCCAATCCCCTGACACTAAGGGTCAATTTAGTATGGCCAATCAACCTAACCCATGCAGACAAGGGGAGAATGTGAAAACTCCACACAGACAATAACCTGAGGCTGCAATTGAACCCAGCTCCCTGATACTGTGAGGCAGCAGTACTAATCACTGTGCCACCACGCCACCCTTGAATGGGGGAACATTATTGATGAGCTACATGGTCAATGTCTGCTTTTATTTCCTGTGTTCTGTGACTGGAAGAGACGGATCCATGGATACTGAGGGAAATGTGAGTGGAATTACGGAGATATTTGCCAAAAGTTTCCTATCCTAGCTAGTTATTTGAATGGTGCCAGAGGACTGGAGAATTACAAATGCTGAACACACTTCTTCAGAAAAGGCTGTGAGGATAAGCCAACTAAATCCAATCAGTTTAACCTCAGCAATGTGGAATATTCTCC
This sequence comes from Sphyrna mokarran, assembly GCA_024679065.1. NCBI lineage: Eukaryota > Metazoa > Chordata > Chondrichthyes > Carcharhiniformes > Carcharhinidae > Sphyrna > Sphyrna mokarran. Next base: position 9,103,343 of record JAGIQG010000039.1, on the reverse strand, counting down.
AAATAATAACTGTGGATAAAATTAACACTCACTTGAGCTAATGTGCATTAATTAAGGAAAACACAGAGGTAATTATTAAAGGGGAAATCAAATTTAACTTGCTCTTGATTTTAGTGAGGGTAACAGAAAAGGTTGATGAGGTTAATGTGGTTAATGTGAACATGGACTGTCAAAAAGCATTTTATCAATAAAGGGAGACACAGCAGACTTGTGGGAACATTTGGAGCTGACAGAATAAAAGGGTCAGCAGCAACATGGATAGGAACCTGACTGAGTGACAGGAAACACAGCAGTGGGAGATGTTTTTATTTGGAATGGAGCTGGGTTAAAGTGGGATTCCAGGAGGGTTGGTGTTAGGAATCCTGCTCTTCCTGATATATATTAGAGACATTGGCAATGCTGTACAGAGCACACATTCAAACTGTGATAATTACACAATACACAGCAACATTGTGAACTGTGAGGGGGTAGTGCTAAAGCTCATAGTTGCTTAGAAAGCTCTCAACCTAGACTAATTTCAAGTAGAGAAGTGTGAAATGATTTCAGTGGGAAGAAAAAGGAGATGATATAAATGAAATAATACAATTGTATCATTTGCAGGAAAAAGGGATCTGTAGTTAAATGTGACACTAATAATTGCTGTTAAGGTGGCAGGTTGAGAGTGTGATTACTAAGGTATTTGGGATTGTGAGCTTTATACGTAGGGGCAGAGTTTACAAGAGCAAACAAGTTATGGGAAAGCTGTATAAAACCCTGGTTTGGCCTTAGTTGGAGTATTACACTCTGATCTGGACAGCAGTGTTTAGAAAGGATGTGAAGGCATTAGAGAGGATGCAATAAATCTCTGGGCATGGATCCAGGGATGGGGAAGTTCAGTTACATCGGCAGATTGGAGAATTTGTCTTTTCGGTGAAGGGAAGGTTGAGAGGAGATTTGATAGAGGAGTTCAGGATTGTGGAGGGAATTGGAAGGAGCTGATAGGGAGAAGCTGTCATGTCCCAGTCTTCCTCTGTCAGGAAGTGTTCCCCAAACTGAATGGACAGGTCATCGTTCCCGGTTACACTTCTCCAGCAATGCTAAATATTCCGAGTATTTGTTTTAATGTGAAACATTTAAGATAATTATACAAACACAATGAATTGTTTAGAGTAAAGAAGAAACATTAAAAGTGAAAATTCATGTTGATGCCCCTCTGTGGGGCTTTTAGACTTTTCAGTGTGGACCAGTGGGCTGATTAATCCGATGGGGCTTTTCCCAGTCACCTGTGTAACGTGACTCGAATCCTGGCCTTCAGTTTTTGAACTGCCCCGCAGAGCGTTTAAGGAAGTATTGGGGCTGAATGGCCTTGTCTGTGCTCCAGGTCTCCTTCCGTCTGGTGAGCTGATCTGACATCCAGCCCAGAGTGGAGTCGCTGCACAGATTGCCTTAAACATGGTCTCGAAGCTGAGGGAGTGACTGTGAATCTTGTCACCACTTCCATCCTGACTAGTTTCCTCCACTTCAAACTGTCCATCAATGTCAGAAGGAGTCAGAACCAGAGTAGGAGACTCCACCAATGACTCAGTCCCACCTTCCAGCATTTGAACATCCTGCCTTCGCTCACACCTTCTCTGTTCTCCAGCAGCGGTGATGTTCCAGGGTCTTGGTTACTCTGAATGCCCTGTTCGAGGATCACCTTGCTCTAAAGCAGATGACTGTTGATGTCTGTCAGCAAGTTGTTGAAACTCGGCTCCTCTTCATCTCCATCTTCAGACCAATCGGGAACTTCCATCTTCCAAGCTTCTAGGGCTGGTTCAGCAGAAACAACAATAATTGAGGATTTTGTGGTGTTGTTACATTCCAGCAGATTTCCCCCTGGGGCATTTCATTAAACACCAGCCTTTCACTTCATTGACAATTGTAGGAATGGTAATGCAATGTATTGGCCCATTTATCCTCACATAGGTATTGGGACATCATGTTGAAGTTGTACAACACATTGGTAAGGCTCCACTAGGAATATTGTGTGCAGTTCTGGTCACCCAATTTGGATGAGAGTGGGGGCTGCAGGGTGGATGAGCTGACTGACCTTGGCACTGTGGTACAGGATGCCATTCAAGTGAGGGAAGCACATGAGAATGAGGGGACACTATAGTGAGGGGAAGTGACATTGTTCTCTGTAGCAAGGAGCAAGAATCCAAGTGGCTGTGTCACCTGTCTTGTGGCAGGGTTCAGGACAACTGCTCCTGGCTGGAGAGGAACTTCCAGTGGGAGGGGAAGGTCCACATGGCAACTATCAATCAGGTAGAATGAGGGAAGAGGTTCTGCATGGAGAGTTTGAGGAGATTGGCACTAAATTAGTGACACTAAGTTTATAATCACTGGATAATTGCCTGAACCTTATGCAAATTGACAAAGGATGTATCAAATTCCAGAGATGAATACGTGTTTGAAAGACTGATGAGGGAGAAGTGGGTTTTGGTTCGTGGCCACTGGTATCAATACTGGGGAAAGGAGAGGAGCTGTTCTGTTGAGACAGTCTACATCTGAACCATGCTGGGACTAGTGTTCTTACAAACTGCATAATTTGGAAAGGAGAAAGAGCTTTAATCAAGAAGGGGGAAGGGGAATGGGATGGTGGTTCTGGAAAGGGATATATAGGCTGACTAAGCAAAAGGATATGGCAGCATTGCAAGGCAGCTCTTTAGGTAATGATGCCCAGAGTGTGACAGAAAGGGACACAGTGTACATACAGAAAAAGAAAATAGCTGAAAATAGAAGCAAAGGGAAGAAAAATGGGAAAAGGACAAAATTAATTTCTCTTTATGGAAATAAATGTTTTAATTTGACACAAAATGTACAGTGAACTAATGAACAAATGACACAAAAGGTGCAAAAATCCTCTAGGCATTACAGAGATTACAAGGAGATCAAATCTGGTGACAATATATTCAGAGGTATGTGACTTTGTTTAAGGACAGGCAGGAAGGAAAGTGTATTAGGGTAGCTTCATTAATATGAGATGGAATAAGGACAACAGCAAGAAATGATCTTCGATCAGAAAATATAGAATCCATATGGGTGAAGGGAAAAAAATAACAAGGGGAGGAAGACACTGGTGGGAGTAGACTATCGGCCGCCTGACAGTAGATATACTGTAGGGCGGGGAAGGAATCGGAAGATAATGAGGATATGTATATTAATCATGGCTGACTGTAATCTTCCTGTGGATTCAGATAATCAAGTTGAGAGGCGTAGCCATGAGGAAGAATTCAGAATGTATTCGACATAGTTTCCAGGAAGAATATTTTGTGGATCCAAACAGAAATCAGGCCAGTTTGAATATTGTCATGTGTAATGAGACAGCTTTCATAAACAATCAGAGTAAAAACTCTGCTAGGAAACAGTGATCTTAATATGGTGGAGCTCAGCATTCAGTTTTGAGCCCAATCTTTGGTCAGAAGTAACTGTGCTCAACTTAAGTAAGGGTAATTGCAAAAGAATGAGAGCAGAATTGGCTTGTCTGGACTGCAAAATATATTTAGCAGAAAAGATGATCGATCAGTAATGACATACATTATGAAAATAGTATTTCACTCACTACAAATATATACACCAGTGACAAACAAGAATTTTGGAAGGGAATGAATTAATTATGGCTAATCGAGGAACTTAAAGATTGCATTAAACTGAAGAAGAATATAGGATGTTGCAGTTATTAGCGGTAAGACAGAGCATTGGGGAAGTTTCTAAAAACAACAAATGATGACCAAAAAAAACTAAACTGGGAGAAGATGAATTACAAATGTAAATGAACAAGTAAAATAAAAAGAGACAGGAAGAACTTCTTTAAATATATAAAAATGAAGAAAAAGGCGAAAGTGAATATCAGCTCCTTAGAGATTGAGACTGGGAAATAAAGTGGGGAACCAGAAAGTGGGACCAGAGTGAAACCGATAGATGACTCGGCCATCCTGACACAGACTAAGTGCTGGGTTCAGGTCATGGTCGCTGCAAGAGGCATGAGTTTAAATTCCAGACCTGTCATTGATTAAGAGAGACAGTGGTGTCAGAGGCTAGTGATCCACAGACTCTGAGTAATGCTCTAGGGACCTGGGTACAAAGCCCAACAGGGCAAATGGTGAAATTTGAATTCAGTGTGAATCTGCAATTAAAAATCTAATTGTTGCTTGTTATTAAACCCTATCTGGTTTAATAATGCCGTTTAGGGAAGGAAATCTGCTGGGCAGGAGTGTATTTGAATTCTCAAGTCTAGAAGTAACAAAAACACGGATGAGAGTTTCAGGTACGGGTGAGTTGAGGTATTACAATGTTACACAACTGGAAATAGGTGATCTTGGTGAAGGAACAGATATGTGGTCAGAATCTCATTTCCGAGTCTAATGAGGTGCTAAGATGATGAGGGTTTGTTTCAACCTCGGACATTGACTGGTGGGAGATGGACTCAGTGACTGGGTGAATTTGTGATGTGAACATTGGTCTTGAAGTTATTTAATTGAGGGAATTCTCTTTTCAGCCAGTGCTAGAGGTCAGAGAAGGAGTCTAATAACTTAATAACAGGGGATTTGTTGTGAGAGATGATGGTGAGGTAGAGCTGGGTGTTATCAGCATACATGTGAAAACTAACACTGTGCTTTCAGATGTCACTGAGGGGAAAATGTAAATGAAAACTAAAAGAGAAGCAAGGTTAGATCCTCGAGCAATTTGGGCGATAATAGAACAGGAGTGGGAAGAGAAACCATTCTGTATATGACCAGAAAGATAAGAATGGAACCAGGTGAGTGCAGTCTTACCCGGTTGAACAATTCCTCCTCATCCTTCTCAAACTGTCCACACCTTTGACATGGTTGACTGCACCATCCTGCTCCAATACCTTCCCACTGTCAGTTCAGCGTGCACAGCAGATGAAGATGCTAACATACCTGACATCCCGGGAAAACTGATGATGAATGAAGGGCTGGCTCTCAGTAAACAAGTGCAGAGAAGGTTGGAATTCTCAGTCATCTTCATCTCAAGCAGCAACTCCTCCATCTTAATGTGTGTGGTGAGATCAGGCCATTCTGCTCAGTCAGGAACACCCAGACTGACTGTAAGAGAAAGAGAGGCTGTAATTAGAACCAAACAATAAGGGAAATTCACTCAGAGTAACCAAGCCCCACCCCAGAACAGAGCACAGGATGATCCCAGTATCTTACAGTGGCCTCTGCAAAATGAGGTGCTCTAACACTGTGTGTGGCACTGAGCCACACACACAAAGCACAGAAAGATCCCAGTTTCTGTGCTGATTTGTCTGACTCCAAGGAGTTTGCAGTGCTGCCACTGCTGAGAGTGGGGAACTTCGGTGTGACATGTTTACACAGGAAGCTGCCATTGAAATCCTGAGCTGCGGATTTATAGAATCCAATAGTACAGAAGGAGGACATTTGGCCCATCAAATCTACACCAACCAAAATCCCACCCAAATTCTACGTCCATCACTTACCCTAGCTGGTCTCCCTGACACTAAGGGGCAATTTAACATGGCCAAAACTGAGGTGCTGTAACCTAGTGTGGCACTGAGGCCGACACACAGAGCACAGGAAGATTCCAGTTTCTGTGCTGATTGGTCTGACTCTAGTCCAGTGCTGCCATTGCAGAACTGCAACCTGACATGTTTACACAGGAAGCTGCAAATGAAACCCTGAGCTGCGGATTTATAGAATCCGGCAGTGCAGGAGACCATTCGGTCCATCGAGTCTGCACCAACCACAATCCCACCCAGGTCCTATCACCATAACCCCATGCACTTACCCGAGCTGGTCCCCCTGACACTAAGGGACAATTTAGCACGGCCAACCCACCCAACCCGCACATCTTTGGGCTGTGGGAGGATCCCGGAGGAAACCCACGGGGAGACCGTGCAAACTCCACACAGTCAGAGACCCAAACCGGAATCGAACTCGGCTTCCTGGCGCTGTGAGGCAGCGGTGCAAACCACTGTGCCACCGGGCCGGGATTCCCGCTACCGAAACCCTTCCCCCATCCGGAGCCCCGCCGCGGCCTCAGGATCCGGGCCCGGGGACTGAAGCCACTTGGGGGACATTCGCTGCCGCTCCGCGCGGTGTCCGATGGGCCCACGGTAAACTCCCGCCCACCGCCCGTGACCAGCAGCTGGGGAACCAATCAGGAATTGACGCATTACCGTTATCCAATGGCCGCTCTAAGCCCACTGAGTGACAGATGCTTCATCCAATCCGCGAGCTCCCTCCGGATGGACTGCGAGAACAATGAAAATGACGCCCCCAATTGTAACCAATCACAGACTGTTTTGCTGACAGCAAACGCCCCAATATGATTGACATTCCCTTTAGCCAATCGTAATGCAGTCACCATTCGGAATGCGCCGCGACTGCACGACTCGCGCAGCGTCTCTCCCAGCCCAGCGTCATTGCGTCATTCAATTGGATCCGCGGCTGAAACCAATGAGAAATCAAAGAGCTGGAGTCGGAAAGAATCCTTAAAGTGAAACCGATCAGATAATTATACCTGTACAATTGAAATTCATTGATGGCAGTTAAAGCGGCAAAAGAACGGCTGAAAGGACAAGTCGCCGGGACCGGATGGGATGTACCCCAGGTTGTTGTGGGAAGTGAGGGAAGTGGTTGCAGAGCCCCTGGCGATGATATTTGCGTCGTCCATGGAAACGGGAGAGGTTCCGGAGGATTGGAGGATTGCGGATGTGGTTCCTATCTTAAAGAAAGGGAACAGGGATAGTCCAGGAAATTACCGACCGGTGAGTCTGACTTCAGTGGTTGGTAAGCTCATGGAGAGGCTTCTGAGGGATAAGATTTATGAACATTTGGAGAAGTTTGGACTGATTACAAATACTCAACATGGTTTTCTCAAGGGCAGGTCACGCCTTACGAGCCGAGTTGAGTTCTTCAAAAATGTGACTGAACACATTGATGAAGGAAGAGCGGTGGACGTAGTGTACGTGGACTTTAGCAAGGTGTTTGATAAGGTCCCCCATGCAAGGCTTCTGGAGAAGGTGAGAGGGCATGGGATGTAAGGGGCTTTGGCCTCGTGGATCCAGAACTGGCTTGCCGGCAGAAGGCAGAGAGTGGTTGTGGATGGGTCTAGTTCTGCATGGAGGTCGGTGACCAGTGGAGTGCCCCAGGGATCTGTTCTGGGACCCCTGCTGTTTGTCATTTTCAAAAATGACCTGGATGAGGAAGTGGAGGGATGGGTTAGTAATTTCGCCGACGATACAAAGGTTGGTGATGTTGTGGATGGTCTGGAGGGATGTCAAAAGTTGCAGCGGGACATAGACAGGATGCAAAACTGGGCGGAGAAGTTGCAGATGGACTTCAACGTGGATAAATGTGTAGTGGTCCATTTGGGCAGGAATAATGGGATGAAGGAGTACAATATAAGGGGCAGGAGTCTTAGCTGTGTTGTAGAGCAGAAGGATCTCGGTGTCCGGGTCCATAGGACTCTTAAATCGGCCTCTCAGGTGGAGGTAGTGGTCAAGAAGGCGTACGGTGTACTGGCCTTCATTAATCGAGGAATAGAGTTTAGGAGTCAGGAGGTAATGATGCAGCTCTATAAGACTCTTATCAGACCCCAGTTGGAGTATTGTGCGCAGTTCTGGTCGCCTCATTATAGGAAGGATGTAGAGGCTATTGAGAGAGTTCAGAGGAGATTTACAAGGATGCTGCCTGGATTGGGAGGCAGGCCTTATGAAGATAGGTTGAGGGAGCTGGGACTCTTCTCGCTGGAGAGAAATAGGTTGAGATGCAACCTGATCTAGGTTTATAAAATGTTGAGAGGAATAGATAGGGACTATCTCAGAGACTATTTCCCCAAGCTGAAATGGTCACTACGAGAGAACACAGATTTAAGGTGTAGGGAAGCAAATACAGGGGGATGTCAGGGGTGGGTTTTTCACTCAGAAGGTGGTGAGTGAATGGAATCGACTGCCGTCGGAGGTTGTTGAGGCAAACTCGCTGGGGTCTTTTAAAAGACTTCTGGATGAGTATATGGAAACGAATAGGATAGGGGGTTATAGACAGGTCTGTGGATTGGTAGATGTGATCGGTGCAACTCGGGGTCCGAAGGGCCTGTTTGTGCTGTATTGTTCTATGTTCTATTTTCTTTGAAAGTCAGTGTCTGTAAAATGTGAAAGTTGCAGGAAAGGAAGGAGGAAATAAATGAAGGCCAGAAGCGCCAAAATGAACGAGAGGAAAGCAGGCTGGAATCAGGGCTGTTTAGTGAGGGAATTCCAGAGCTGTGACCCAGAGAATTGAAAGAACGATCATCACTGGTGGAGTGAACCAAATCAGAGATGCTCACGAAGGCAGAATTAGTGGATTGTTGGGCTGGAGATGATGAAAGGGAAGAAAACCTGAGGACATGAAAGGATTTGGAAACACGGATCAGAATCTTAAAATTGAGGCATTGCTTAACCACGACTGAGTGTTTGTCACTGGGCCCAGGGTTGATGCATTAAGGATATTTGGAGCAAATTCTGATTTAATGATGAGAAATCAATTATAAGCTTTCTGTACACAGCAGCACAATAAATCGGATCAGAAGTGAACTACATGGACCCTCAAGCTCCATTCAACGGGGTCATGCTTCTTATTCCCAAATCACAGAATCTTTATAATGCAGTAACAGCCCATTCGGCCATCAAGTCTACACTGCCTTATTGAAACTGCATGTTATCTAATCCCTCTCTCCCGCCTCATCGCCCCAGAGACCGGGATTTGTTCCTGGCCTTTGCTGACTGTGCAGATTTTGTGCATTCTCCCCCAGGGGTTCCTCTGAATGCTCTCGTTTATTTCCATGGTTCAAAGATATGAAGGTGAGATGGATTGGCCATATTAAACGTTCCTTTAGTTTCCAAAGATGTGTACGTTAGGCACTGAATCTGTTCAATTTTGGCAAATATTTTTAATTCTTCCCCTGGTTCTTGATGAGCTCTTGACTGAAACATGAAAACTTCTATCATTGAATCCCGACATTGCAAAAGGTGGCCATGCGGCCCATTGAGTCTGCATTGATGCTCTGACCTATCCACTCAACCTCACATATTTAACTTATTAATCCTCCTAATCTAAAGCTACGTGGAGGCAATAGGATAAATTTAACATGACAAATCTACTTACCCTAGCAATGGATTGTGGGGGGAAACTAGAACACCTGTCTGCTCACAATGCTCCAAACGGGGTCCGACCAGAGCCTTTGCTAGCCTCAGAAGTATATCCGTACTCTTGTATTCTAGCCCTCTCGACATTGCATTTGCCTTCCCAGCTGCCGACTGAAGTTGCACGTTTACCTTCAGAGAATCTTGAACAAGGATTCCCAACTCCCTTTGTGTTTATGAGTTCCTAAGCATTCCACAATTTAGAAAACAATCTACGCTTCCATTCCTCCTTCCAAAGTGCAAAACCTCACACTTTTCCACATTGTATTCCATCTGCCATTTCTCTGCTCACTCTCCCAGCCTATCAAAGTCCTTTGCAGCACATCTGCTTCCTCAATGCTACCTCTCCCTCTCCAGGTTCTCTCAGATTTCTTTCCCTCAGGAAAGCTTTGTTCCCTGCTCTCTCAACATCCCTTTCAAATCCCTGAAAGTAGGCAGTCAGGTCGAGAAGGTTGTTAGGAAGGCATATGGAGTCTTGGCTTTTATTGGTAGAAGGATTGAATTTCGGAGCCGCAACGTCATGTTGCAACTGTACAAAACTCTAGTGCGGCCGCACTTGGAGTATTGTGTGCAGTTCTGGTCCCCACATTATAAGAAAGATGTGGAGGCATTGGAGAGGGTACAGAGGAGGTTTACCAGGATGTTGCCTGGTATGGAGGGCAGGTCTTATGAAGAGAGGCTGAGGGATTTGAGGTTGTTTTCGTTAGAAAGGAGGCGGCTAAGAGGGGATCTTATTGAAGCATATAAGATGATTAGAGGTTTAGATAGGGTGGACAGTGATAGCCTTTTTCCTAGGATGGAGAAAGCTAGCACGAGGGGACACAGCTTTAAATTAAGGGGTATGAGTTATAGGACGGATATCAGAGGTAGGTTCTTTACTCAAAGAGTGATTAGGGAGTGGAATGCCCTGCCTGCAGCTGTTGTAGATGCGCCAAGTTTGGTGGCGTTTAAGAGGTTAGTTGATAAGTATATGGAAGAGAAGGGAATGGTTTAGTTTGGAGGGGCATTGCTTTTTATATTGGTCGGCGCAACATCGAAGGCCGAAGGGCCTGTTCTGTGCTGTAATGTTCTATGTTCTATGTTCTATGTTCTAACTATATGTCGGTCCACAGCATCAATAAATGTGCATTTTTTCCGCGCTGCTGCAGTTCTGTATTGCGGACAGTGGATGGACTGAGTTGCTGATAGATACAGTTTCAACAGAAGCTTTAAAAGATAGAGAGTGGATTTACAAATTTAAAATCCAAGGGTGACATCAATGCCTGGAGTGGTTTTCAGGCTGTGGCGACTAGAATAACAATGCACATTCTCAATTTGGATTATTCAAAATCATAGAATGGAACATCCATTGTGGATGAAAGGAAACTTTAAACTGTGCAGCTGTGCTGTGCTTCAGGAGCTGGTTTTACAGAAATCTCCATTCATCAAAAATGTCTCATCTGTTGAACTTTTCCAGCATTTTCTGTTTTTGTTTCAGATTTCCAGCTTCCAGCTTTGTGTTGTGTTCTGTGCAGATGTTTTACTGGAACGGGGAACAGGTTCTGATCAACCCTATGACAGATGGAGTCGAATGTGTCTCCCGGTTATTAGGCCTGTGAAATTTGACTCCAAGCTATACAGGGGAATGAGGAAGAGGGACAGGGAGGATCATTCTGTGATCGGGGGAAGGCTAACTACGGTCGGATTAGGCAGGAACTTAGGGAAACTGATTGGGAACGGTTGTTTGAGGGTAAGTCCACGCTAGGCATGTGGGACTCTTTCAAGGGAATACTGAAAATGTTCCAAGATAAGTACGTGCCGGCCAAGAGGAAAGATGGGAAAGGTAGGATTAGAAAGCCATGGATTACTAGGGATATTGAGGACTTGGTTAGGAAGAAAAGAGAAGCGTATGATAGGTCAAAGGAGCTGGGAACCGAGACAGCATTGAAGGAATATAGAGAGAGTAGGAGGGAGCTCAAACAGGGAGTTAGAAGGGCAAAAAGGGGGCAAGAAAAGATTTTGGCACGTAGGATTAAGGAAAACACAAAAGATTTTTACTCCTATGTTAGTAATAGAAGGGTGGTTAAAAGAAAAATCGGAGCTCTTAGGGACAGAGGAGGGGACACAGCTTTAAATTAAGGGGTATGAGTTATAGGACGGATATCAGAGGTAGGTTCTTTACTCAAAGAGTGATTAGGGAGTGGAATGCCCTGCCTGCAGCTGTTGTAGATGCGCCAAGTTTGGTGGCGTTTAAGAGGTTAATTGATAAGTATATGGAAGAGAAGGGAATCGTTTAGTTTGGAGGGGCATTGCTTTTTATTTTGGTCGGCACAACATCGAAGGCCGAAGGGCCTGTTCTGTGCTGTAATGTCCTTTGTTCTATGTTCTATGGGCACATGAACAGAATGGGAATGGAGGGGTATAGAAAACTGATTTAAAATAGGGATCATGAGCCATGGGAGTCCCTGGGAATTGTGTAAATAGATGATGATATTGATGTACTTGTTTTTATCCTACAGGTGCTTTGGTCGGCCTTGTTGTCTAACGAGGGGCATACACGCGATGGGTCGTGAGAGGGCTGCTCTTGGATCTTTTTCGAGAATATCCTACAGCTTCACGTCGTTAGTGTATGCTTGACCTGGATCATCTGATGGGCGACACGACAGCTCAGTGACTATTGCTGTGCTGTGCAGATACATGGATTTGGGCCTGTGTCTGTTGGAGTTTGCGCATTCTCCCCGTGCTTGCGTGGGTTTTCTCCGGGAGCTCCGGTTTCCTCCAACATCCTGAAGATGTGCTCTTAGGCTAATTGGGAAAACAAATTCTCCCTAAATTGTCTCAAATTTGGTTTTTAATCCATAGATGTATAAACATGGATAGGGATCGCGTGTAGAGATGGGAACTTCGAGTTGGCGGCGCAGGCTCGTTGGGCCGAAGGGACTGTTTCCCATGCTGTTTTATTCTTTGTTCCCTTGTGTTCGTCACCTCCGACCTGGGAAAAAGCTTCCCACTGTTCGCCCTATCTATACCCTTCATAATATTATACACCTCTATTAGCTCGCCCCTCTTTCCTGGGAGAACAACCCCAGTTTACCCAATCTCTCCTCATAGCTAAGACAAGCAGTCGGGATATTCGTGAGGAGTCTCGAAATATGTTTTCGTTTCATCTTTGGAGATCATTCACTGTGAAGAGAAAGGCAATATTGATCAGCAAGAAAGAGAATTGTGACTTGAACAACTGCAAAGAGCGGGTGAAAGGCAGGCAGGCTCGACTGGGATTTGAGCTCCAGATTCCCTGTTTACGGGAAAATGCGCTTTAAACAACTAAACCGCACAGACTCTCGGTAATTTCCAATGCTGGAAAGTCGTTCCAGATCTTGTGTATTTGTGAAATTGGTGATATTGACAGTGTACCTGCACACTGATTTGAAACAAGGATATGCCCGCTACTCCGCAGGGGCTCTAACCAAATTAGCCACAGAGCCTGACATTGCTAACTTTGGTTCAGCGGAATGCTGGAAATACGTTCCAGATCTGGTAGTGTTTGTGAAAAAAAGTACCACCAGTATCTGTGAAAATAGAGCTAGTTCACATTTCAGATGCAGACCTTACACTGGATCGACTGTTTCTCTCTGCACAGATGCTGTGGGATCCCGGATCGATTCATGAAAGAAAAATAATTGGATCCTACAGTGGGCTCTGACTGCCCCGATTTCAAATCCCACTTTCCCCCGATATTGATCAAGCACATCAGAGGGAATCACACACATCACTCAGTGAAACTCTTCCCTTAAACATTGAGCGGTTTATCGTGAGCTGGTTCCATTTACTCTTTTCAGACAAACATCTGGTATAAAAGTAGCCGTGGTCAGGGTGTGATTCATACAAACAGTTTTCTGCTCTGAAGGCAGGCGAGCTGTTTCTGTCGCGCGAGATGATTTTTTAAAAATACTTCCTTCATGCGGGATATGTGTGTCACTGACCCGGGAAGCCTGTACTCTCCAAATTAATTACCTTTGAGTAATTGGTGATTCATTCATTCTGGAGCCAGTGCAGTTCATGTGATGTCTGTTCACACACTGCCGTTCGGGAGGAATTTCCAGGATTGTGAACCATCGGAACGGCAATATGTTTCCAATTCAGGATGATGTGTGTCTCGGACTGGAAATTAGAGATGGTCGTTGTTTCCCTGCATCTGCTGCCCTTGTGGTGACAGGTGAGAGATTTCTTGTGTTTGGATGGTGTCTCGCGAAGGAAAAAGATGATCAACGTTAGGAGTGGGATTTAAACCCACGCCTCCAGAGGAGACTGCGACCTGAACGCAGCGCGTTAGACCGCTCGGCCATCCTGACTGCCTACAGCAAAGAGTAAAACCTCTGCACAAATCGATTTGTGTTCCATCTTTATTGTTATTCCATTGTGAACTCTGTCTCTGCATTGACTGATTGAGGGTGAACTGATCACTTATTCTGAGATTCACGCAGGTGGGGGTAAGACTCGGAGTTCCACAGGTTTGAAGGGTGAATAGTCCAGCGCCATTCCATTTTCTTCATCCCAGTGAGAAACTCGAGCTGGCAATCAATTCAAATCAGGACACCAGCGTTGGGCAGAGATTTGCCACCATGAAAGCATGTGGCTTCAGAAGCTCCAAAACAGACGTCAGTTTCATTTGCGGCACTAATTGCAGATATTGTCTATCCAAAATCAGCCGTTCCGCCATGAAAATTAGTGTCTGGTTAGGTGGAATAGAACATAGAACATAGAACATTACAGCACAGAACAGGCCCTTCGGCCTTCGATGTTGCGCCGACCAATATAAAAAGCAATGCCCCTCCAAACTAAACCATTCCCTTCTCTTCCATATACTTATCAACTAACCTCTTAAACGCCACCAAACTTGGCGCATCTACAACTGCTGCAGGCAGGGCATTCCACTCCCGAACCACCCTTTGGGTAAAGAACCTACCTCTGATATCCGTCCTATAACTATCACCCCTTAATTTAAAGCTGTGTCCCCTCGTGCTAGCTTTCTCCATCCTAGGAAAAAGGCTATCACTGTCCACCCTATCTAAACCTCTAATCATCTTATATGTTTCGATTAGGTCCCCTCTTAGCCGCCTCCTTTCTAACGAAAACAACCTCAAATCCCTCAGCCTCTCTTCATAAGACCTGCCCTCCATACCAGGCAACATCCTGGTAAACCTCCTCTGTACCCTCTCCAATGCCTCCACATCTTCTTATAATGTGGGGACCAGAACTGCACACAATACTCCAAGTGCGGCCGCACTAGAGTTTTGTACAGTTGCAACATGACGTTGCGGCTCCGAAATTCAATCCCTCTACCAATAAAAGCTAAGACTCCATATGCCTTCTTAACAACCTTATCGACTTGACTGCCTACTTTCAGGGATCTATGCACATACACACCAAGATCCCTCTGTTCATCTAGACTACTAAGAATCCTACCATTTGCCCTATACTCTACACATTTATTATTTCTGCCATAGTGCATTACCTCACACTTTTCCACATTAAACTCCATTTGCCACCTCTCGGCCCAGCTCTGCAACTTGTCCAAGTCCCTCTGCAAACTATAACACCCCTCTTCACTATCTCCCACTCCACCGACTTTAGTGTCATCTGCAAATTTACTAATCCATCCTTCAATACGCTCATCCAGATCATTTATAAAAATTACAAACAGCAGGGGCCCCAAAACAGACCCCTGAGGTACGCCACTTGTCACCGAACTCCAAGATGAATATCTCCCATCAACCACCACCCTCTGTCTTCTATCTGCTCGCCAATTTCTAACCCAATTAGCTAAATCACCCTCTATCCCATATATCTGCATTTTCTGCAGAAGTCTTCCATGGGCCACCTTATCAAACTCCTTACTAAAGTCCATATATACCACATCAACCGCCTTACCCCCATCCACCTTCTTAGTCACTTTTTCAAAAAACTCAATGAGGTTAGTAAGGCACGACCTACCCTTTCACAAAACCATGCTGACTATCTCCAATCAATTCATTACTCTCTAAATAACTATAAATTCTATCACTAATTGTTCTCTCACGTCACGTTAAATTTCCCCTTGGTACCAGGAACATTCGGATATTAAATGTATGGGGTGACCGGGATAGAACCTGGGATGAGGTTGTTGTTTGCACAAGCTCGATGGGCCGAATGGCCTCCTTCTTACTATCGGGATTCTATGAAGTTCGGGGCGGCAGTTTCACTTCCCTGAGAATAGTGATGACTGATCTCTGATAACATTAAAACTTCTAACCAGTCAATGCCTGTTTGAGAACTGGCCATGAATGGGGCTGACACTGAAACGGTTCATATTGAAATCGTTACAGCAAATTGCTTCTTGAAGAGGTGTTAAAATAATACTTTCAGAGGCTGTCAGAGCTTCTTAAAAGATCAGTTGCGCTTGTTTTTCGTTTGTTCATGAATTTTGTGAATCTATTTGGAGCGGCTGCAGTTGGTCAGGTTGCAGGGGCGGAGCCAGTTTCTGAAGTTAGGGAGGGCCAACACATAAAAAAGGCGCCTTGACGCATCCCAAATAATTTTAAATTCATTCTTCATTTTTATTTTGCATTTAAAATCAAAACGTAATTAAACACTTGTGTTATTTGATTATTTTACATTTTAATCGTAAAATGAAATCAAAACGAAACAATATGAAAAAGATATGAAGCAACTACAACAGCCTCTTTCATCTCGGCTTCATTCTAGCAGTGATCTATTACTTTATTATAATCTACCTCAGCAAACAACTGTCTTTCAATAGAGACCAAAGCTAACCCACACAATCTATCCTCGTCCATTGCTGAACGAAGGTAGGACTGTATGTGTTTGAGTCGGTTAATGGAGCGTTTCACAACTGAGCTAGTTATTGATAAGAACAGAAAAATGTGGTACAAAGCTACAAGTTAGAATAATCACTAAATCTATTTACTCTCCCAGTCTCGGCTGGTGATGTCCGTCGGTGAGGGAAGCTTGCTCTCGGCTGTCCGTTCAACGCGGTGGCTGCATATTTATGTCCTTCGCGGACTCTGGAATTTTCTCGTATTTTCATGCCCTCTCGGGAGATTGCATGCCTTCCTCAATGCCAGAAATCTCTGCATCTGTATCGCACCCCGCGATTGCAGTACACGGATCGAGGACTTCAGATCTCGGGAAGTGATCTGAGGGTCCCGTGAGGATCACTCCGTTGAAAAGGCGCCACTTTTGAAGAATGTGCTGGGGGGTGTCGCTCCCCCCGCTCACCTTCCAGCTACTGCACTGTATCTGTGCCTGTTGTTTGGCCGCCTCTGCAGCAAAAGCAGCTCCATTCCTGTCCAGATGTGTGGGCACAAACAGCAAATCCAAATTATTGTTCATTGCCGCCATCTCCTGCCTGAAAGCGAGTTGTGCAACAAAGAACAAAGAACAAAACAGCCCGGGAAACAGGCCCTTCGGCCCAACGAGCCCGCGTCCACCCCGATGGTCCCACCTCGACACGTGATCCCTGTCTATGTTTATTGGTCTGTGGATTAAAAACCAAATTTGAGACAGTTTAGGGAGAATGCGTTTTGCCAATTAGCCTAAAAGCACATGTTTGGGATGTGGGAGGAAACCGGATGCCCCGGAGACAACCCACGCGAGCACGGGGAGAATGTGCACGGGGGATTGAACTGTGTCCCACAGGCAGGCCCAAATCCATGTATCTGCACAGCACAGCGATAGTCACTGAGCTGTCGTGTTCCCATCAAATGGTCCAGGTCAAACACTAACGACGTGAAGCACTAGGATACTCGAGAACAAAATCCAAGAGCAGCCCTCTCACGACCCATCCCGTGTATGCCCCTCGTTAGACAACAAGGTGGACCAAAGCACCTGTAGGATAATATCAAGTGTATCAATATCATCATCTATTTACACACTTCCCAGGGACTCCCAAGGTTCACGATCCCTATTTTAAATCAATTTGCTATACCCCTCCATTCCCATTCTGTTCATGTGCCCATCTATGTATTTATTAAATAACTCTTGAGACCTGGCTCCACCATTTTACTTGGCAGCGCATTCCATACCCCCACCACCCTCTGTGTGAAAAAACTCCCTCGGCCATCCAAATTATACCTTACCCCCCCCTCACCCTAAGCCTGTGACCCCTCGTGCTATTCGAGCCCAACGTAGGAAAAAGCTTAACCCTGTTTACTCGATCTATACCTCTCATAATTTTGTACACCCCTATCAGATATCCTCTAAGTCTACGTCTTTCCAAGGAAAACAGTCCTAAATTGCCTAACTTCTCCTCGTAACTCAGACCTTCCATACCAGGCAGCATCCTGGTAAACCTCCTCTGCAATCTCTCCAGAGTCTCCACGTCCTTCCAGTAGTAAGGCAACCAGAACTGGACGCAGTATTCCAAATGAGGTCTAACCATCGTTTTATACAACTGCAAGATTAAAGGCCAGCTCTTGTACTCTATACCCCTTCCTATAAATGCTAGCATACTATATGCTTTCTTCACAACCTTCTCCACTTGCTCTGCCACCTTCAGAGACTTGTTCACCTGCACCCCCAGGTCCGTCTGCGTTTCTATACTCTTAATAGATCTACCCTTTTTCATATACGTCCCCCCTACATTCTTTCTCCCCAAATACATCACCTCACATTTATCAGGATTGAATTCCATCTGCCATCTGTCTGCCCAAGCTACCAGCCTATCTATGCCCTGCCGTATCGCCTGACAATGCTCCTCACTATCCGCAAGTCCAGCCATCTTTGTATCGTCTGCAAACTTGCTGATCACTCCACTTACTCCCTCTTCCAAGTCATTTATATATATTACAAATAGAAGATGTCCCAGTACCGAGCCCTGCGGCACACTCTAGTGACCGACCTCCAGCTAGAGAAACATCCTCCCACTATTACTCTCTGTCTCCTATTACCAAGTAAGAATTTAGCAACACCAATTATTAATCCAACCGATTTATTTGATAGTAAAATAGCGAGCTTTCAGCACTCCCGTGTCTTCATCAGATAAGTGCAGTGAACATTACCAAGCCCGTTACTTATCCATCTAGCTACTTGTCCTTGTATCCCATGTATACCTTCTCGACTAACTTCCCGTGAGGGACTTTATCAAACACCTTACTAAAATCCATATACACAACATCAACGGCTCACCCTTCGTCCACCGTTTTCGTCACCTCCTCAAAAATTTCTGCCAGATTTGTAAGGCACGACCTCCCCTTAACAAAGCCATGCTGTGTATCCCTAATCAGATCGCAAAGCTCTAAGTGCCTATACATCTTACCTCTAAGAATCCCTTCCAACAGCTTCCCTACCACTGACGTCAAAACTCACCGGCCTATAATTCTGAGGGTTATCCTTACTACTCGTTTTAAACAACGGTACAACATTAGCTATTCTCCAGTCCTCTGGGACCTCACCTGTGTCCAAAGAAGAGACAAATATTTGCGTCAGAGTCCCAGCAATTTCACCTTGCACCTCCCTAAGCAGGCTGGGATAAATGCCATCAGGCCCCGGAGATTTATCAGTTTTAATGCTACCTAGAAGCTCTCACACTTCCTCCCTCGGTATGGATATTTCCCTCAACTGGTCCACAGCTCCCTCAGAGACAGGAGCTGTCTATAAGCCCCTCTCCATCGTGAATACCGACGTAAAGTATTCATTCAGTATCTCCGCTGTTCCCTCAGGCTCTAAGCACAGTTCCCCTCCTCTGTCCCTAAGAGGTCCGATTTTTCCTCTAACCACCCTTTTATTCCTAAGGTAGGACTAAAAAGCCTTTGGATTTTCCTTAACCCTATCTGCCAAAACCATTTCATGCCCCCTTTTTGCCCTTCTAACTCTCCATTTGAGCTCCCTCTACTCTCTCTATATTCCTCCATCGCTGTCTCCGTTCCCAGCTGCTTTGACCTTTCATACGCTTCTCTTTTCTTCCTAACCATGTCCTCAATATCCCTAGTAATCCACAGCTCTCTAATCCTACCATTTCCATCTTACCTCTTAGATGGCACAAATTTATCTTGCAACATTTTCAGTATTCCCTTGAAAGAGTCCCACATGCCTAGTGTGGACTTACCCTCGAACAACCGTTCCCAATCAGTTTTCATAAGTTCCTGCCTAATCCGGCTGTAGTTAGCTCGCCCCCAATTCAGCACCCTGCCCCTAGGGCAACAAGCATCCTTTTCCATCTGTACCCTAAAGTAGACAGAATTGTGGTCACTGTTAGCCACATGTTCCCCTACTGCAACATCAAACACCTGTCCTGGCTCATTACTCAGAACTAAATCCAATATAACCCCTTCTCTAGTCGGGCTAGCCATATATTGTTCCAACAATCCTTCCAGTGCACATTTTTCAAATTCCTGCCCGTCCAAACCAGAAACTGAATGGTCCAGTTCTGAGCAGTGTGCAGGCTTAGGGGGACCTGAGGTTCAGAGAGAGATCTTTGAAGGAGAGAGGCGATTTTAAAATAGCCGTCAGGAAGGCGGATTGGATGTTTGGCTTCATAACTGGAGATATTGAGTGTAAAAACTGGGATGTTCTGCTCAATTTTTATGAAGCTCTGATTAACTGCAGCAGTTTTAGGATTGCCCCCACACCCGGTAACCACACTTTACAAAGTATGTGACAGTCCTTGTGAAGAGGGAAAGGAGCTTTACTGTTTTGGATCCAGAGGGAGGGATTTTAGCTCCAGGGTATGGCTGGATAACTAGGAGTTTCTCTCTTTGCAGCAAAAGGGATTGAGTGGCGCTGTAAGAGAGGTGTGAAAGAGTATAACATATTGAACTAAGGTACACAGGGGGGAGTTGCTGCATTAGCTGCTACCAGAAGGATTCGGGGACAAACATTGAAAATTGAAGGCAGGAAAAGCAAGAGGCACAGCATCCCGACAGTGCGGAAGGAGGCCATTCTGACCAAATGTTCTGCACCGACTCTCCGACAGTGAATCCCTCCCGATCACCCCACGTAATTACTCTGCTAATCCCACTAACGATAAGAGTCAATGTAGCATGACCAATCCATCTCATTTGCACATCGTTCGAGATGGGAGGAAACTGGAGTACTCGAAGAAGACCCTCGCAGACACGGGGAGAGCGTACAAACTCTACGCAGACAGACACCCAAGAATGTTAGAATTGGACTTTGGATTTCCAATGTTTACAAACTCTGAGATTTCCAGTTCAATTTTTTGCCATCTGGGAATCAGAGAAGCAACACAAAATAGACATAATCACAGCAGTTATTCACATGGCGTCTGACTTCGGTAACCATGGCGATGATACTATCAGAAGATTGCAGGTTCGAGTCCTGTCGCGGTCGTTTTATGCAGAAATCTGGTAGAACATCCGGCAAAGCGACGTTTCATTCTTCAGCTGAAAGCTCTGCATTGTCTTGCACACTTTGCAGGGCGCTTTCTCAGAATGTATTTCCTTGTTGTTTCGTTCATTGAAATTTCTAATTTCATTATTTGAAACAACAATGACAAAGAAGGTGATAAAGAAAGGAAATATAGAGTATGAGGCTAAACTGGCTCTAAATATTAAAAAAGGAAAAGTTTTTACTAATACATAAAGAAGAGGAGACTGGCTAGAGTGAATGTTGGACCCTTGGAGGACGAGAGGGGGATTTAGCAGTGTGCGATGAGGAAATAGCTGAGGCTTTAAATACGTTTTTTGTATCGGTCTTCACAGAGGAGAAAACAAATAGTTTGCCAGATATTAAAGATAGAAGGATGATAGGAGATGAGGTCATTGATGCGATTACTGTCACTAGAGAGGTAGTGCTTGATAGACTAACGGGACTGAAGATAGAGAAGTCCCCGGGGCCGGATGGAATGCAACCCAGGGTTCTCAAAGAAATGGCAGAGATGATAGCGGATGCCTTAGTAATTATTTATCAAAATTCGCTGGACTCTGGGGAAGTGCCAGAAGATTGGAAAACGGCTAATGTTACGCCGCTGTTTAAAAAAGGTAGCAGACAAAAGGCAGGGATTTATAGGCCGGTTAGTTTAACGTCTGTAGTCGAAAAAATGCTTGAATCTGTCATCAAAGAAGAAATTAGCGAGGCATCTAAAAAAGAATGGTTTGATCATCAGACGCAGCACGGATTCGTTAAGGGGAAATCGTGTTTGAGGAATTTATTGGAGTTCTATGAGAATGTAATGAGTGAGGTAGATAGAGGAAAACCAGTGGATGTGGTGTTTTTAAATTTCCAAAAGGCGTTTGATAAGGTGCCTCACAAAAGGTTGCTGCAAAAGGCAAGGGTGCACAGAGTTGGGGGTAAGGTATTAGCATGGATAGAGGACAGGTTGTCGAATAGGAAGCAGAGAGTAAGAATCAATGGGTGCTAATCTGGTTGGCAGTTGTGACTAGTAGAGTGCCCCAGGGGTCGGTGCTGGGGCCTCAACTGTTTACCATATACATAGATGATCTGCAGGAAGGGGCTGAGTGTAGGGTAACGAAATTTGCTGATGACAGGAAGATGACTCGAAAAGCAAATTACGTGGATGTTGTAGAAAAAGAGATCTGGATAGGCTGAGTGAGTGGGCGAGGACCTGGCAGATGGAGTATAATGTTTGCAAGTGTGAAGTTATCCACTTTGGTAGAAATAATAGGAGGAAGGATTATTATTTAACAGGCAAAAAAACTGCAGCATACGACGGTGCAGAGTGACCTAGGGGCCCTTGTGCATGAATCACAAAAACCCAGTCTGCAGGTGCAGCAGGTGATTAAAAGGCGAATGCAATGTTGGCCTTTACAGTTAGGAAGATAGAATATAAAAGTAAGGAGATCTTGTTGCAACAGTACAGAGCGCTGGTGAGGCTGCAGCTGGAGTACTGCGTTAGTTTTGGTCACCGCATTTGCGGAAGGATATATTAGCCTTGCAGGGAGTGCAGAGAAGTTTCACTAAGCTGATACCGGAGATGAGGGGGGGTTACCTTATGAGGAGAGATTGGGTAGACTAGATTTGTACTGGTTGGAGTTTAGAAGGTTGAGAGGGGATCTTATAAAGATGGAAAAGGTAATGAAGGAGATGGATAGAGTAGAGGTAGAGAGATTCTCCCGCTGAGAAAGGAAAACAGGACTGGAGGGCAGAGCCTCAAAATGGCGGGGGGGGGGGTGGCGGTTTAGATCGGAGTTGAGGAGAAACGTCTTCAATCAAAGGGTGGTGAACCTTTGGAATTCTCTGCTTGATCAAGTGTAGAGGCTACCTCGGTGAATATATTTCAGTCACGGGTAGATAGATTTCTGAATTAAGGGTTATGGGGAGAAAGCGGGAAAGTGGAACTGATCCACTACAGATCATCCATAATCTTATTGAATGGCGGGGCAAGGCTCGAGGGGCTGGATAGCCGAGTACTGCTCCTATTTATTACGTTCTTATGTTTCGGTATCCATATTAAATGAAGGATGTAAATGCGTTGTAAACGGACCAGAAGAGATTGCCAGTTTGATAACTTGAATAGTTCGTCAATGCAGAGGAGATTTATCAGATTGAGAAGAAGAAAGGTTACACAGACTGGCTGGGCAGCTTCGCACCTGAGACACTGAGTGAGAGGTACCTTGTTCAGATCTTGAATAGTCTTCACAAATTGCGCGAAGAAATTATGTTTGTTCTTGTCAGTGAGTGCAGAAGAACGGGCACTTAAAGAAAACTGAGCTTCCTCTTTTCGGGCGGTGAAATCTGTTGTCTGGAGCGTTGCGCGACTTTGGAACTCTGCCTCAGAAGGCGGTGGAGACGGGGATATTGAATATTTTTATTCCAGAGGTAGATAGATTCTTATTTGGCAACAGAATCAACGATTATCGGGGACAGATAGAAATGGAGAAATCGAAACACAAACAGATCATCCATGATCTTAGTGAATGGTTACCGGGAAAGATGGAAATGGGGAAATCGAAACACAAACAGAGTGAATGGCGGGACAGTCTTGTGGGGCCGAATGACCTTCTTCTGCCCTTATTTTCTCTGTCCGTGTGTCCGTCGCCTGATTGTAAATTTTCCCATCAACAGGACTGCTGAAATACACCAACACTCACGGTTCACTCGGAACACCGGAATTAAAATAAAACATGGAAAAATTAAAATCTGACTGGGATTCCCAGTTCTGTCAGATTGTGTGGTTGTTTTTCGAGTTCTGCAGAGACATTTTCTCTGAAATGAGTTCTCTGGAGGTAAACACTGCTTCGCCTTTCACTCATTGTCGCCACCGTCATTGCAAAGAATTATCTTAAAAAAAAGCAGGGCTCGTCCGGGATTTGAACCCGGGACCTCTCGCAGTTTCATACCACGCCCAAAGCGAGAATCGTACCCCTAGACCAACGAGCCACTCGCGATAACTTGGCCCATGAAAACAACTTTTCAAAGTATCCCAAAGTTAGGCAACTTTTTTGACAACTCATCCGAGATTTATTGAACAATGTTCCATTTCACTGTCTGTTTTGATGTGGAGATGCCGGCGTTGGATTGGGGTAAACACACTAAGAAGTCTCACAATACCAGGTTAAAGTCCAACGAGTTTATTTGATAGTAAACCCATACGCTTTCGGAGTTTGCCCCTTCGTCGGTTGTGAGACT
The DNA here is from genome assembly GCA_024679065.1 of Sphyrna mokarran. Lineage (NCBI taxonomy): Eukaryota > Metazoa > Chordata > Chondrichthyes > Carcharhiniformes > Carcharhinidae > Sphyrna > Sphyrna mokarran. The sequence continues at coordinate 9,079,570 of JAGIQG010000039.1, read as the reverse complement.
GGTGTTGTGAGACTTCTAACAGAGTCAAAGAAGTCAGAGGATCACAGAGGAAGGATGTGTTTTTGAAAAGAGGGCTGTGGTAATTGGTGGTCCTGGCGGGATCAGTGCTGGGACCTTTGCTGTTTGTAACATATAAATGTTACAAACTCTTTGCAGGGGATGTCGTGGAAGTGGATACGTTCTTAGAGGCGTCTTGACAAATTCATGAATAAGATGAAAATAAAGGGATCTGGTCCCCGGAATGAAAGGAGAGTTTAGATAAGTCGGGTAGCATGATCGATGCAGGCTTGTAGGGCCGAAGGGCCTGTTTCTGTGCTGTAATTTGTTTTGATCTTTGTTCGCCCAGATAAAATCCAAGCAAACACGGGGAAACATGGAGACTCCACACAGACAGTGACCCAAGCCGGGAATTAAACCCGAGTCCCTGGTGCTGTGAGGCAGCAGCAGCTTCCTATCCACCCTGTCCATTTCTTATACACCTCAATCAGGTCTCCTCTCAGCCTTCACTGCTCTAAATAAAATAATCTGATCCAATCCAATCTGTCTTCATCGCTCAAATTCTCCATCCCAGTCTACGATCTCGTCTCTGGTAAATGGACACTGCACCCTCTCCAGTGCAATCAAATCCTTACTGTTGTGATTTGACTGGAACTGCACACTGTCCTCCAGCGGTGGCCTCACCAAAATTTTGTCCAGCTCGAACTGAAGCTTCCTGCTCTTACAATCATGCATTAATATTCCATTCCTCACGCTGCATGAATCTTCACAACTCACAGACTAAAAGGTATTTCCAATATTGAAAGAATCATTGGAAGTTTCCTTTGTGGTATTTTCAGGTTTCAAGGATCGGGGAATCAGTAGATCATCCAAAAATAAAACTGAAAAATATGAAATCACATCATTTATTAACATTGTATTAATATCAGGGTAATATTCTACGTGTTGACTCCGTGGCACCACAGATCAAAGGTGAGCCAAAATGCTGATGAATTGAACGAGCATTGATCTCAGGTCACGAAAAGTGTCGGTACAAAAGTGAAAATTTGCAGTTTTAAAAGTTTCATTACTTTGTTTTCATTGTTGTCTTTGTTTCTGTTTTCAAAATTAGAGAACAACACAATTTGATATAATAAAGTTGCGATAAACTCCCCGCGGGGGAATTGAACCCCTGTGTTTCGGGTGACAGGCGGCAATACTAACGAAGAACTAGTGGTTGAACGGACCATACGCATTGTACACATGACCAGGTTCTGACCAGGTTAGTTATTTTCCCTAATACGGACAACTATTCAATGCAGCCAACAGCGGCTTTAACTAACTAAGTGCCAGCCTGAGAGCTGCACAGAATGCATTCGAGTTACGATCTCACAGCCGAGTTTCGAACTAGTTCTAGTTATGGGAACGTAGAACAGATAGACTGAACAGATAGACTGAACAAGGAAATAGTGGAACGTAGGATTTTAGATTAAGCAAAGGCACAAATGAGTGTTTATTCAGCAGTTGGACTATCTATAATGAGGGTTGGATTTTCTTCTTAAATCAGCATTTCACAGATTTACTGATACAGACAATATTGATTCAGAACATAGATCACATTCGAGTAAACCGTCTGAAGTTTGGATAGCTCTCGCTGAACCTCATTCATTGATCAGACAGGGAACAGACAATGCGTGTAAAGAATTGAGTTCCTGATGCAGCTTTCTCTTATTCAGATATCAGGAATATGATTGGAGAACATGTTTTGCATGTATTTCATTCACCAGGGAAATTGAAACAGACGAGAGAGCAACGACAGAATGACAGCCTAATAACATTTTCAACATTATTTTTCTGACGTAGAGAGTTGCCAGGGACACCAATAATGGCCAAAATTGGATAATAAATGTACTGCATGATCAGCAATGCCCAGTAGATTCGTGATGGTAATGTCAATACGTGAGAACATATATTCAGGTAGTTTATCTTCGACGAAAACGTCCTGCCAATAGTTATGACATTCCGATCTACGAGTGGCATATTCTGAACAATTCTTATGGAGTTCCAATCTATTATTCCTATTTCCCATCCAGTGTTGTAAGGTACAAAGTTTTGCTCCGAGATTCCAATCTACTGTATCTGAGAGTTTCTCGCTCTGAACCACTTTTAACTGCCAATGATGAATGCTTCATTTGACAATTTACTATAGATTGGTCCTATTAATAGAGCAGGCAAAACCTCCAGTGATACAAATAATGTCCGTGGAAACTCACATTGGTTACAGTAACTGAACAAACAGGTTCTAATTAGCCACATGAGTACCACAGATTTACACGAAGCTGATGTGTGTATTAGACTATTACTGAGGGACACAAAGTTGCAAAATAGCAGACTGAATGTTCCCATTTCTACACGCTACCCCTGTCCATGATTATAGATCTATGGATTAAAAACATAATTTGAGACAATTTAGGTAGAATTTTTTTTCCAATTAGCCTAAGAGCACATCGTTGGGATGTGGGAGGATACCGGAGCACCCGGAGAAAACCCACGCAAGCTTGGGAAGAATGCGCAAACTCCCACAGACACAGGTCCAAATCCATGTATTTGCACAGCATAGCTATAGTCACGGCGCTGTCGTGATGCCCATCAAATGGTCCAGGTCAAGCATACTCGAACGATGTGAAGCAGTAGGATACTCTCGAAAAAGGTCCACGAGAAGTCCTCTCACGACCAATTGCGTGTATGCCCCTCGTTAGACAACAAGGTGGACCAAAGCACCTGTAGGAGTGTACATACAAGTACATCAATCTCATCACCTATTTACACACTTCCCAGGGACTCCCAAGGCTCATGATCCCTATTTTAAATCAGTTTTCTATACTCCTCCATTCCCATTCTGTTCATGTGCCCACCTAAGTATTTCTTAAATATCTCCAGAGTACCTGCTTCCTCTACTTGGTAGAGCATTCCATACCCCCACCACCCTCTGTGTGAAAAAACTCCCTCTAAAATCCAAAACCTTACCTAAACCCGTGACCCTCGTGCTATTTGAGTCCATCTTAGGAAAAAGCTTAGCCCTGTTTACTCTATCTATCCCTTTCAAAATCTTGTACACCTCTATCAGATCTGCTCTAAGTCTACGTCTTTCTGAGGAAAACAGTAATTTGCCTAATCTCTCCTCGTAACTCAGACCTTCCATACCAGGCAGCATCCTGGTAAACCTCGTCTGCATTCTTTCCAGAGTCTCCACGTCCTTCCGATAGTAAGGCGACCAGAACTGGACACAGTATTCCAAATGAGGTCTAACCAGCGTGTTATACAACTGCAACATTAAAGGTTAGCTCTTGTACTCTATACCCCTTCCTATACAATATGCATTTTTCACAACCTTCTCCACTTGCTCTGCCACCTTCAGAGACTTGTTCACCTGCACCCCCAGGACCCTCTGCGTGTCTACATTCTTAGTAGGTCTACCCTTTATCATATACCTCCTCCCTACACTTTTTTCTCCCGACGTGCATCATCTCACATTTATCAGGATTGAATTCCATCTGCCATCTGTCTGCCCAAGCTACCAGCCTATCGATGTCCTGCAGTATCACCTGACAATTCTCCTCACTATCCACAAGTCCAGCCATCTTTGTATCGTCTGCAAACTGCTGATCACCACTTACTTTCTTCCAAGTCATTGATATATATTACAAATAGAAGAGGTCCCAGTACCGAGCCCTGCAGGTGTTTAATGCCAGATCTTTTTTTTATTGTTGTCAAATTTCACCATTTGACGTGGTGATTGTTTTGTTTGTGTGTGTAAGAGAGGGAGAGAGAGACATGGAGAGATTTTCTCACATAATCACTCTGTGTGGTTCAGCCTTTCATATTCCCTCACAAACACTGTGATCCCATTGCTTTTGTTAATTGTTAAGAAGCACTTGGACCTCTGATCTCTGGTGTGCGGGTGGAGGGAGGGGTGATGTTTGAAGGCAATACCGCAGGGCGCTGAGTGCGAAACAGTTGGTTTTGAAGCATGTACGCAGTTTAGATCAGAATTGATGAGGAGCTTCTTCACTCAAAGGGTGGTGAATCTCTGGAATTTCTGCCCATTGAAATGGTGGAGGCTCCTCGCTGAATATATTTAAGTCACGGGTAGAGACATTTCTGATAGAGAAGGGAATAAAGGGATATGGGGAGAAAGCGGGAAAATGGAACTGATTCACTTCATTGTTGAATGGTGGGGCAGGCTCGAAGGTCTATATGGCCTTACTCCTTCTACTATTTCTTATGTTCTTAAAATGTTCTTATGTGTAGGAAAGTGAAACGTGAAATTGTCTGTGTGAAGATCACAGAAAAGTTGTGTCTGGAGCTGCAGGAAATATTCAGCAACACCGAAAGTAGCTGTGCGGAGGTATTCCCATCGCCAGGATGTAATTCACCATTTGGATACTTCCTTTGCTCATACCTGACACTCTGAACACCTCCGTGTAAGGAACAGGTAGTGTGGGTATTGGGTCTTTGTTGATATGAACAAACAGAGCAATGCAGCAACGAGCGGTTCCTCCCCCCCCCCCCCGGCGGCTTGGGGAAGGATGGGACTAAGATACAGGCTTCTGCCTGGGGTTGAAAAATGGAAAAACACATCGACAGAAAATGTAACACAAACAAAGATGGTTAATTCAAATACATTTGTGCAGAGGCTCACTACTTTAGCCGACCTAGTCAGGGCAGTTGAATGGCTTTAAGGCGCTGTTTTCAGATCGCAGTTTCCATTGAAGGAATGGGTTGAAAACAAATTCTACCAGTATGTTTCATTTTCCTTTGCGAGGCACTATCCAAACCCAAGAACTCTCTCAGCATTCGGGCAGCAGAAACAACAACGACAATCTGTAAGTTCCACTACGAGACACACATCATCCTGACTTGGAATCGTATCACCGTTCCCATGGGTAGCTCGCAGTCCTGGAACTGACTCCTGAAGAATAGTTTATGTGCACGTCCAACACATGGACTGGAGTGGCTCCAGAACGAATTCAATGCCTGTTTTTCAAAGGGAATTAATTTGGACAATAAAAGAGTCTCGGGCCAGCGGCACACATACCTCGTATGAATGTAGCATTAAAATCGCCTGGTCCCACAGGAGAAGCAATTTACCTTCAGAGCAGAAAGATGTGTGGATATATCTGTGTGTGTGTTTATGAGAATCACACCCTGAACACGGCGACTGTCGAATTCTTCCAGTTGTGTAAATATGATCTGTCTTTAGTCGGAGTTTTTTTGTTCGGTTCCTGTTGGGTGAAATGTTCCCCCTTTTCCGTGAAGATGTTTTCTGTAGGAAACCAATTCACAGACTTCAACGCAGACATTTTTGAGGCATTCAACTTTTCAACTATTCAACTAAGTGCAACTTTTACAATGGTCAATCAACCTAAACTGTTTGGACTGTGGGAGAAATCGGAGCATCCGGAGGAAACCCCCGGTTTATGTACCGAGACAAACAACCGATTGAAAAGCAGGAAAGTGAAGGGTGAATTTGTCTGTGTGAAGCTGCGTCTGGAGCTACGTCCAAGAGACAAGTTTCGGGTTGTCAGTAAATGAACTCCTGTGATGAAGGCACCAAATCAGAAAGAGGAAATGCTGGAAATATTCAGCAGCTCCGAATGTAGCTGTGGAGAGATATTCCTGTCGCCAGGATGTAACTGTCCAGTTCGATACTTCAGGTTGCTCAGATGTGATTCTCTCAACGCCTTCGTGTAAGGAACAGGTAGGGCGGGAATTGGGTCTTTGTTGATTTGAGCAAACAGATCAATGCAGCAATAAGAAGCTCACCCACCCACCGGCGGCTTGGGGATGGATAGGACTGATAAAGGCTTCTGACTGGGCTTCAAAGATTGACAAACACGTCGAATTTTGTATCTAATGACAGCAAAAATGGAATTCAAATAGATTTGTGCAGAGATAGTACAATTCGCCGGCGTAGTTAGGATGGCTGAACGGTCTAAGGTGCTGCGTTTAGGTCACAGTATCCTTTGGAGGCACGGGTTCGAATTCTACTCCTGATAGGGGCTTTTTTTCCTTTTGAGAAGCAGCATCAACTTCAAGAAATCTCTCACCGGACAACAGGGATGGGATTGTCTCAAGCTGCCCTTTGAGGTGACCTATCAAGCCGCTAAGTTCAACGGTAATTTAGGATGGTCAATAATTGCAGGCCCGGCCAGCGTCACCCACATTTCAGGAATGAAAAAAACGCTATTTAAAATCAGGGGATACAGACAGTCAGTTGCAATACTACAGATTGACAAATAATATATACATTATTTCACAGTTTCAGAATCTGACAGAACAAGTCACTTGTACAGGCACAGTTCAGTAGATAGAATCAAGAAAGATTCCAATGTCCATATCCCCGCAGATGATGCAAAACACAGTTTAAATACAGAAAGATACACCAGAGAGAGAATTCCTTCTGGTTGCATCACCGCTTGGTATGACACCTGTTCTGTCCAAGACCAGAAAAAACTTCAAAGTGTCGTGAAAGAAGCCAGTTCATCACGCAAAACAGCCTCTCATCTACTGACATTGCCAGCTGCCTTGGAAAAACAGCCAGTTCAATCAAGGAACGACACACCCTGGACATACTCTCTTCCACCGGTTTCCATCGAGAAAAAGCTACAAAATTGTGAGGCCAGGCCCTAACCAACTAAAGAACAGCTTTTTCCCTGCTGCCATCAGGATTTTGGTTGGCCTTATCTTGTACTTATGAACTAGGATTATTTTCATTGAAAAGACGGAGGCTGAGGGATTACCTGATCGAGATTATAAAAACTGTTAGAGACATAGACAAGGTGGATAATCACGGGATTTCTCCCAAGGGTAGAAGGAAGACATGTTGAACTCGAAAGGGGAAAAGTTTACGAGAGATGTGCAGGGGAGATTTTTTCACACAGCGGGTGGTGATGCCTGGAACAGGTTGTCACAGGAGATGACCGAAGCAGGCACATTAGCAGGATGTAAGAGTGGGTACTTACATTTTAGTTAGGGCATCATGTTCAGCACAGGCTTGGAGGACCAAAGAGCCTATTATTTTGCTGCACTTTGTTCTCTTTAAACAGCGAATTGAAACAAAAAACCTTTCGGTCTATCGAGCCCGATCTACTGGGCATTATGATCCTGGCTGATAAAATTCTATTTCCTGATCCCACCTTCCACCCATTTCCCTTGGTTCCTTTAGTCCCAAGAGCGATATCTAATTCCTTCCTGACATCACACATTTTAGCCTCTACTACTTTTTGCATTCGTTATTTTCACAGATTCGCCACTTCCTGAGTGAAGCATTTTCTCCTCACTTCAGTCCGAGAAGTTTCCCCTTAACCTTTACAGTAAGAATATCAGTAACATTCTTCCTGAATCTACCGTTTCTCGAGCGCTGCTATGGGACCCCTCTCAAAATTCTAAACACCAGTGGACATAAAGATAAAAGCTTCGCTGCTGTTTGGCCATTCACACCGTTTATTCTCTCTGGGGACAGTTATTGGCAGTCTTTTCCCTTTGGTTTCTATGGCTATGCCTCATTTTTCATTCCCACCCCTTACAGTATAAATATCTCCCACTTTCTATGCCTTTTCGCTTTGACATCTCCTTACAGATGTTGCTAGACCTGCTGAGATTTTCCAGCGTTTTCTCTGATGGTTCCAATGAATGTAATCCGACCTTTGCACCGTTTAACTTTGTTTCAATGGAAGAACAGTCCTGACACTGATCAATAAGTCCTCGGTCAGAAACAGGAGTAAAAAAACTAAGTTTACATTGAAAACAAATTGACTACCTATTTGTCGTTCGTAACTCATTCATAATATGAATGTTCAGTGAACTTCATTTTCGGAATGATCCACTTTCTGTTTTGACCAGCGATAGCAAATTAAATAAGTCACCACGTGATAGTCAGGAACCGGCCCTTGGTCAGATGCTCGCACAGTCAACATTACACAGCCTACACTCACCTGACTCTGTCACTCTCTCTGTATTCACGGAACGAATACGCAATGAACGAAATTGCATAGAAATCAGAGATTAGATGTTCCGATAACTGACAATCTATTTTTACACTTTCCGATATATGGAGGCAAGTTGGAGTGCCGGTTGAGAAAACAATCTATGGAGCATGAAATTTGATTAATATCATATTTACTATCATTTTAATCAGTGAGAACCATGTTTATGGTATTTCGTTCCAATCCACAAAGGTTCAGAATGAATAGTTACCTTGTTGCACAACACACACTCAACCAGGAGATGGAAGCAGGATTTGCTGTTTGTGTCCACACATCCGGAGAGGAATGGAGCTGCTGCTGCCCGCGGAGCTGGCCAAGCAAGAGGCACAGATACTGACCAACTACACACGCTCCAAATAGATTCACAAAATTACTGAACAAACAAAAAACAAGCGCAACTGATCTTTTAAAAATCTGTCTCTCTTGAAGCATTGTACCAAAACCGCCTAAATAACCAATTTGTTGTAATGAATTCAAAAGGCAGAATAAGAATGCTGGGATATCTTAGCAGGTCTGTCAACATCTGTGGCGAGAGAGTAGAGCCACTGTTTCCATTCTACTGCGTATAACTTGCTCATTTAACTATTTTTTAAATGTAATGTTTCCTGCCTATACCAAATTTTCAGGTGGTGAAACTCAGATTCCCACCTCGTTTTTGTTGGGAAGGATTTTCCGCAAATTCTAAATTTCCTGTCCCTTATCTTAATAATAAACTCCAGGATTACTTGTTTTTCGGCAAGCGAACAAGATCTTTCCGAACCATTAATCATCTAAGGCATGTTTTGCACATGTTCCTTTAGCGGGCAGAGTTCGGGGGTTTGGAAGATTCTGTCGAAGGAGCCTTGGTGAGTTCCTGCAGTGTCGATGTCACACACTGCTGTCACTGTGCGTCGCTAGTGGAGAAAGCTGATGCTAAATGTGATGGATGGGATTCCAATCATGCATTTTGTTTGTCCCAATTTTGTCGAACTTCTTGAATGTTGCTGGAGGTTACACCATCCAAGTTTTGGAGAGTATTCCATCACACTTTGACGTGTGGATTGCCAGTGTTGGAAAGTGTTTGTGGAGTCAGGAAGGGAATTAGGCTACACACAAATCGCAGTCTCTGACCTGCTGTTGGAGCCAAAGTAATTATATCGCAGATCCCGTTTTACATTTTTGGAAATTGTTACCAAGAGAATATTGACAGTGCCGCTTTAGAAATGATAATGCCATTCTATATCAAGTGGACATCATTGGATTCTATGTTACTGCAGATAGTCATTGCCTTGTGCGTGTGTGGTGCGAATGTTACCTGTCATATTTCGGTGTAAGCCTGTATGTTGCTGGTCCTGCTTCCTGTCAACTTCGAATGCTTCAGTATCTGTGGAGTTGTGAATGATGTCCGGCATTCTGCGTTGATCAGCGGAAGACTCCATTTTCAATATTTTGATAGAAAAGCACTCATACTTGAAGCAGCTTCTGATGATTGCGCCTTTGGCACTAGCCTGAGGAAGGCGGGCAGCGATGGCCTTGGGGTAAGATGGTTCAACTAACAAAAAAGCCACGATATTTTTCTATTGCGCCAGGTCTAACCCCAACTAATAGAATGTTATCTGCCCGTTCGTCTTTGCCTCCAGTTGTATTAGAGCTAGCTGACGCAGTAGTCCAAATAGCTTCTACAAATGCATGAAGAGTATAAGGGAAATTAGGAAGAGGGTATCTCCAAATCTATGATTTGGAGGAGTGATCAGCAAGTTTGCAGATGATACAAAGATGGCTGGACTTGCGGATGGTGAGGAGCATTGTCAGCCGACACAGCAGGACATATGCTGGTAGCTTAGGCAGGTAGATGGCAGATGGAATTCAATCCTGATAAATGCGAGGTGATGCATTTCGGGAGAAAGAATGTAGGGGGCAGGATTTTGATAAAGGGTATATCTATTAAGAGTAACGCAGAGAAATCTGGGGGTGCACAAGTCTCTCAAGGTGGCAGGGCAGATGGAGAATGTTCTGAAGAAAGCATATAGTATGCTTGCCTTTATAGGAAAGGGTATAGAGTACAATATAATGTTGCAGTTGTATAAAACGTTAGTTAGACCTCATTTGAAATACTGCGTCCAGTTCTGGTCGCCTTACTAACCGGAAGGACGTGGAGACCCCGAATAAAGTGCAGAGGATTTTTACCAGGATGCTGTCTGATATGGAAGGTCGGAGTTACGACAAAAGGTTAAGCAAATTGGGACTGTTTTCCTTAGAAAGACGTACACTTAGAGAAGATCTAATAGATGTGTACATTTAAGCTTTCTCCTGGGATGGAATCAAATAGCACGAGGGGTCACGGGTTTAAGATGAAGGGGGTAAGGTATAATTTGGATATAGAGGGTGTTTTTCACACAGAGGGAGGTGGGGATATGGAATGCACTGCCACGTAAAGTGGTGGAAGCAGGCACTCTGGAGTTATTTAAGAAATACTTAGATGGGCACATGTACAGAATGGGAATCGATTTAAAATAGGGACCATGAGTCTTGGGAGTCCCTGGGAAGTGTGTAAATATACGATGATATTGATTAACTTGTTTTTATCATACAGGTGCTTTGGTCCGCCTTGTTGTCTAACAAGGGGTATACCCGCGACGTGAGACGGCTGCTCTTGGATTTTGAGAGTATCCTAGTGCTTCACGTCGTTAGTGTACGCTTGACCTGGACCACTTGACACGACAGCTCAGCTCAGACGATCGCTGTGCTGTGCAGATACATGGATTTGGGCCTGTATCTGTGGGAATTTGCGCATTCTCTCAGGGCTTGCATGGGCTTTCTCCGGCTGCTCCGGTTTCCTCCCATATCCCAAAAATATGCTCATAGGCTAATTGGCGAAACAATTTCTCCCCATATTGTCTCACATTTGGTTTTTAATCCCAGATCTATAAACATAGACAGAGATGACGGGTAGAGGTGAGGATATCGAGGTGGCGGCGCGTGCTCGTTGGGCCGAAGGACCTGTTTCCCGTGCTGTTTTGTTCTTTGATCTCTTCAAGATTAAAAATGTTACTTACGGACAGAATCACGAGAAATGGGTGACATACTAAATGAATGATTCTTATTAGTATTCATTGTTGACAACAGTATTGATGTGAGGGAACTTGGGGAAATAAATAGTGATGTCTTGCGCAGTGTACATGTAACGGAAATGGAGGTGCTGAAAGTCATAAAGCGCATCAAAATAGATAAATCTCCGTGACCTGATGAAATGTATCCCGGGACATTGTGGGACGGTGGGAACGAAATTGCAGGTTCATTGTTAGTTGCCACTTATACGAATGCTTTGGATGATAATTTAGGAGGCATTATTAAGTTTGCAGATGACATGAAGATTGGTGGCATAGTGGGCAGTGAAAAAGGTTATCTAAGATTACAAGGATCTTGTAGTGGGCTGACGAATAACGGATGGAGTTTAATTTCAGTATAAGCGAGGTAATGCATTTTGGGAGATTGAACTCGGGCAGGATTTACTCAGATAATGTCAGGCGTTGAGGATTGTTATAGAACAAACAATTCGAGGGGTAGAAGTTCATAGCTCCTTGAAGGTGTTGTCAGGGGTGTACAGCGAGGTGAATAAGGCATTCGTCATTCTTGGTTTCATTGCTCAGAACATTGAATAGAGGAGTTGGGATGTCTTGGGCAAGACAATGGCTAGGTCACACTTGCAATACTGTGTACAGTTCGGTTCACTCTATCATGTAAATGTTATTATTAAACTAGAGATAGGGCAGAAAAAAATACGGGGGTACTCCTGGATGGTTAGTTTGCATCATACCGAGAGGCTGGATAGACTGGGACTTTTTTCTCTGGAGCATCGGAGAGTTAGGAGTGATCTTATAGATACATATCACTAAATGGAGAGTATTGATCAGTTCGATAGTCAAAACATTTTCCCAAATGGAGCGTCCAAAATTGAGGACAAAGGTTTAGGTTCAGAGGGGAGAGATTCAAAAGGGTTCACAGTGGTGAAGTCCAGAGTTGGCTGGAGTGGAACTGCCAGCAATAGAACTGGACATGGATACAATTTTGTCTCTTAAAAGGTGTTTAGACAATTGCGTGGTTAAGATGGTAGAGAAGCATATGGGCCAAACGCGTAAATGAGACTACCTAATTCGTTAAAAAGGAGGTGACATAAAGTTGAATCAAAAGGCCAGTTTCTCATGTTGTAAACCTCTCTGATTCTACGACTCTGTGTGCTGCATTGTTGCCTAGTGGAATTTGATAGTACAAGCTTTTGGAGCGCCGCTTCTTTATTATCTGATGAAAGTATGGCACTCTGAAACCCTGGGCTACCAAATAACCCTGTTCGACTTTAACGTGGTGTTGTGACACTACTTACTGTGTCTGCCACAGTCCAATGCTGGCAACACCGCATCACATCTCCCAGAAAGTATTTTCCTTGCTGGATTGGAGTTCCAACAGGAGCTCGTAAGGAGCATCATCAGCTGTTTTGGTTTCCAAGCACATTACTGCAGAAAATATTGAGAGTGATGTAGTATTTTGGATCAGGAATTGGCTAGCTGATAGAAGACAGAGGGTGGTGGTTGATGGGAAATATTCAACCTGGAGTTCACTTACAAGCGCTGTACCACTGGGATCGTTTTGGGGCCACTGCTGTTTGTCATTTTTATAAATGACTTCGAAGAGGGTGTCGAAGGATGGGTTAGTAAATTTGCGGATGACACTAAAGTCGAAGGTAGACAGTGACGATGGATGTTACAGTTTGCAGAAGGACATAGATAAGCTGCAGGGCTGTGCAGAGAGGTGCCAAATGTAATATAATGCGGAAAATTGTGAGCTGATTCACGTTGGAAAGAGTAACAGTATTACAGAATATTGGGCAAATAGAAGGACTCTTGGTAGTGTGGATGAGCAGAGAGATCTCGGTGTACATATGCATAGATGCCAGAAAGTTGAAACCCAGGTTGATAAGGTTGTTAAGAAAGCTTTTAGCTTTTAGCTTTTATTGGTAGGGGGAATTGAATTTCGGGGTTGTGAAATCATGTTGCAACAGTAGAAATCTCTGGTGCAGTTGTACTTGGAGCATTGCGTACAGTTCTGGTCGCCGCATTATAAGAAGGATGTGGAAACATTAGAAAGGGTGCAGAGGAGGCTTATGAGGATATTGCCTTGTACGGTGGGAAGGTCTTATGAGGAAACGCTGAGGAACTTGAGATTGTTTTCATTGGAGAGAAGAAGGTTAAAGAGGTAACTTAAGGCATTCAAGATATCAGAGGATTAGACAGCGTCTAATTAGTGAGAGCCTTTGTCTTTGATTGGTGACAGCTAACACGAAGGTCCCTTCGTGTTAGCTTTAAATTGAGGGGTGATAATTATAGGACGGATGTCAGAGGTAGGTTCTTTGCTCAGAGGGTAGTGACAGCGTGGAATGCCCTGCCTGCAATAGTTGTGGACTTGCCAATTTTATGGGCATTCAAATGGTCTTTGGATAAGCATATGGATAACATTGGAATAGTTTATGATAGAAGGTTATTAGATTGGTTCCACTGCTCGGCGCAACTTCGAGGGCTGAAGGGCTGTGTTGTAATGTTCTATGTTGTATGTTTTATGTGGTTCATGCTGCAGATCAGCTTCCATTTATTGGTGTTGATATTTGTCATGTGACGTGTGATCAACCCGTATTGCATTTATTTTCCTCTTACAAATCATAGAAAGAAACCTTACACTGCAGAAAGTAGCCATTCGGCCTTTGGAGCCTTCAATAACAAGTCACCCCCAGACCCTTTCCCTGTAACTCTACATGTTTAATAAGTTATTTCATATAAGCGTGAAATAAACTGTCGGCTTAACAGCAATCATTATCAGATCATTCATGTGTTGGTCCAACTTGCAAAATATTTAATCAGAAATATTGATTTTCATTTAACTGTTCGTCTTACAATATTAACAACACATCCCACGTCTTACTTGGATTATAATTTGACTCAGAAGTTCATGTGATGTTTTCTTCGTACTTTTTTCCATTCTCACAGTTAATATGTTGACGATACTGACTCTCTCTCGGAGAAACTGTGGCCTTTCCAAATGTATAACTTGTTACCTGGCGACCATGGCAGTGGCAGATCTAATTGTCATTATTATTCACCTGATTTTGAGGCATATCCCAAGTGCTTATCAACGGGAATTTTGATTCCTGCAGTATATTCATGTGTGTAACAACCACGCTGTACTGCTTTTCACAGTTACTGACTGTTCTGTCTGGTTCACTGTTGCTTTTACTTTTGATCGCTTTCTGGCAATTTGTTGCCAGAAGATCAAAACTAAATATTGCACAGATGAAATGGCGGCTATGATTTCGGATCATTGAATGCACTGAGGTGTTTAAAGAATATCTTCTGCTATTTTACGTTTACATGTCAATATGTAGGTACAAACGTTCCTTGGTTTTGTGATGTATCAACGGATGTTCTGTTTTTATTCCTTCATTATATTCTTACCCCGTGTGTCCCATATGTCCTGGTTCTGCTCCTCAATGTGTTCACTGTGAGACACATTTTATTGAGTAGCAAGGCACGCAAGAGGCTCCGGGCTCAGAAGGATGTGCAGAATTCCGGAGACACAGAGATGCAGAGTCAAAAGAAAAGCATAATATTACTGCTTGCTATCTCTGGAAACTTCATTCTTTTATGGTCAGTGTTCATGATGTACATGTTCTATACAAAGCCGCGAGTGGATATTGCGTATCAATCTGTATATATTCATAGATATATACGAGAAGTGGGATTTATGCTTCAACTTCTGAGTTGTTACACCAACACATGCATTTATGCTGTGACTCAAACCAAGTTCAGGGCACAATTCCTATCGCTATAATTGTAAAAAATATCAAATGCTGTTAAAAATAGATATTACTGGACTGAACCCCCAGCTAACTTCCAGCTAAAGATCTCTTCCCTGCAGATCATCACCCAAATATCAACAGTGGGATTGATCAATTCTCCCCACATGAAAACAGTGACACTGAGAGTACTATTTCATTATAGTCGCTACAAGAGTCACCGTGGTCAGTCTGGATTTCCAAAGGTGTTCAACAGGCACAAGGGAGATAGTCAGATTGGCAGAAGTACAACTGATCTCAAATTAATTCATACTGTGTCGGTCAAAAAGAAACTGGGGACACATTAGTTTGCCAACTTGGATTTGTGATAGAGGCATAGTTGACTCTGTTTTCGTTTGCTGTGTCTTCAATTAGGTTAAATGAGCTCCAAAACTCACCCATGATTGTTCCAACCAGATGGAGGGCTGGAGCTGGCTAGGGAAGGATTTCAGGAGACCACGACTTTAGTTTCCATTTTTGGGAATTCTCAATAAATCATAATCAACATTTCTTGTGTACACTTGTTCCTCTCAGTCACTGCCAAAGTGTCGAACTACAATGTATCTTCAAACACTCATCACTTGTCCCAACCTAGCTCAATATTGTGAAGCTAAACCTGATCCAAAACAGGACTTAATGGGCTACACTTCGATTATTTAACGAGTATCTGAGAAAAATGATTCTGAAGAGAGTGTCGGAACGTGGTGCACGTTTGTTCTTCAACATATTACCACACATCCACTATGAAACTTGTGCAATTTTGTTTATGTGATATTCGCTCAATCTTCCTTTTTCAATACATATACTTAAAACGATTCTCAGCCTCCGTACCATTTATAATATACCTTTGCATGAAAGCAGTTTTGTTTTCTGTCTTCCTGAAATGTCTCGTTATCGGTCACATCCTTTAGATCATTTCATCGCTCCAGAGACAAGTACGTTTCGTACATATATTCCCAGAATAGATCTATCATTAGTACCGATTCTTAGAGAACACCACTGTTCAATTTCGTTGGCCTTGGAAAACAATTGTTCACAGACAATTTTGTACACACAAGTCCCTGAATTCCATTAACTTCCATTTGCCATCGATTTTACCAAATGTCCCTTGAACGTCAACATGCATCGATTGACGAACCACAATAACCCATGTATAATCACCCTGTTTCTTTCCTTGAGCAAGGAACACATATAATGTGTACACAACATTTGTGTAATATATAAACCAAATCTAGTTTCATAACTACAAGTTTGAATGAGGTGGAGGCAAATATGGATAGGGAATTGCAAATGGTAATGTTTACTAATTGAACCAGAAGTGCATCCTCTCAATTGAGAAATTTGCACACTGGAGCACCAATGTTCACAGAGTTGCTCGCATGTGTCCAGTTGGAAAACTCTCTGAAAGTACATGGAGTTTCTTAGAGCGCCTGTGAGTATTCTTTACAGTCTGATTTTACACTGAACAGGGAGCTGCTGAGTACAACTGCATTCATTACGTGGAAAATATGATAGAGTTGATGTTCAAGGATGCAGTTGAATTTTGGCTTCGCAATGTTTCTCTTGCACAATCTCGCTCAAAGCAACATTGAAATATGGAAAAATAAGCCATCTAATGTAACACTCATTGTGACGTCTTGTAGTTGTGAAAAAGCGGGAAAACTTTGCATCTTTTCGCAGAAATCCTTTCCAATGCAGTTCAGCCACACACTCACTTTCCTTATTCTCCTGCAGACATTGGATCCGATCTCGCAGGTTTTATATTCGCAAGACACATTCCACTCTCTATCACAACACTGTTCAGACGTTGTTTACTGTGCAGTAGGAACACCTGCACAGAGCTTTAATAAACCCTAGATAGAATGAATGCTGGAAAGCTGAAATACAAACAGAAAATGATGGAAATACTCGGGCGGTAATGGATATTTTCCTTGGAGGCAGCATTGCGTCACATTGGATAACATTGCTGTCTCAGAGCGTATACGAATGCAGATTCAATTCAAGCCTTGGGTCAACGTTTTTATGGAGTTTGCATTTCCGCCCGTGACTGTGTGGGTTTCCTCAGGCTGCTCTCGTTTCGTCCCACAATCCAAAGATGTGCGGGTTAGTTTGATGGGCCATGCTAACTTGACCCTATTGTCAGGTGGATTACTAAATGGGTTACGGGAAAAGGGGCTGGGTTGGATTATGATCAGCACGAAGTCGATGGGCCGAATGGGCTGCCTCAGTACTGTAGTGATTCTATGAAACAGGCTTACTTGTTTTTCTTCCTCTAAAAGATGCACTATGATACAGCACAGCTGTGGAAAGACACGATTGACAACTCAGCATTCCTGGGTGTAGAATTTTCAAGCAAAATACGGCAGGAAGTAAAACAGGAAGATACATTTTATTATTAGTTAATGAGTCAGTTAACTGCAGAAGGAGACATTATATCTTGGAGGTGGTATCAGATGAAGCTTTCTGATTAGCGTTTAGTAATAAAAAATACAACCACATTGTTAGATGTTTACTATTGACCGCCAGAGTAAGTGGGATATTGAGGAACAAATGTGTTCAGTTTGTGGAGGTGTGTAAAAACAATATTAGACAACGTTATTAGACAATTTCAATTCAATTTCATATTAGACAATTTCAACTTTTCCAGAATCATCATGGAGACGGAGTGTTAAAGGATTGGATGGAGCGGATTTCTTGAAGAGTGTAAGGGAGAAATTGTTAAATCAATAAATGAATGGTCCAACACGCGAAGGAGCTGCCTGGACCTAATTCTGGGGAATGAAGCCAGACGTGTGATCGATATGGTGGTGGAGGGCATTTTAGTGATATAGTTCACAAAATGGTACAATTTAAGCTTATTATAGCCGAAGAAATCGGCAAGCTGCAAAACAAATGGATTTTGAGAGAGCTGATTTTAGTATAAATTAGACCGGATGTGACCAAAGTAGCTTGAGAACGGTTTCAAATAGAAAAGTGACAGAAGGACAGTGGGGTCATTAAAAAAAGGAATTGGGGATGGTGGTAGCCCACCGTGTTTCCTCTCGGTGATAGGAATAACAAGCCCACCGAACAATGGATGTCCAGATATATTCAGCTTTCAATGAGAAGGGAAAGAGAAGCTTTTTTTAAAAGTTGTTATAAATCTTTAGTTTAAATATTTTGTAAGAATTCCCGCTTGATAAAGCAAACAAGGACCAACTGAGGCAGAAACCGTTACAACTCATTAGCTCTTTACTGAACTTTAGCTCGAGCTTTCAACTGAGCTTTAACTTTCAACTGAGCTTTACATCTTAAACTGCATTTATCTCTAAATAAAATCAAATTTTAATAATGAACTGAAACAGAGTTTTGGAAAACTTTGCTAGAAATAATCTCGATGTAGAATACATTTTCATCTCTCTGAGTACAAGTTTTGTTGTGATAGTTGATCTCTTATTGCTGCTAAACAAAGGACTAAGAGGTCTTTTATCCACATTTGCCCATTTGTTTCCGGAAGATTTTCTACATCCAACTGTGCCACCAGAAACCAAACATATGTCTCACAATCCAGTAAACCTACTTTTGAACTGAGCCATCACATTTAGCTCAAACTGAATACTCTGCATTTTGCAGCCAAAAATCGGAGGTTCAATGCTTGGGTCAATGTAAACAACTTCCCTGATCTCACTAACACTGGAAGCCTTAGGTCACAGATTCAGACCAGATCCTGTTTAAGACCGGCATCTGAATTTAATCTACAAGTTGTATAAAATTCCTAGCATGCTTAGCTCTCAGCTAGAACAGCCATTTTAAAGCCATTATTGTTAAATGATTGTTCTGGACGATTTTTTTCTATCCACAAAGTACAAGGGAAGAAAATCAGTTGAAGCATTAATGAAGTACAGAAGTGATAGGGTAGACATGAGAAATCAATGTAAAGAGGGGATATGAGAAAGCTTTGCCTGGGATTATCATAACATTTGGGAAAATGTTATGATAATCTGTAAGTATATTGTTGTTCGTCCATCGTCATCAATGAGGACCTCAACACCATTACTCATTTTGAGGTTGGTTGTAGTGTGTCTGAAGATGACTGACCAGGCCAATTCGGGCATGGAATGTCCTGGCACTTATTTGAACAGACTTGTGTAGACACTGTAGTTGTTGCGCTAGTGGCTGTGGACTTGCGCAGCTCGTGCTTAAGTTATGCTTCAGCAATACACCTTGCTTCATGAACTTGACAGCCTTTCTGAATGAGGCAGCGCCAAAAGCTGGCGGTTTTGTGCCAGCGTTTCCCAGGTGGTTGTTTCGATGTCAAGCGACTTCAAGGAGGCCTTGAGTGTGCCTTTGAAACGTTTCTTCTATCCGCCATGCGAGCATCTTCCAGCAGAGAGTTCCCCAAAATGAAGCTGCTTGGGTATGCACTCGTCTGACATATGGATGATATGACCTGCCCACCGGGTCTGCGCTCTCATCAGCAGTGTGTGGACTGATGGTAGACTTGCTTTAGCGGGAACTTTGTCTGGTACTTTGTCTTGCTATCGGATTCGTAATATTCTGCAAAGACAAGTCATTGAGCTGTCTTGCATGCCTTCGATACACAGTCCAAGTTTCACAGGCATACAGGAGGGTAGTGAGTACCACGGTGCTGTAAACCTTCAGTTTTGTTGCTGGGCTGTGTCTTTGACTTTCCCATACACTGGAGCGCAGTCTCCCAAAAGCAGAACTTGCCTTTGCTATTCTGCAGTTAACTTCTGCAACAATAATCACTGTTTGGGAGAGGATGCTGCCAAGACAAGTGAACTGGTCCACTGCCTGTAGTTTCTGCCCTTTGACTGTGATTATGGGTTTTGCGTACAGGAGGAACAGTTCGGTCTTTTTAATGTTGACAGTGAATCGAAAGTTGTCACAATTCGTGGAAAATTTGTCCATACTGACTCGCATCTCTGGTTCTGAGCCATCATACAGGGCACAGCCATCACAAACAGGAAATCTCTCAGAACAGTCTCTTTCACTTTGGTAATAGCTTGAAGTCTCCTCAGGTTGAAGAGCTTCACAACCACTCTGTACTTGAGGCTGATTCCAGCAACACTGTCCTGGAAGGCATCATTCAGCATGGCAGTAAACATCATGCTGAACAGTGTGGGTGCGAGCACACAGCCCTGTTTGACTCCATTGGTGACTGGGATTCTTCTCCATCCAGTAATCTGGTCATCATGCCATCATGGAACTGGCATGCCATCTGAACTAATTTGCGGAGGTGTGTGGTGTGTGGGGCGGTGCAGACGAACTTTGACGTGATCCTTCACATGCCTTGTCGGATTACAGTGTTGAAGACTTTCGCGAGGCCACCAAAGGTTGTGTAGAGCTCTCGATTCTGCTCGACACTTCTCAAGGTAAAGTTCAACATGTTGACTACGTGGCATCGCCAGATCAAAGGTGATCTAAAATGCTGATGAATTGAACGAACATTGATTTTACATCACGAAAAGTGTCGGTACAAATATAGAAGTTTGAATTTTGAAAGTTTCATTGCTTGACAGTCCTTTTTTGTCTGTGTTCTCAGTCAAAGTACAACGCAAGGACAATTTGGCATAATAACTTTTTGAAACACTCCCCGTCGGGTTATTGAACCCGGTCTCCCGCGTGACAGACAGGGATACCAACCACTATACTAACGAGGAGCTGACAATTGATGCGACCATACGCATTGTACACTTGCCACTTACAATTCCGGAACGACAAATCAGTTCTGACGAGATCAGTTATTTTCCTTAATAAGGAGAACCACTTAAGGCAGCAATTAAGTCTTAAAGATGTAGGCAATGTGAGTGGAGATGGCATTTAGCATAGGTTAAAGAGATGTCCATTCCTTGCAGACAGGGCAGTAAGTGAGATGTTGCAAGCCCAAGCAAGTCATTGGGGTTACAAATAGTGTGACATGTTTTCAAGATCAGGGTTTGGGGCCGCCCTCATATTTGTGGAATTTATCTATCAGTCTCTGCTCAGCGACTCGGAGTTGTCGTGTGTCGTGAAGGCTGTCTTGGAGAACATAGAACATAGAACATCACAGCACAGAACAGGCCCTTCGGCCTTCGATGTTGTGCCGACCAAAATAAAAAGCAATGCCCCTCCAAACTAAACCATTCCCTTCTCTTCCATATACTTATCAATTAACCTCTTAAACGCCACCAAACTTGGCGCATCTACAACAGCTGCAGGCAGGGCATTCCACTCCCTAATCACTCTTTGAGTAAAGAACCTACCTCTGATATCCGTCCTATAACTCATACCCCTTAATTTAAAGCTGTGAAACATTTACTAAAGATCAGTTACCGGATGTCCGTGACGTTAAAGTGCTCGCCAACAAGAAAAGAAAAGTGATAGCTGAGTGGTGTTCATTCATCCGTTGTCATACCATCTGCGTGGTCTCCCCAATGTACCATACATCGGGACATTCTTTCCTGCAGCATATCAGGTAGACAACGTTGGCCGAGTGGCCGAATTCAGACTGAACCATTTCACGGAAAAGTTACAAATATTGCGCATTTGCAGTGAAGTGGTTTCATCGTCATTGTTAATAGAAATACCAGAAGATTGTTTCGATTGACAAACCTCAGGGCTTTGGGCCCAGCACGCTTCTACTACACTATTCTATTATTGAGTTATAAAGCCTTGCTGTCGACAAATGTAGCCCGTCAGATATTCAATACTAGATTGTTTCACACCAGCAGCAGCGTCAGGAGGCTCAACCTGACCATATAATTCCACTACGTAACACCAAGAATGCATAGAAAAGAGAAAAACAGACACAGAAGTGGAAAGATACATTGTCTGGAAACACGCAATGACAGATGAAGTGGTACGAAACCAGCATGCACGGAATTGTGCAATCGGTCACTCGTGTAAAGGAATTTTATGTTGAAAATATATGTTTGCGAATATTTTTCCTGCTCTGTTACTGTGTTCTCTGCTGTTCAGAGATGTTCACTAGTTATTGTGTAACGTGTTTTCCTGTTTGTAAATATATTTCCTGGTTTGTAACTGCCCTCTCTGTTGTTGAGAGGTGTTTTCAAAAGGTTTTCACCTTTTGAGAGGTGTTGTGTAAAATGCTTCCTGGCTTGTTGTAAATGTGTGTCCGGCTGTGTACATATGATCCATTGCGTGTCAACATATTTATCAGTGCTGCTGAAATGTCGCCTGCTCTGTAAACTTTGCCCTGTAATGTAAAAATATTCTCCGTGAAGATGCTTCTATTCGGCAAAAAAAGTCTTCTTGTTCTCTGATGTTCGGTGTCGGGTAAACATGTGTTAAGATATTCCCTGTTCTTGTGTAAAACTCCGGTTAAAATGCAACTGGATAACTATCGCTCAATCTTGATTTCATGGCATCCTCTGTTAGTGAGTGTGACTGGCGAATTGATAGTGTATCCAACACATGTATGTGAGCGAGATTGGTTCTATATCTGTCAGTCTCAGGCTATAGTTGCACGTTTTTACTTGTTTTATATCTTTATGTAAGTTGAATTCACTGGCTCGGCCAACATTCATTCCCCATCTCTCATTGACCTTGAAAATAAACGATGAACTGTTTCCTTGAATCGCAGCATCCCCGAGGTGCAGGTACACCCACAATGCTGTTAGCTTATCGGTTAGGGAGGGAGTGACAGGATTTTGCCCCAAATACCGTGAAGGAGCAGCAATACATTTCGGAGTCAGGATGGGGTGTAGCTTGGAGGAAGGCTTCCAGGTACAGCTGTCCCCATGTATGAGCTTCCACTGACCTTCTAGACGGTAAGTCATGGGTTTGTAAATGCTACCTTAAAAGAGTAGATGAAGAAATACTGTTTCTATTGACAGAGGAGTGAAGGATAGTTTTCAATGTGCTGTGTTTAGGACCTGGACTGTCTGAGAGCGTGGCAGAGGCAACATCAATTCAGGGTTGTCAAAGGGGAATGGGATAAGCATCTGAAGAGAAAGGATCTGATGGGTTATAAGTCAATGACTGGGAAAGAAACGAGATGAACAGTTCTTGTACAGGGTAGCACACAGATAAAGGGTCGAATAGTCTCTCTCTTTTCTGTATCCATTCTAAGATTCGATACGTATGAGTGTTGGACTCATTTTCTATCATTCTGTCACTGGTATGATGAGAAAGAAAAAGCTTGTTTATGCCTTTAAGTAAACGATTCTGCAGCACAGAAAGAGGCAGTTCAGCCCATCATGTCTGCACCGACTATTAAACATATTTTATGCGTCAATTGGTCCACTGCCTTCTACGATATTGCATACAACTTGCTCATTTGCCCATTTTTTAAATGTAATGTTTCCTGCCTGTACCAATCTTTCAGGTGGTGAAACTCAGATTCCCACCTCGTTTTTGTTGTGAAGGATTCTCCGCATATCCTCTCTAAATTTCCTGTCCCTTACCTTAATAGTAAACTCCTGGATTACTGGTCTTTCCGAACCATTAATCATCCGAGGCATGTTTTGCACCTGTTCCTTTAGAGGGCAGAGTTCGGGGATTTGGAAGGTTCTGTCGAAGGGGCCTTGGTGAGTTGCTGCAGTGTCGGTGTCACACACTGCTATCACTGTGCGTCGCTAATGGAGAAAGCTGATGCTACATGTGATGGATGGGATTCCAATCATGCATTTTTTTATCCTAACTTTGTCGAACTTCTTGGATGTTGCTGAAGATTATCCAAGTTTTGGAGACTATTCCATCACTCCTTGACCTGTGGATTGCCAATGTTGAAAAGGATTCGTGGAGTCAGGAGGGGAATTACGCTGCACACAATTCACAGTCTCTGACCTGCTATTGGAGCCAAAGTCGCAGATCCCGTTTTCATTTTTGTAAATTGTTACCAAGAGGATGTTGACAATGCCGCTTTAGAAATGACAATGCCATTCTATATCAAGTGGAGATCATTGGATTCTATGTTACTGCAGATAGTCATTGCCTGGTGTGTGTGTGGTGCGAATGTTACCTGTCATATTTCAGTCTCAGCCTAAATGTTGCTGGTCCTGTTGCCTGTAAACTTCGAATGCTTCAGTATCTGTGGAACTGTGAATGATGTCCGGCATTCTGCATTAATCAGCGGAAAACTCCATTTTCAATATTTTGATAGAAAAGCGGTCATACTTGAAGCAGCTTCTGATGATTGCGCCTTTGGCACTAGCCTGAGGAAGGCGGGCAGCGATGGCCTTGGGGTAAGATGGTTCAACTCAAAAAAAAGCCACAACATTTTTCCATTGTGCCAAGTCTTACCTTTACAAATAGAATGTTATCAGCCTGTTTGCCTTTTCCTCCAGTTGTATTAGAGCTAGCTGACGCCATAGTCCAAATAGCTTCTACAAATAAATGAAGAGTATAAGAGAAATTAGGAAGAGGGTAAGATCTATGATTTGGAGGAGGGAATAAGTGGAGTGATCAGCAATTTTGCAGACGATACAAAGATGGCTGGACTTGCGGATGGTGAGGAGCATTGTCAGGCGATACAGCATAACATATGCTGGTAGCTTGGGCAGATAGATGGCAGATGGAATTCAATCCTGATTAATGCGAGGTGATGCATCAGATAGCGAGATTAAATCTCTGCGCTTTCTCTTTATCAAAATTTCTCATTTTTTTCGTTCATTTAAACCCAGCACCAAGCTTATTCATCTCTTATAATAAGCCTTGTTATTACAAGAGATGAGGGATCAGATCAAATCCCTTACCTTTCTTCTTAATGAGTCATCTTGTTGTAGACGGTAGGTATCTCCTACTGGACCAGCATTTGCTGCCATTCCCTAATTGCTTTGCAACTGAGAGAGGCTTCAGACTTCGATTTTGTTTCCCCGAGGCACCATGTAAACCAGCAACATCTCTTATCACTGTTGGAAAGTTACATATGTAAGGTTAAAAATGAGATGTTTGACATATATAAGTAGCGAAAATAAATTTTAGATAAGTAAATCATGTAGCATTGTCTCTCAAAAAACGGGTGTTGTTGTGCTTGGAATTTAAATTACAGCGTGCAGGCTGCAGAAGCCGATTGTTGCATCACGTGTTTTAAAGCTGAGTAGTAGTTGTTCCAACATGACAAGACAGGATTTTGAGTTGGAGCAATGAGTTTAAATCAAGCATACAGAGATACAGACAAACTGTAATTGAAATATGAAGGTTGTTGATAGCCTCAAACCACTCAGATCACAGAAATTCAAAGAACAAAGAACAACACAGCACGGGAAACAGAGCCTTAGGCCCAACGAGCCCGCGCCGCCATTTTAGCGGAGTGAGTTCCCTCTTGTACCTTGTCTATGTTTATGAAAATCCACATTGGAAACCAGATTGAAGAGACAATTTAGGGACAATTTGTTTCATCAATCAGCCTAAAAGCACATGTTTGGAGTGTGGGAGGGAACTAGAGCACCCGGAGAAAACACACGCCGCCATGGGTAGAATGCGCAAACTCCCACAGATACAGGCCCAAATCCATGTATCTGCACAGCACAGCGATAGTCACTGAGCTGCCGTGCTGCCCATCAACTAGTCCAGTTTACGCATACACTAGCGACATGAAGCAGTAGGCTACTTTCGAAAACTCCAAGAACAGCCCTCGCACGACCCATCGGGTGTATGCCCCTTATTGGATAACAAGGCGGACGAAGCATCTGTGGAATAAAAGAGAAAAACATCAATAAAATGCACATTTTATGCACACATTCAAGGGTATCCCCAGAAGCTCAAAAGTAAAGCATTTGAGCCAGAAAGTATGTTGGAAGGTCCGTAGGGATCATTTGATTCCCAGGAACGTCCCAAGGCTCTTGATCCTTATTTAAAACAGTCTTCTATATCCCCCCATCTCTGTTCCGCACTTGTGCCTATCTAAGTATCCTTTAAATAACTCCAGTGTGCCTGTATCCACCATCTTACTTGGCAGTATGTTCCATACCCTAGCACCCTCTGTATGAAAAACCTCCCTCGAGCATCCAAATTATACCTCTCCCCCCTCCCCCGGCCACCCTAAGCCCATGGCCCCTCGTAGTATTTGCTTCCAATCTAGAAAAACGCTTACCACTGTTTACTCTATCTACACCCTTCATAATTTTATCCACCTCTGTTAGGTCTCCATCAGTCTCCGTCTTTGTAAAGAAAACAGCCCCAATTTTCCCAATTTTTCCTCATAACCCAGTTCTTCCAATACCAGACAGCACCCTGGTAAACCCCCTCTGCACTCTCTCCAGAGTCTCCACGTTCTTCCGGTAGTAAGGCGACCAGAACTGGACGCAGTACTCCAAATGAAGTCTAAGCAACGTTCTATATAACTGCAACATTAAACGCCAGATCTTGTATTCTATATCCTTCTTATAAAGGCTGGCATACCATAAGCTTTCTTCATAACCTTTCTACCTGTACTGCCACTTTCAAAGACTTGTGCAATTGCATCCCCAGGTCCCTCTGCGTTTCTATACTCTTAATAGGTCTACCTTTTATCATATATCTCCCCCTACATTATTTCTCCCAAAATGCATCACCTCGCATTTATCAGGTGAAGCCCAGACAAGGGAGAATAATGGTCAGACTATATTTACAACCCCTTGAGTTGGAAGGAAGAAAGGTGATTCTCTCATATAAATCCTTCAGTTTCATGAATATCTAATAAAATCACCAGCTATATAGAGACAGGTACCAATTCAAAAAGTGTCCCAGACGAGAACATCACTGGTTTAAAAATAAAATTTCAATGGACAACTGTTTGTATGTTAAAAATTACTGAATTCTGTATTGATTAATTTCGTTATTCCTGAAGAAGATGTTTAATATTTGAACAGCAAGCAGTTGGGATTTTATTGCGTTTTTTAATTGTTTTAATAATGTCATCGATTTAAACAAATAAAGACCAGATAATTGTTCATGATAGAGATTGTCAGATCACGCGTTAATTTACAAATATCGGTTATTTCCTACTACGTTACAAAATCATGAGGCGAGATAATGTTGGTGGTGTCACGACACGCACATCCCGTAAAGATGAAGCAAAATAAATCCTCTCGTGTCTTCTCCATCCTTTCGGCCTTGTAGAAATTCTATATACTCTAGTTGAGTGTCTCGTGCTCACTCCCAAATCACTGCACACTCAAAGACTAGGAAAGACACAGAAGATGGATAATGATCGACAATGACAGCCAGAGAGACCTGCCATAACCTAAAATGGAGCAAAGGAAATACATTGTCCCTTGACCCAAAAGCAAAATACTGCGGATGCTGCAAATCTGAAACAAAAAGAGAAAATTCTGGAAATATGTAGCACATCCGGTATCATTCGGGGAGAGATTAATGAAAGTCTAATGAAAGATCGGGATCTGAAATATAGAACCATAGAAAGTTACAACATAGAAACAGGCCTTTTGGCTCTTATACGTGCCGAACCATTTTTCTGCCTAGTCCCACTTGGATAATATCCTTCCACACCCCTCTCATCCGTGAACCCATCCAAGTTTTTTTTAAATGTTAAAAGTGACTCCGCATTTACCACTTCATCCAGCAGCTCATTCCACACTCCCACCATTCTCTGCGTGAAGAAGCGCCACCACATTCCCCCCCCCCCCACCTCCGCGTCAATATTTCCTTTAAACTTTTCTCCTTTCGCCCTTAACCCATGACCTCTTTCTTTTCCCTCTCTCCCCTAGTCTCAGTGGAAAAAAGCCTGCTTGCATTCATTCTATTTATACCCATCAAAATATTAGATGCCTCCATCAAATCTCCCTCATTCTTCTACGCTCCAGGGAATAAAGTCCTAACCTATTCAATCTCTGTCTGTAACTCAGCTCCTCAAGTCCCGCAACATCCTCGTGAACCTTCTCTGCACTCTTTCAACCTTATTTACATCCTTCCTGTAACTAGGTGACAAAAACTGTACACAATACCCTAAATGCGGCCTCACCAATGTCTTATATTACGTTTACCATAAAACTGCAATTTTTATACTCAATATCTGATTTATAAGGGCCAATGTAGAAAAAGCTCTCTTCACGACCCTATCCATCTGTGACGTTACTTTTAGGGAAATCTGTACTTGTATTCCCAGATCCCTCTGTTTAACTGCACTCTTCAGAGTCCTACCATTTACCCTGTACGTTCTACTTTGGTTTGTCCTTCCAAAGTGCAGTACCTCACACTCGTCGGCGTTAAATTCCATTTGCCATTTTCAGCCCATTTTTCTCGTTGGTCCAAATCCCTCTGCAATCTTTGAAAACCTTCAAACATATGAACTGATTCTTTTTGAGCAGACACGGCCAGATCAACGAAATATTTCCAATATTTCCATGTGGTTAGCTCATTAGTTTCATTAGAGTTAACTCATTAGAACAGATCATTAGTTTCTGTGGCTTAGTTGGTTAAAATTCCGATCGAATAAACAAATGATAATGTGTTAAAACCTCAGCACAGTTTTATCTGAAGTGGTAAGAAGGCAAATCTCTGTTTTCTGTAGATCAACATTCTGCTTCCACCTGCAGCAGCAGATTATGGCCAAAGATTTTACCACGAAGACAGTTGCCACTGTCCATTTGTTAAAACTTTACAAATAGAAATCCATTGGAATTTTCCAATTGCCATCAGTCCTTCAAGAGTGTCAGCAGTGTAGAAGGATACCATTCCGTACAAAGGGCCTGCACAGGCAACAGTACCACCAATACCCTGTTCCAGTAAACTCCATGCGTTTATCCTGCATATACCACCGACACTAAGGAGCAATTTAGCATGGCCAAACATCTTAATCTTGGACTGAACGGAAACCGGAGACCTGGAGGAAATCCACACAGACACGGGGAGAATGTACAAACTCCACACTGTCGAGGTACTCTTCACTATTTTAACTTATATTTTATCCTGAATCCTCTATTTCCACAGAATGCTGACATTGAAATTGCCCATACTTCTCACCATTATTACTTATTCTGCAGGGTTAATGGCACGGCCTGAGACAAGCTCAGAGTGCTATGTCAGATATTTTCTTTCGGGGTTTAGGCTACTTTTGCTTCATTAGCAACAAACGTATGTCTGCAGAAAAACTCAGGATGGACTTAATCAGGAGACAAAATGTTATTTGAAGAAAGAATGAAAAGTCAAATAATGCAGTTGAGATTCCCGGAGTTAAGGCGGAGAGAACAAATGGTGGATCAATGTGGCAATAATGGGATTCGAGCTTGGGATATCATCCAGTCTATGCTGGAGAACAACAGAGCTGTTTGCCCAGCCAAGCTGAATTTTCCTTACACAGCATCATCCAAACCTATAACTTTCCAGCAGGACAATCACAGAAGATACCTGGGAAAACCACAACATGCAGATCTTCTCGAAGTTGTTGTCCATTCTAAGTTTAAAATATATCGTGGTTTCCTCACTATCTCTGGGTTAAAAGTTTGGAATTCCACCCTAACTGTACAGTGGAAGTACCTGCACGAGATACTGCAGCGGTTCAAGATCACCAGCACCTTCTCAAAGGTAGCTGGAGATGATTAAATATTGGGGCATCATCAGCGACTCCAACATTGCAGAATGAATTTTGGAAAATAAAATAAAATGAGAGTATTCAGGCCTACATGTTTTTACTGGCTGTCGACAGTCAACTGTTGTCACTCCATTGCCTTTTTCACTTCAACATTGTCTTTCTAGATAATAATTAAATTCCCTTCTGAAATCTCAAGTCTCACAACCGTGACCCCTTCCTCCGCCAGTTTTCATTGGATCATCAGTTCTTCTGCTGCCAATTATCTCCAATAAATGCAATAGTGGAAGGGTGTTTTTCCACGTGGAGGTCGGTCACTTAATGGTGTGCGGCAGGGCTCGGCACTGGGACCTCTTCTATTTGTAATATATATGAATGACTTGGAAGAGGGAGTAAGAGGAGTGATCAGCAAGTTTGCAGACGATACAAAAATGGCTGGACTTGCAGATAGTGAGGAGCATTCTCAGGCGATAATCCAGGACATAGATAGGCTGGTAGCTTGGGCAGATAGATGGCAGATAAATGCGAGGTGATGCATTTCGGGAGAAAGAATATAGGGGGCAGGTATATGATAAAGGGTAGACCTATTATAGAGTATAGAAACGCAGAGGGAACTGGGGGTACAGGTGGTCTCTGAAGGTGGCAGAGCAAATGGAGAAGATTGTGAAGAAGGCATATAGTATGCTAGCCTTTCTAGGAAGGGGTACAGAGTAAAAGAGCTGGCCTTTAATGTTGCAGTTGTATAAAACGTTGGTTAGATCTCATTTGGAATACTGCATCCGGTTCTGGTCGCCTTACTACCGGAAGGACGTGGAGACTCTGGAGAGAGTGCAGAGGAGATTTACCAGGATGCTGCCTGGTATGGAAGGTCTGTTACGAGGAGAGGTTAGGCAAATTGGGACTGTTTTCCTTAGAAAGACGTAGACTTAGAGAAAATCTAATAGAGGTGTACAAGATTATGAGGGGTATAGATCGAGTAAACAGGGTTAAGCTTTTTCCTAGGATGGACTCGAATAGCAGGAGGGGTCACGATCTTAGAGTGATGGGGGTAAGGTATAATTTGGATGCTAGAGGGAGTTTTTTCACACAGAGGGTGGCGGGGGTATGGAATGCGCTGAGTGGTGGAGGCAGGTACTCTGGAGTTATTTAAGAAATACTTAGATGGGCACATGAACAGAATGGGAATGGAGGGGTATAGAAAACTGATTTAAAATAGGGATCATAAGCCTTGGGAGTCCCTGGGAAGTGTGTAAATAGATGATGATATTGATGTATTTGTTTTTATCCTACATGTGCTTTGGTCCACCTTGTCTAACAAGGGGCATACACGCAATGGGTCATGAGAGGACTGCTCTTGGATTTTTTTCGAGAGTACCCTAGTGCTTCACGTCGTTATGTACGCTTGACCTGGGCCATTTGATGGGCAACACGACAGCTCATTGACTATCGCTGTGCTGTGCATATACATGGATTTGGGCCTGTGTCTGTGGGAGTTTGTGCGTAAACCAGACAGTAAATAGACAGAACAGTCTGCAGCTGAACGAGTTGGAACATAGATAACACTACAGACAGGGGTGATATCCAGGAAAGATCCACGGAAATAATAATAATTCAATCGATATAGTATGACCTCACTGATGATAACAAAAAGATCCGCTGTTGCCATGGCCACCAGGTAATGAGTCGTGCAGATAGAGAGGCCACATTTTCCCTGCGATAGAATCGCAATCGCTATTAAATTAACTGCAAGGGAAAGTTAAGAACTGTAAATTGAAATGTCAATATAAAGTTATCATAAGTAAACCTGTGATTAAAATCAGTATTTTAGAAAAAATCCAGCCGCCACTTGGGACGAATGACAAAATGAAAAGAGAACTCTCACAATACATAAAACCAGAGAATCAGAGAATTCTGGCAGTGCAAAACGAGGCAAGCTTGCAGCGACACCAATCCCATCTCTGTATTTGCCCTGCTAATCCCTGTGACACTAAAGGGAGATTTAACGCAGCCACTCAATGTCACCTTTGCTGCGTGTGGGCAAAAACTGAAGCACGTGGGGGAAAACCCACGTAGACATGGGGAGAACATGCAAAATCCAGCCAGGCAGAGGCCAGATTTAAACTAGGTTTTTAGCATTTATTGAAACAGCAATGGGAAACACTGTGTCATCGTGCCAATTTGGGTGTAATTTATTCGGGAAATAGAATGAAGAGGTATCCTCTCACAGGGTGAGCTGGTAAATAATGAAAGCCTAGGATTCAGGAAGAATGACGCATTCTCCAGTCTAGGTGGATCTGAGACTGAAAACCATTTCCCTTTATATCCATGAGCTTCAAAACAACAGCCGGAATGGCACGTCTCATGCTCCAGCATTTTAGATTGCCAACATTTGCTGCATTTTTATTTCAGAAGTCTTCCTGCTTTTTTATTATGTCCCTTCAACGACGGACCCACCCTAATTAGCTTACAACCTTGGCTAGAAAATGTCAAATTTGAAGAAACTCTGAACTATTGATGATAACTGGAGATTGAAAGGTTATCAATTTAAGTGGTTCATTAAATAATTACAGCTAACAACAAAGAACAGACATTTGCAGCACAGGAACAGGCCTTTCGGCCCTTCAAGCCTGCACCGACCATACTATCCGACTGAACTAAACTATTTGAAAGCTTTCTTGAAGGTCAACTCACGGAAATCTATTGGCCTGGATGGGATACCCGGATAAGCACTCAGATCCTGCGTGGATCAGGCGGCGGGGTATTGGCAGGGCGTCATCAACCTCTCTTTACAACAGCTTGAGGTCCCTACCTGCTTCGAAAAGATGATCAACATCCCATTATCAAAGAAACGCCAAGTGGTCATAGAACTAGAAACCCGACAGGCTGTTCGGCCCATCGAGTCTGCACCGACCACAATCCCACCCAGGACCTCCCCCCATACCCCTATATATTTTACCTACTAATCCCTCTAAACTGTGCAGCTCAGGGCACGAAGGGGCAATTTTTAGCTTGGCCAATCAACCTAACCCGCACATCTTTGGACTGTGGGAGGAAACTGGAGCACCCGGGGGAAATGTATGCAGACAGAAGGAGAATGTGCAGACTCCACGCAAACAGTGACTGAAGGTGGGAATCGAACCCAGGTCACTGCAGTTGTGAAGCAGCAGTGCTAACCACTGTGCTACCTGGTATGCTTTAATGACTATCATCCAGTCACTCTGAAATCCATCCTTCTAAAGTGCTTCTAACAGACAAGTCACGGCACAAATCAAATTTAGCCTCGTGGACTGCCTGGATCTTTCAAAATTCGCCGACTGCTATAACAGGTCCACAGCAGTTGCCATCTCCCTGACCACGCACTCAACTCTGGAGCATTTAGATTTACAAGGATGTTGCCCTGGATTGGGTGGCATGCTTTTTGAGGATAGGTTGAGGGAGCTCGGTTTTTTCTCCCTGGGGAGACGAAGGATGAGAGGTAACCAGATAGAGGTTTATCAGATGTTGAGAGGTGCAGATCGGGCGGATTCTCAGAGGGTATTTCCTAGGGCTGAATGGCCACTACAAGAGGGCACAGGTTTAAGGTGCTGGAGAGTCGGTATACAGGAGGTGTCAGGGATAATGTTTTTCACTCAGAGAGTAGTGGGTGAGTGGAATTGGTTACTGTTGGTGGTGGAGGAGGCAAATTCAATAGAGTATTTTAAGAAACTTCTGGATGAATACGAGACTTAAAAGGATTGAGGGTTGTAGGTAGGTCTCGAAGGGAGAGATGATCAGCGCAACGTGTGGGCCAAAGGGTCTGTTTGTGATATAGTTTTTTTTTCTATATTTTCTATGTTCTAACATCTCGATAATGAAAACACCTACATCAATCTCCTACTTATTGACTACAGCTCAGCCTTCAACACAGTTATTCCCACGAAACTCATCTCCAAACTCCATGGTCTGTGCCTTAGTTCCTCCCTCTGTGACCGAATCTGAACTTCCTAACCCACAGGCCACGGTGAATAAGGATAGGCAACTTCCATGATCTTCCTCAAATGTGGCATCCCACAAGGCTGTGTTCTCAGCCCCCTGTGATAATCTGTGTAAATCTATGACTGTGTGGCCAAATTCGACTTTCAAGTTTGCTGACGAAACAACTGTAGTTGTTTGGATCTCAAACGATGACAAGTCAGAGAACAGGAATGAGATAGGGAATCTGGTGAACTGGTGCGGCGACAATAATCTCTCCCTCAATGTCAACAAACTGAAGAAGACTATCATCAACTTCAGGAAGCGTAGGAGAGAACATGCCCCTGTCTACATTAACAGGGGTCAAGTAGAAAGGGTGGAGACCTTCAGGTGTCCAGATCACCAACAAATTGTCTTGGTTTCCCCCATTTGTACACCATAATTAAGAAAGCCCACCAACGCGTTTAATTTCTCAGAAGACAAATGAAATTTGGCATGCCAGCTATGACTCTTTTACAGATGCATTCTTTCTGGCTGTTTCACAAGATCCATGAAGCTAGAAAACATCGTGAATGCAGTCCAATCCATCACGCAAACCAGCCTTTCTCCTCTGGCTCTGTCTGCACTTCTATTGCCTTGCAGAGTAACCAGCATAATTAAGGACCCCAGACACCTCAGACATTCTCTCTTCCACCTTGTTCTATTGGGATTAAGATACAAATGGCTGAGGTCATGTACCAACCAATTCAAGAACAGCTTCTTCCCCGCTGCCACCAGGCTTTTAAACATACAGCATTACAGACCAGTACAGGCCCTTTGGTCCTCGATATTGCGCCAACCGATGAAACCAATCTAAAGCCCATCTAACTTACACTATTCCAATATCATCCACATGTTTACTCAATGACCATTTAAATGCCCTTAATGTTGGCCAGTCCACTACTGTTGCAGGCAATGTATTCCACGCCTTTACTACTCTCTGATGAAAGAACCTATCTCTGGCATCTGTCCTATATTCATCACCGCTCAATTTAAAGCTATGCCCCTCGTACTGGCCATTTCCATCCCAGGGAAAAGGCTCTCACTGTCCACCCTATCTAATTCTTTGATCACCTATATGCCTCTATTAAGTCACTCTTAACCTTCTTCTCTCTAATGAAAACAGCCTCAAGTCCCTCAATCTTTCCTCATAAGGTCTTCCCACCATACCAGGCAACATCCTGATAAATCTCCTCTGCACCATTTGCAGTGCTTCTACATCCTTCCTATAATGTGGCGACCAGAACTGTATGCAATATTCCAAGTGCAGCTGCACCAAAGTTTTGTGAAGTGGCAACATGACCTCATGGCTCTGAAAGTCAATCACTCTACCAACACAAGCTAACACACAGTACACCTTCTTAACAACCCTATCAACCTGAGTGCCAACTTTCAGGGATCTATGCACATGGATATCAAGATCTCACTGCTCATCTATATTACCAAGTAACTTATCATTCGCCCAGTACTCTGTATTCCTGTTACTTCTTCTAAAGTGAATCGCTTTACACTTTTCTGCATTAAACTCTATTTGCCATCTCTCAGCCCAGCTCTGCAGCTTATCTATGTCCTTCTGTAACCTGCAACATACTTCCGCACTGTTCACAACTCCACTGACTTCAGCATCATCCTCAACTTTACTAACCCATTGCTTTCCGCCGTCATCCAGGTCATTTATAAAAATGACAAATAGCAGTGGTCCTAAAACAGATCTTTGCTGTACACCACTAGTAACTGAACTCCAGGGTGACCATTTCCCATCAACCACCATGTTCTGTCTTCTAACACCAAGCCAATTTCTCATCCAAGCCGCTCAATCACCCTCAATCCCATGCCTCAATATTTTTTGCAGTAGCTTACCGTGGGGAACCCTATCAAATGCTTTCCTGAAATCTATATACATCCCATCAACTGCTTTTCCTCATCCATCTCTTTGGTGACCTTCTCAAAGAAATGAATAAGGTTTGTGAAACACGACCTATCCTTCATAAAAACCGTGTTGACCAACCCTAATCAAATTATTCCTTTCTAGATGATTATAAATCCTATCTCTTATATTCCTTTCCAAAACTTTGCCCACAACAGACGTTATGCTCCCTGGTCTATAAATTACCAGATTTGTCTCTACTCCCCTTCTTGAACAAGTGGACAACATTTGCCAACCTCCAGTCTTTTAGCACTATTGGAGACAATGACAACCTAAACATCAAAGCCAAAAGGCGCTGCAATCTCTTTCCTAGTCTCCAGTGGGCCTACCTTGAATGAGCCTGCCTTGCATTAAGTTAATCTCTCTATAATTGTTACACTACCTTTTACATTCTCTTGTTTCCTTCTCTATGAACGGTATACTCTGTTTAGCCCGCAAGAAGTAACACTTTTCACTGTATGCTAACGTAAGTAACAACAGTAAATCATATCAAGTAAATCAAATCAATAGTCTTCTTCCATTTGTCACAGTCGGAAGTTATAATTAAATGCACAAGCCTAATCAATAGTTATGGCCCTGCGAGAAAATGCATACTATTCTGAATTAAAAACATTCATTAATGTTATTATTAACATTAAATTATTAACAAATATTATTAACAAAAAATTTTTTTTAAAAAGTTCAGCGTCGGTTCATTCCCAGAACAGTTAATTTATATCTTGTGGAGAGCAAAGGAAAAGTGCGATTGCAACATCTTTCAATTAACAGCAATTACCACTGGATAAACAGATTACGACATCCAGGTATAGAACATAGAACATTACAGCACAGAACAGGCCCTTCGGCCTTCGATGTTGCGCCGACCAATATAAAAAGCAATGCCCCTCCAAACTAAACCATTCCCTTCTCTTCCATATACTTATCAACTAACCTCTTAAACGCCACCAAACTTGGCGCATCTACAACTGCTGCAGGCAGGGCATTCCACTCCCGAATCACCCTTTGGGTAAAGAACCTACCTCTGATATCCGTCCTATAACTATCACCCCTTAATTTAAAGCTGTGTTTAAAGGTATATATGTTAAGATACAATAGATTCATTTCTCAGATCCGAATGAAAACAAATACTGGATTTTTCTGTGAATTGACTGGTGAAAATTTTACACAATTTTCATCCACGAATGAAACCATTCTTTCAAAACCCAGCAATTCAATGTCTGAATCATGCAGAATGCTCTGGGCCTGACCAGTAAGCATTCATCTCTAAGTGCAAAATAGTCTATCAACTGCTCCACAGTACAACGGGATAACCACAAGTTACCATACTTATCTTTCATCCTTAGTACCTCCGTTCATTCATCAAACCTCCGTTTCACAACAGTGGCACCTTCTCCTTCATTTTCTGGAAGAGTATTGGGTGGATAGAAGAATCTATTTCAAACAAGGTCTTCTGCGTTGCATCCTTTTTCGCCTTTGCTCCTGCAACCACCTACCAACTTAACGTGTATAAACCAGGGCTGCCTGGCCCACAGAACATAGAACAATTAGGGATTTTTATTGAGTTATTGGGGAGATCAGTCCAAGATTTCAATTTCAGAGTGTCGACTCTCACATTTGCTTTAAAATCCCCATTCATCCAACTGAATCCAGCCAGGCTGTGGCAGTAAATCTCAAAGGACTGGATGAATCCAGCCAGAAATGAGACACTGAATCTCAAGAGATAGATTGAGCCAGCAAGGCCCATAACACTGAATCTCAAAGGAGAGACTGAACTCAGCCCGGCCTATCAGACTGAGTGTCAATGAGGAGCCTGAATCCAGCCAGGCTTGTGGCATTGCATCTCAAAGGATCCAATGAATCCAGCCAGGTCTGTGACACGGAATCCCAAAGAACATATCAAATCGTTTAGTGTGGCAAGGTAGGACAGTGCTTACCACTGCTGCCTGACAGCGCCAGAGACTGGGTTCAATTCCGGCCTCGGGTCACTGTCTGCAGTTTGCACAATCTTTGTGGGCTTCCTCTTGGTACTCCAGCAAAATTGTTGCTTATTGCCAGAAGATGGGGATTAGGATGGAATTACGTGGATAGGTATTGGGTGCGATTGTCGCCCGTGCAGGCTCAATGTACTGAATGGCCTCCTGAACTGCCGTATTTATATGATCATCCACAACTCTACTTTCTGGCCGTTTCTCCACAAAACTTGATTCCTTATAAACTAAAACGTGCTTCAGCTTTGAATTTGCAAATTGACCAAACACTTACAGTGATGAATTCCACAGGTTCTTTCTCATTGAGAGAAGGAAATCCTCCTTATTTCTGTCTTAAACTGATGACCCCTTTACTGAGAATGATGTCCTCTGGTCCGAGACTGTCCTTCATGTGGTAAAAAAACTAACAGTCTCTACACTGTCAATACCCGCCTGGGAATGTCAATTAGGTCACCTCCATTCTAAACTCCAGTGAATACAGGTCGAAACTACTCAACTTCTTCTCATAAGAAAATCCCTTCACACCAGGAATTAACCTATTCAACCTTTTCTGGACTGTTTCCAATGCCGTCCATGTGGATAGCAACATTCTTCACAATATTCCAGGCGTTGTATTGTTGTTGCAGAAGTTCCTTTTATTTACGACATTCCTTTGAAACGAAAGCCACCATTCCATCTTCTTCCGTGAAACATGCTGCATTTGCATTGCTATCTTACTGTGATCTGTAAAGGAGGATCTTCGCAGCCCTCTTTGCTGCACATTTTTGCTGCCTTTTCCATTGCAATAATGCTTGTATCAGATATTTTCCCAAAGTGGTTCAGTTCACATTTTCCTGGATTGTATTCCATCCGGCAAGTTGCTGCTCACTCTGTTAATCTGCATATCCTTCAGTAGACTCTGTATGCCATCCTCAAGACTTGTCTTCCTATCTAGTTCCGTGTCATCCACAAACTTGACTACAATACAATCATTTCCCTCGCCCTGGCCATTAAACCAATCACCGATCACTGTTGTACTCTAGTATGTGCAGGTCGCCATCATTAATCTGTTCATTTACATCCATCTGTGTCTACTATTAAATCACCAAGGCACTCACCACGCTAATGTATTCTGCCCAATCTCATGGGGCCTTATCTTATAAAGTAACCCCTAGTGTGAAATTCCAAAGTCTCATGTGCTTTGCAGAAGAAATGCTCAAGTGAGCTGGGGTTAAGTTCCTAAGTTAGCACCCACACATGGTTAACCTGCAGACTGGGGCTAAATAACTGAATTGAGATTTAATCTTTCGAATTAAGACACTGTATATTGAAAAGGTTCCTGCCCTTCCTTTGATTATCGCCAGGCCTCTGGGGAAGTTGCTGGGTGACTGGTGCAGTATTACAGTGAGGAAAATAGAAAAGAGAATTGGTGCAATGAACCAACCTTGCTTGGCTGCAGTTTTTTACTGAACTGAGTTTGTGTTGTTATATTTGTTCAGAATCATTGAGTGCAGGCGTGAACTTGTAGTAGTCAACACCCTTGGGGTTATTGCTGACCAGAAATCAACTGGACTCACCACGTAAGCACAATGACTCCAAGAGCAGCTCAGAGGCTTGGAATATTGCGGCGAGTAAATGACCCCCTAAGGCTCCAAAGCCTGTCCACCACCTGCAAAGCACAAGCCAGGAATTTGATGGAATACTCCTCACTTGCCTGGATGGGTGCAGCATCACTAACACTCAAGAAGCTTGACGCCATCCAGGAATAAGCTTCCTGCTGGATTGGCAACACATTATAAACATGCACTTCTTCCACTACCCTAAGAGCAGTGTGTGCTATCTACAAGATGCATTGCAGCAATCCACCAAATGTCCTTAGACACTTTCAAAATCCACGACCAATTCTCGCTTTAAGGAGAAGGACAGCAGATAAATGGGAACACCATCACCTGCAAGTTCCCCTCCATCCACTGACTATCCTGACTTAGAACATAGTCACAAAATCCATTTTTTGCCTGTCAGTTTTATCTTTCCCTTCACTGTAGATAATCTCTAACGATGGAAAAATTCACCAGCTCCTGAAGCACAGCTGCACAGCTTAAAGTTTCCTTTCATCCACAAGGGACGCTCCATTCTCTGATTTTGAATAATCCAAATTGAGAATGTACATTGTTATTCTAGTCGCCTTATCCATAAGGCCACGCGCGCTCAACATATAACATGTAGCACCAAATTTTAGCACCATGTGAATAACTGCCGTGATTATATTTATTTTCAGTTCTATTTTTAGAATGGATTTTGTGACTGGCACAATTGCAAATGACATTGGAAAAGAATCAAGGCTTCGCTGGGATTGGAGCCCAGGATCTCCTGCAGGTGTTTTAACCAACTAAGCCACAGAGCCTGTCATCGCTGTGGGTGCGTTCAGTTGAATGCTGGAATTATGTTCCAGGTATTTGTGAAAAAGGAGACACTGCCAGAATTGGAACGCACCTGTCAACTAAATTCCTGTCCTACTAAATATTGAACGGTTTAACGTTACTTGGTTCCACTTATTGTTTTCTGACACACATTTGGTATAAAAGTAGAGATGTGATTCACAGACAGTTTTCTGCTCTGAAAGCAAATGTGTTCCTTCTGTCGCACGAAGTGATTTAAAAAAGAAAATACTTTATTCATTGGGTGCATGTCGCTGAGCCGGGAAGTATTTATTCTCCAAATTAATTTTCTTTGAGTAATTGGCGATGAATTCATTCTGGAGACACTGCAGTCCATGTGGTGTACGGATACGAAGACTGCTGTTAGGGAGGGAGTTCCAGGATTGTGAGCCAGCCGTGGGAACGGTGATATGTTTCCAAGTCAGGATGATGTGTGTCTCGGAGTGGAACTTATACCTATAAGTTATTCTTCTGCCGTTATCCTTCTGCATCTGCTGCCCTTGTGCTGAGAGGTTTCTTGGGTTTGGATGGTTCAGCGCGAAAGAGGAAATCAGCGTCAGAAGTAGGATTTGAACTCACGCCTCTAGAGAAGATCTCAACCTAAACATAATGGCTTAGACGGATCGGCCATCCTGACTACACTAGACAAAGTGCAGAAATCGAATTGAATTTCATCTTTGTAGCATTTACATTTCAAGCTTTTTTCAACCCCAGCCAGAGGCCTGTATCTGTGTCCCATCTTCCCCAAGCCGCCTGGGGTGAGGAGCTTCTTCCTGTTGCATTGCTCTGTTTGCTCAAATCAACAAAGACCCAATTCCCGCCCTACCTGTTCCTTACACGAAGGTGTTGAGAGTGTCAGATATGAACAACGTGAAGTATCCAATTAGACCGTTACATCCTGGTGACAGGAATATCTCTCCACAGCTGCTTTCGGAGCTGCTGAATATTTCCAACATTTCCTCTTTCTGATTTTGTGTCTTCATTACAGGAGTTCATTTATTGACAAACCAAAACTTGTCTCTCGGACCCAGCTCCAGACACAAATTTTCTATGATCTTCAAACGGACAAGTTCACTCCTCGCTTTCCTACACACATGCTTTAAAATCGGCTGGTTTCACACTCAGCAGCCTGTGGATTGCCTTCAAACCTCACCCCACTCTTCAACCGCCCACCAGAGTCTCAGAGGTACAAGTACTTATTAAGAATTGAATAAAACAAAGGGATCACAGTGTTTGTGAGAGCATCTAAAATGTTAATCCAGACTCACAAAGAGACTGATTATGTGAGAATCTCTCTCACACACACACACACACCACAATATGGTTGCAATTTTCAATGCGGTTCCGCTTTAAGGATTCTTTACCCGCCTCCAGCTCTCTGATTTCTCACCGGCTGCAGCCGAGGATGAAATTGTATGACGGAATGTCGCTGGACTGGGAGTGACATTGCTTGAGTCGAACAACAGCGCCGCATTTCGATTGGCTCAGATAGATGTCAATCATATTGTGGGAGGGTGTTGAGAGCAATAAGTTGCTTTGCTACTGGCCACCATTAAGCGTCATTTCCACCGTTCGCGCACATTTCACAACTGAACTCACTGATTGGATGATGCAGCTATCACTCATTCAGCGCTGAGCTTCTCCTGCGTAATTAGAATACCTCATTTGTTGATTGGCTTCGTTCGCTGTCAGTCACAGGTCGGTGGTTGTGATTGGACGAAGGGCGCGGATTACCCTGGGCTAATCAGACACCTGGCGGTGGTAAATGTCTGGATCCTGAGACCCCGGACGGGCTCCAGATGGCGGAAACGTTTTGACAGCGGGAATCCCGTGCGGCCCGGCTGTGAATCCGCAGTTGAATGTATCCAACGGCAGCTTCCATTAGCCTCATGAAAATCTCGAACAAGTTCGTTCAATATGTAATTCCGTCGGAGTTTTTCTTAATTAACGTAATTAACACAGATGAGAGTTAATTTTATCCCCAGTTATTATTTAGAGAATATTACACCAACTGTTTGGACTGATTCTTACAGCCACTTCTGAAGACGTGTGTTTACCCGTTTGCAATTCTCCCGTTCTCCAGCACCAACCATATAACGAGTTGTGTTAGAAAACAATATCCATTGCCTCTGCAATTTGCACCTTTATTTCCTTCAGTATCCATGGATCCGTCTCTTCCATTCACAAGAACACAGCAATTAAGAACAGACATTGCAAGTGGCGCATTGATTCTGTTCCACCATCCAATTCGATCATGACTCATTTATTTATTTATTTTCATTGCCAAACAACGAAAAACACAGCCAAAATATGAAAAACAAGAATAGTAACAACATCAGACAATGTTTCTGACAATCACACGATGTTCCTGAGTCAGGAGTTAAACTGAGGTCTTTGGAGCTGTGAAGCAGCAATGCTAACCACTGTGCTATTGTGTCGCACTGAAATCCGTCCGTGGCTATTGACTCACCTGTGGTCGGTAAGCTCAGTTGGTTAGAGCGTGGCACCAATAATGCCAAGGTCGCGGGTTCCATCCCCGTACAGGCCAGCTTATCCTTTTTCCTCAAACTGAAAGATATTGGGCGGTATGGCAGGCCATGCTGAAATTGCCCCTGAATGCCCTGAAATCTATAGGTTAGTGGGATTAGGGGCAAATACGTAGGGATCTGGGGT
Source organism: Sphyrna mokarran (assembly GCA_024679065.1). Classification (NCBI taxonomy): domain Eukaryota; kingdom Metazoa; phylum Chordata; class Chondrichthyes; order Carcharhiniformes; family Carcharhinidae; genus Sphyrna; species Sphyrna mokarran. The sequence goes on along the minus strand of JAGIQG010000039.1, from coordinate 9,037,219 downwards.
AGGGCTTGGGTGGAATGGTGGTCAGTACAGACTTGGTGGGCCAAATGGCCTCTTTATGCACTGTAGGGTTTCTATGACTCTATGAAGTGTTCTAAAAGTCCCTACATTTTTTCAGCATTCACAACAAATTCAGACAAAGTGTTTGCAATATCAACAATTCTATGCGGTGAAAATAACTGTGAGTTTTAAGACATGAACCAACTTTCTGCAGTTTATACTGACGCCCACCCAAAATGCATTATTTATGAATACATAATTGTTCAAGCTTCGGTTGTAAGACAATGTATGAGAGAGTAGGATAGTGTAGAAGAGGCCCTTTGGCCCATCGAATCTACAGTGATGCATGAAATGCCCTGGCCTGCCCAACTCATTCCATTTGCCAACACTCAGCCCATTGAGCAGAAAGCACGTTCAGTGCCACAGACTGAAATGAGGTTTTAGTTCACATGGGCAGCATGGTCGGCAAAGATTTAGAGGGCTGAAGAGCTGCTCCTCTGCTGTAATTTTCTCTCCTCTCTGATAATTGAAGAGTACACATAGATAGGCTGGTAGCTTGGGTACACAGATGGCAGATGGAATTCAATCCTGATAAATATGAGGTGATGCATTTCGGGAGAAAGAATGTAGGGGGGAGGTATATGATAAAGGGTAGACCTATTAAGAGTATAGAAACGCAGAGGGACCTGGGGGTGCAGGTGAACAAGTCTCTGAAGGTGGCAGAGCAAGTGGAGAAGGTTGTGAAGAAAGCATATAGTATGCTAGCCTTTTTAGGAAGGGGTATAGAGTACAAGAGCTGGCCTTTAATGTTGCAGTTGTATAAAACGCTGGTTAGACCTCATTTGGAATACTGCGTCCAGTTCTGGTCGCCTTACTACCGGAAGGACGTGGAGACTCTGGAGAGAGTGCAGAGCAGGTTTACCAGTTTGCTGCCTGGTATGGAAGGTCTGAATTACGAGGAGAGGTTCGGCAAATTGGAACTGTTTTCCTTAGAATTCGCAGACTTAGAGGAGATCTAATAGATGTATACAAGATTTTGAGGGGTATAGATAGAGTAAACAGGGTTAAGCTTTTTCCTAGGATGGACTCGAATAGCAGGAGGGGTCACGGGCTTAGGGTGAGGGGGTTAAGGTATAATTTGGATGCTACAGGGAGTGTTTTCACACAGAGGGTGGTGGGGATTGTAAGAGAATAGTTGTAGTAGCAGCAGTAAAATGTGAACTATAGTCTCATCAACATGTGATGGGCAGGATGTTGAAATATAATGAGCCCAGTATGTTAATTAATGTAATTGAATGTATGGTGGCTAATGTGATAGAATCAGGAATGGTAAGCATTTATTAAACATTGAGTGTAAGCAGCTGTAGGCAGTTAAACCTTGAGAAACAATGGTCACACTACGGCCCAGAAAACAGGGATGGAGTACATATATTCTCTTTGTCACTTAGTTTAAAGTCTAGCTAAGACACCATTGTGTATAAACAACGTTAATGGGGTGAGGGCAAAGGTTGGAACTGTCGTATAAACTAACTGGTTTCACAGAGTAGTAAATGCATCGATTAGTGACCAATCCACGACAAGGTAAATTATTAGCAGAGCCAGCACTAATGGTGGTTAAAGATAAGCCAGCCTTGAGGATGAGATAAGAATCTCAGGGTATGTATCTGCAAACTGTATAAGACAAGCTGTAAGTGAGCATTTCACTGGAGTGTTCCGGACATCCCAGCTTTATTCTCGTGTGCTGGAGAATAAAGTCTTACTACCTGGAAAAATCAAGGCTCAGACTCTCATTTAATAAGCTAAAAGTGCATTATTGTCCTGGGGAACCACGACAGGATATGGAATGCGCTGCCAAGTAAATTGGTGGAGGCAGGCACTCTGGAGTTATTTAAGAAATACTTAGATGGGCACATGAACAGAATGGGAATGGAGGGGTATAGAAAACTGATTTAAAATAGGCATCATGAGCCTTGGGAGTCCCTGGGAAGTGTGTAAATAGATGATGATATTGATGTACTTGTTTTTATCCTACAGGTGCTTTGGTCCACCTTGCCTAACGAGGGGCAAACACGCGATGGGTTGTGAGAGGGCTGCTCTTGGATTTTTTTTCGAGAGTATCCTAGTGCTTCACGTCGTTAGTGTACGCTTGACCTGGACCATTTGTTGGGCAACACGACAACTCAGTGACTATCGCTGTGCTGTGCGGATACATGGATTTGGGACTGTGTCTGTGGGAGTTTGCGCATTCTCCCCGTGCTTACGTGGGTTTTCTCCGCATGTTTCGGTTTCCTCCCACATTCCAAAGATGTGCTCTTAGGCTGATTGGCAAAACAAATTCTCCCTAAATTGACTCAAATTTGGTTTTTAATCCATAGGTCTGTAAACATGGACAGGGATCGCGGGTAGAGGTGGGAACATCGGGGTGGCGGCACGGGCTCGTTGGGCCGAAGAGCCTGTTTCCTGTGCTGTTTTGTTCTTTGTTCTTTGTTCTTGTTCGTTGATTTACATAGCGAGAGAGTCTCAATTAGAGGATGAATCCCAGAGGCAATTGCAGAGATTGATAGGTAAACCCATCCCCCTCATATAGTGGCCGAGAAGAACAGTTACAACATTAATGCCAAAGTAGCAGAGCATTGCAGGGAGAGAATGAATCCCGCCGTCAAACTCAGCTCCCAACAACTGGCAAATACACTTTGAGTCTCCAACAGGACCACGGACAGAATGACTCCATCAGTTACATAGAACATCAGGCAATTACTATTCAATATAATGTGAACAGAAGTGATAGAGAAGGAAAAAGGGAAGTGTGGTGAGAAAGAGATAGAGGAGCAAATCTGTTTGCAGATCATGGATGAAAGATACAGTATAAATTCCATTACCTCACAGACGTGGAGTTGCCGACGTTGGACTGGTGTAGGCGCATTAATTGGCATCACGGAACCAGACTAAAGTCCAACAGGTTTATTCGGTAACACGAGCTTTTGAAGTGACGCTCCTTAACTTGATGAGGAAGATGAAAAATAAAATGAAACAATAGACTAAAGTGGTCACGAGAAAACACTGGCCAGCAGGATTAAGGAAAATCCCAAGGCTGTTTATACATACATAACGAGCAAGAGGGTAGCCAGAGAGGAGTTGGCCCACTCATGAGCAAGGGAGAGAATCTACGCGTGGAGTTGGAGTAAATGGGCGAAGTATTAAATGAGTACTTTGCATCAGTGTTGACCGAAAACGACGTGTATGATGATGAGTCTGGGGAAGGATGTGCATATGATTTGAGTCATGTTGAGATCAAAACGGAAAAGGTATTGATGCCCTTGAGAAATATTGAGGTCGACAAGATAGGATATACCCCAGATACTGAGAGAGACAAGGGAGGAAATCTTGACAGAAATCTTTGTATTCTGACTGGCTACAGAAGAGTTTCCAGATGATCAAAGAATCGCCTATGTTGTTCCTTTGTTACAGAAGGATTACACGAATAATCCAGGTAATTACAGGCCGGTGACCTTTACATCAATCATCGGGAATTATTGGAGAAGATTCTTCATGACAGGATATTTTCTCACTTGGAAATGAGTGGACGGATGAGTGAGAAGAAACATGGTTTTGAGAAGGGGAGGTCGTGTCTCACGAACGTCATCGAATGTTTCGAGGAAGCGTCGAAGATGGTTGATGAGAATAGGACAGTGGATGTTGTCTACATGGACTTCAGTAAAGCCTTTGACAAGGTCCCTCATGACAGACTGGTGCAGGTGAAGTCACATGGGGTCAGAGGGGAGCTGGCAAAGTGGAAAGAAAACTAACTCAGTCAAAGTTAGTTTGACTGAGGATCGCAGTGAAAGGAATGTGTTTCTGAACAGAGTGCAGAGTGTTTCTGAACGAGCGGCATTCCTCAGGGATCAATGCTGGGAACTTTTCTTTGTAATATATATAAATGACCTGGAGGAAATGTAACTGGTTTGATTAGTAAATTTGAAGACAACACATAGGTTGGTAGATTTGCGGATAGTGATCAGGGACTACAGCAGAATATAGATCAGTTGGAGACTTAGGCAGAGAGATGGCCAATGGAATTTCATCCAGAAAAATATGGGTTAATTCATTTTCGAAGGTCTAATACAGGCAGGAAATATCCAGCAAATGGCAGAACCCATAACAGTATTGATAGCCAAAGGGATTATAGCAGACAGGTACACAGGTCACTGAAAGTGGCAATGCAGGTGGAGAAGGTAGTCAAGAAGGCACACGACTTGCTTACCTTCGTTGGCCGGGGCATTGAGTTAAAAAAAAGCGGCAAGACATTTTGTAGCTTTACAGAAACTTAGTTAGGCCACACTTGGCATGTAGTGTTCACTTCTGGCCACTACAGAACCAGAAGAATATGGAGGCTTTGCAGGAGGTTCAGAAAAGATTTTGCTTTGTATGGAGGGCATTAGCTATGAAGAGAAGTTGGAGAAACTCGGTTTGTTGTTGGAACGACGGAGGTTGAGGGATGACCTGCTAGAAGTCAACAAGATTACAAGAGGCATGGACAGAATGGATAATCAGAAGCATTTTCCCAGGGTGAAAGAGTTAATTAATAGAATTAAAAGATTAATGTGCGAAGAACAAGGTTTACAGGAGATGTATGAGGCAGAAAGTTTTGGGTGTCTGGAACTCTTTGCCGGGGATGTCGTGGAAGTGGATACGATAGTGACTTCTTCTTAGCGTCTTGACAAATACATGAATACGGTAGAAGAAGAGGGCTATGATCCCTGGAAGGGTGGGCGGGGTGTTAGTTAAGTCGGGCAGCATGGTCGATGCAGGCTTGGAGGGCCGAAGGGTCTGTTTCATACTGTAATTTTCTTTGCTCACCCAGAGAAAATTCACACAAACGCGGGAAAACATGAAGACTCCACACGGACAGTGACCCAAGCTGGGAATCAAACCCGTATCCCTGGTGCTGTGAGGCAACAACAGCTTCCCATCCAACCTGCCCATTTCTTATACACCTCAATCAGGTCTCCTCAGCCTCTACTGTTCTACATAAAATAATCTGATCCAATCTGTTTGTAATTTTTATAAATGATCTGGATGAGGGTATTGAAGGATGGATTAGTAAATTTGCAGATGACACTAAAGTCGTGGAGTGGTAGATAGTGAAGAGGGGTGTTATAGTTTGCAGAGAGACTTGGACAAGTTGCAGAGCTGGGCCGAGAGGTGGCAAATGGAGTTTAATGTGGAAAAGTGTGAGGTAATTCACTTTGGCAGGAATAAAAAATGTGTAGAGTATAGGGCTAATGGTAGGATTCTTAATAGTGTTGATGAACAGAGGGATCTTGGTGTATTTGTGCATAGACCCCTGAAAGTAGGCAGTCAAGTCGATAAGGTTGTTAAGAAGGCATACGGAGTCTTAGCTTTTATTGGTAGGGGGATTGAATTTCGGAACCGCAACGTCATGTTGCAACTGTACAAAACTCTAGCAGACTCACTTTGAATGTTGCCTGGTATGGAGGGCAGGTCTTATGAAGAGAGGCTGAGGGATTTGAGGTTGTTTTCATTAGAGAGGAGGCGGCTAAGAGGAGACCTTATCGAAGCATATAAGATAATTAGAGGTTTAGATAGGGTGGACAGTGATAGCCTTTTTCCTAGGATGGAGAAAGCTAGCACGAGGGGACACAGCTTTAAATTAAGGGGTGATAGTTATAGGACGGATATCAGAGGTAGGTTCTTTACCCAGAGGGTGGTTAGGGAGTGGAATGCCCTGCTAGTTTAGTTTAGTTTGGAGGGTCATTGCTTTTTATAATGGTTGGCGCAACATCGAAGGCCTGTTCTGCGCTGTAATGTTCTATGTTCTATGTTCTATGTTCTATAATCTCTCTTCATAGCTCAAATTCTCCATCCCAGTCTACGATCTGGTCACTGGTAAATGGACACTGCACCCTCTCCAGTGCAATCAAATTCTTACTGTAGTGATTTGACCCGAACTGCACACTGTCCTCCAGCGGTGGCCTCACCAACGTTTTGTCCAGCTCGAACTGAACCTTCCTGCTCTTACAATCATGCATTAATATTCCATTCCTCACGCTGCATGAATCTTCACAACTCACAGACTCAAAGGCATTTCCAACATTGAAAAACATTGGAAGCTTTCTTTGTATTTTCACGGATCTGGGATTCAGTTGAAAATCGAAAAATAGAACTGAAAAATATGAAATCACAACATTTATTGACATTGTGCTAATATTAGGGTAATATTCGACGTGTTGAGTACGTGGCATCGCCAGATCAAAGGTGAGCCAAAATGCTGATGAATTGATCGAACGTTGATCTCAGGTCACGAAAAGTGTCGGCACAAATGTAAAGATTTGCATTTTTGAAAGTTTCATGTCTTGACAGTCTTTTTCGTTTCTGTTTTCAAAGTTAGAGATCAACACAGTACAATTTAACATAATAAAATTGCGATGAACTCCCCTTCGGGGAATTGAACCCGTGTCCCGCGTGACACGCGGGGATACTAACCACTATACTAACGAGGAACTACGACTTTGTTGGACGAAACGCGTTGTACAATTGCCACTTACACTTCAGGAACGACAACTTAGTCCTGACGTAGTGAGTTATTTTCCTCACTACGGAGATCCATTTAATGCAGCAAACAACGGCTTTAACTAACTAATTAAGACTTTTGGATTAGCAGGAAAGAGAATGAGACGGATGCGTGAAGAAAAAAAACACAAATCAGGTGGAGACAGAAAGGTGCGATTGCTGTTCATTTCAAGCCTCATGTTCTTTTTAATTTTGGAGGAAAGACGAGGTCTTGAAGTCTGAACATGCTGGACAATCTCAGCTGGTCTCTCTCCACAGATAATGACAGACACACATCTGGTATAAAGTATCCCCGTTCAGGATTTGATTGACACACATAGTTTTCTAATCTGAAGTCAGATGTGCTCCGACTCCAACACAGATGATTTTTCAAAATATCATTTTCACGGGATGTTGCTGTCGGGGACTTGGCCAGCATTCCTTATCTAGTGTTAATTTGGTGGTGAGTTCTTTCTTGAGCCACTGCAATTCATATGGTGCATGTACACACGCTGTGCTGTTAGGGAGGGTGTTCCAGGATTGTGAGACAGCCACAGAAACGGTGATATATTTCCAAGTCAGGATGGAGTGTGTCTCTCTGAGTGGAACTTGCAGGTGGTCGTTGTTTCTCTGCATCAGCTCCCTTGTGCTTCCAGCTGAAATATTTCGTGGGTTTGGATGGTGCCTTGATACAGAAAAATCACCGTCAGGATTGGGATTTCAGAGAAATACGATGCCTGAAAACAGAGTCTTAACCTTTCCGGTCATTCTGATACACTCACTCAACTTCCACCCACTTTGCGTAAATCGATTTGAATTCCATCTTCATCCTCATTATATTTAAAACGTGTCTCTATCCATTTTTCAACTGTAGCCAGAGTCCTGTACCTGAGTTACATCTTCGTCAGGCGAATGAGGCTGACAAAGGCTACAAAGGCCGAAAGCTTGCAGATTGACTATCAAATAAATCGGTTGGATTTAAAATTGGTGTTGCCAGATTCTTCTTGATATTAGGCAGAAAACAAGCGAGTGCAGAGCAGTGTGGTGCAGCGGTAGCCTGCTGGGCCCCTAACACAGAAGATGATGGATGAAAGCTACCCTTTGCTATGATTCTTCCATTCAGATCTAAATGGAGCTTTGGGCTGCTGCCCCAGGGGTTATCCTGGTTTTGTTGACAATAAATTTGCACCCTCTTCTTCATTTGCCTCACCCTGAGCTGCAGGTTCCTCTCAGTTTGTTGGATATCTTATTCAGCTCGGGTTTCATTCCCATCATAGAGGGGATGAGGAGACATTTCTTCACCCAAAGAGTGGTGAGCCTGTGGAGTTCATTCGCTCAGAAAGTAGTTGATGCCAAAACATTGACTGTATTCAAAAGCGGCTAGATTTAACACTTGGGACGAATAGGGTCAAAAGATACGGGGAGAAAACTGGATTAGACTGCTGATTGGACGATCAGCCATGAATAGAGGAGCAGGATCGAAGGGTTAAATGGCCTCCCTTCCGCTCCTATCTTCTCTGTTTCTCTGTAATATCGAGGTTATTTATGAAAGGGGCGCTCTCAGCCTTGCTCCTCGCCTGAGGTGTGAATCCTGGGTTAAATCACCGCCAGTCAGCTCTCCCCTTTGAAGACACCTCGATTCATCTGGGACTGTGGACTTTGCTTTAAATTTACAATCAATGGACACATCACATCCCTGACACATTGCTCCCATATAAAACTGTGTAAAGAAATATAAACTGAGCTTGTAAACCGGAAATATTCCTAAAATATCATTTAAATCATGGTTTTGAAATTGATCATTTCGGGAATATTATCCAGAAATAAAATCCAGGAAACAATTGAAAAAAAAAGCTCTGGGAGCTTGACATGATTTGAAAACGAAACCTTCATAATATGGGAGTAAGATCCGCTATCTTTGCGCTACAAGCGCATGTCATGTGCACTGCTGCACAAACCTGATTTTCCCCATTAAACTGTATCATTTCAGTTAATTATTTTTTGGAGCTGTTTCTGGAGGTGTTACTGAGTCAGGAATGTAGGAAGTGGGCCGTAGGTTTTTTAAACATTTTTTCCAGGTAACAGCAGCTCGAGTTTTCCCTTAAAATTTTCTGGTGTCTGGGAGTGAGCGGAGAGAACTCGGTGGGATTGAGGATTGGCTGACTGACGGAGCAGAGGGTCGGGATAAATGGAAAAAAATGGATCCTTTTCGGCTGGTAACAAGCGGGGTGTCACAGGAGTCAATCCTCGGATCTCTTCTCTTTCCAATCTATATCAATGATCTGCAAACAGGGTCAGAGTGTAACACGACAAAATTTGCGAATAATGGACAATTTGTCGGAAAGCAGACAGTGAAGCAGATGTAAAAATACTACAGTTGGATCAAGATATGCTGGGAGAATTGGATAGCTTTTGGCAGATGGAGTTCAATGTGGATACATGCGAAAGGCAAATTATTATCTTTCTGGAAAGCAGTTTCAAAATCTGTCTGGGCAGAGGGATCTGGCTGTCTCTTGTCCAGAATCACAGAACATCAGAATGAAGGTACAGCATATATTTTAAAACGGCAGATTGAATGTAAGCATATATTGCAAAAGAACTGGAGTAAGAAAGTAGAGAAGTATTGTTTCAATTGTGTTTGTGAGGCCGCAACTGGAGTATTGTGTGCAGTTTTGGTCCCCTTATTTGAGGAAGGTTGAGATGGCATTACATCGAGCAATTTTTCCCTTTCCTTCTCTATGTGCGATATGCTTTGTCGCGCAAGAAACCACACCTTTTAGTGTATACCATTTCATGTGACAAAAATAAATGAAATCACATCCAATCCAGCTGTCACAATGAGATTACCGACGCGACTGGCGAGTTACAACCACAGGTCGACTTGGCGAATGGTGAAAACTGATATAGGAGATTTACAAGGATGTTGCCTGGATTGGGAGGCAGGCCTTATGAAGATAGGTTGTCGGAGCTAGGACTCTTCTCCCTGGAGAGATGAAGGTTGAGAGGCGACCTGATAGAGGTTTATAAAACGTTGAGAGGAATAGATAGGGTGGATTCTCCGAGGCTATTTCCCCGGGCTGAAATGGTCGCTACGAGAGGACACAGATTTAAGGTGCAGGGAAGCAAGTACAGAGGGGATGTTAAGGGTAAGTTTTTCACTCAGAGGGTGGTGAGTGAATGGAATCGGCTGCCGTCGGTGGTGGTAGAGGCGAACTCGCTGGGGTCTTTCAAAAGACTTCTGGATGAATACATGGGAACTAATGGGATAGGGGGTTATAGATCGGTCTGCGGCTTGGTAGGTTTAGATGTGATCGGCGCAACTCATGGGCCGAAGGGCCTGTTTGTGCTCTAGTGTTCTATGTTCTATGTTCTATCACTGCTTTTGATCTTCACCAGAACAGACAGTTAAATGGAACATTGTTCGGTAACATTCCTGATTTTACAATGTTGTTGCGAAAAGATGGCTAATAAGCTGTGGGAGACTTGAAAAGATGTTTTCATTAACCAGGCTTTAGTGGTTGGCTCGTTGGTTTAGGGGTATGATTCTCACTTCGGGTCACAGCATTAAAATGGGAGAGGTCCCGGGTTCAAATCCCGACGAGCCCAGGGCTTATTTTCATTTTTCACCAAAGTAGATTCTGAGAATAAGTGAAATCAGGAGCGATTAGAGTTCACAAGAAGTCATTGCAGATAATGCAGATATCACTGCAGAACAAGAGGAAAAACAATCACTAGATTTAAGATCATTTAACCATGTTGTGGGTCTCTGGGATCGGATACACCGGATAAATAACCACATGCTGTGGATTCAGGAAACTGGCTGAATGCTGTCAGTTGTCATTTTGTCTGAAGACCATAACATCTGACAGACCGGAGAATCCCACAGTTTGATTTTTGTCCCATATTTTAGTTTCATTTGGTATTCCCACTGAACCGTGTGTTTCAGCAATCCAGTTGAGGGGAAATCAACAACCAGAATACAGACATGCGAACACAGGGAATAAGAGCAGAAGTACTCCATTCGGCCCGCCTGGCCCGCCATTCAATATGATCATGGCGGATCTGTTTGTTTTTCAATTTCCACATTCCCGCTTGTCCCCCAATAACCATTATTCTCTTGTATAACACTAATGTGACCCATGCACTGGAGCAAGGAGATTCCTCTGCGCCTCGGCATTCTGCAACTGGTCTATATTTAACTAATTTTCCGGTTTTTTTTGTTCTTCCTGCCAAAGTGAGCAAATTCACATTATCTGACAATATATTCTAGCTGCCAACATATTGACCGCTCACTCAAGCTATCTATATCCATCTGCAAATTCCTTATGTCCTCTTCACGAAACACTTTCCTACCTTGTGTCATCTATATCGATCGCTACCATGTACTCACTCCTTCCACTAAAAGCCTGATAGAAATTACAAAATCCTGAGTCCCCAGGATAGAGCCCTGGATGTGATTTCACTCAGCACAGGATGAGTGCAATCAGAACAAAAAGAGACATTTCTGCATCCTCCCTGTTTTCTTCCAGCCAGTCAATCTTGCATCCAGCCTAATATGTTATCTCTGACAGCATGAGTTTTTATTTCTCAAAAGTAAATTTGACGGATGTATTATTTAATGTCTTCTGAAAATCCAATTGCAGAACGTTTTCATAGAACATAGAACATAGAACATACAGCACAGAACAGGCCCTTCAGCCTTCGATGTTGTGCCGACCAATATAAAAAGCAATGCCCCTCCAAACTAAACCATTCCCTTCTCTTCCATATACTTATCAACTAACCTCTTAAACGCCACCAAACTTGGCGCATCTACAACTGCTGCAGGCAGGGCATTCCACTCCCGAACCACCCTTTGGGTAAAGAACCTACCTCTGATATCCGTCCTATAACTATCACCCCTTAATTTAAAGCTGTGTCCCCTCGTGCTAGCTTTCTCCATCCTAGGAAAAAGGCTATCACTGTCCACCCTATCTAAACCTCTAATCATCTTATATGTTTCGATAAGGTCCCCTCTTAGCCGCCTCCTTTCTAACGAAAACAACCTCAAATCCCTCAGCCTCTCCTCATAAGACCTGCCCTCCATACCAGGCAACATCCTGGTAAACCTCCTCTGTACCCTCTCCAATGCCTCCACATCTTTCTTATAATGTGGGGACCAGAACTGCACACAATACTCCAAGTGCGGCCGCACTAGAGTTTTGTACAGTTGCAACATGACGTTGCGGCTCCGAAATTCAATCCCCCTACCAATAAAAGCCAAGACTCCATATGCCTTCTTAACAACCTTCTCGACTTGACTGCCTACTTTCAGGGATCTATGCACATACACACCAAGATCCCTCTGTTCATCAAGACTACTAAGAATCCTACCATTAGCCCTATACTCTACACATTTATTATTCCTGCCATAGTGCATTACCTCACACTTTTCCACATTAAACTCCATTTGCCACCTCTCGGCCCAGCTCTGCAACTTGTCCAAGTCTCTCTGCAAACTATAACACCCCTCTTCACTACCTACCACTCCACCGACTTTAGTGTCATCTGCAAATTTACTAATCCATCCTTCAATACCCTCATCCAGATCATTTATAAAAATTACAAACAGCAGGGGCCCCAAAACAGACCCCTGAGGTACGCCACTTGTCACCGAACTCCAAGATGAATATCTCCCATCAACCACCACCCTCTGTCTTCTATCTGCTAGCCAATTCCTAACCCAATTAGCTAAATCACCCTCTATCCCATACATCTGCATTTTCTGCAGAAGTCTACCATGGGCCACCTTATCAAACGCCTTACTAAAGTCCATATATGGGTTTACTATCAAATAAACTTGTTAGACTTTAACCTGGTGTTGTGAGAATTCTTACTGTGTTTATCCCAATTCAACGCCGGCATCTCCACATCATGATTTCATCAAAACAGGCAGTGAACTGGAACATTGTTCAATAAACCTCTGATGAGTTGTCAAAAAAATTTGCCTAAATTTGGGATACTTTGGGTTGGATTCTCGCGGGTGGCTCGTTGATCTAGGGGTATGATTCTCGCTTTGGGCGTGGTATTAAAATGCGAGAGGTCCCTGGTTCAAATCCTGGACGAGCCCTGCATGTTTTTTCAAAGAAAATTCTTTGCAATGAAGGTGGCGACAATGAGTGAAAGCCGAAGCAGTCTTTACCTCCAGAGAACTCATTTCAGAGAAAATGTCTCTGTAGAACTCGAAAAGCAACCACACAGTCTATCAGAACTGGGAATCCCAACCAGGTTTTAATTTTTCAATGTTTTAGTTTAATTCCGGTGTGCCGAGTGAACCGTGAGTATTGGTGTGTTTCAGCAGTCCTGCTGAGGGGAAATTTACAATCAGGCGACGAACACACGGACAGAGGAAATAAGAGCAGAAGGAGGCCATTCGGCCCCAAAAGACTCTCCCGCCATTCACTAATTCATGGGGCTCATCTGTTTGTGTTTCGATTTCCCCATTTCTGTCTGTCCCCGATAACTTTTGATTCTGTTGCCAAATAGGAATCTGTCTACTTCCGGATTAAAAGTGTCCAGTTTCCCTCCCTCCACCGCCTTCTGAGGCAGAGTTCCAAAGTCGCGCAATGTTCCGTGAGAACAGAAATTGCCGTCCAAAAAGACGAAGCTCAGTTTTCTTTAAGTGCCCGTTGTTCTGCATTCACTCACAAGAAGAGACATCATTTCCACACCCAATTTGTGAAGACCATTCAAGATCTGATATGTTTTGAGCGAGGTACCTCCCATTCGGAGCATCTCCGGAGCAAAAATGCCCAGTCAGTCTGTGTAACCTTTCCTCTTCTCAATCTGGTAAATCTCCTCTACACTGTCGAACTATTCAAGTTTTCAAACTGGCAATCTCTTCTGGACCGTTTACAACATATATACATCCTTCATTTAATATGGAGAACGAAATTTTAAACGATATTCAAGATACTTCACTAATGATCGAAATAACTGAAGCATAACATTATTTTCTTACATGGTCAAACACTTGTAACAGCGCAAAACATTCCATTTGTTTTTTTTATTACTTGCTGTATCTGCACCCTAAATATTTGTGATTCGTAAACAATGAGATCCCTTTGCATCTGGGGAAGTTTGCAGCCCTTCTAGAATTAAGTATCTGATTTTATTGTCTTTCTGCCAAAACGAATAACTTCACATTATATTCCAGTTGTCAGGTTTCTACCCATGCCCATAACCTTTCTATAACTATCACCAAGCTCCTTACGTCCACTCCACAAGTTACTTTCTGACATATATTGTGTCTTCTGCAAATTTTGTTGCCGTGTTTTCGGTTGTGGACTGTGATAGATGAGCTTCTGTAGCGATGGCAACTCCCAGACACAAAGTGTCCGATTATCTTTTCCTGTGCTGTAACTATTCTGTGTGTATGGATGTGAAAACCATTGTGTGTGATGCAGGAATTGAGTGTGGAATTCATTGTCTATCTGTCAGTCTGTATAGGTGTACATGAGTGAATGATTCATTCTGTATCTCTCTGTCTTTTGTTCGCACTGGGATTGCGGATTGATTGGTTGTCTCCCAGTCTCTGAGCCACTTTGTAGATCTGGGACAATTCAGTAAATAAAATACCTAAATGAAATTGGGATTATATTTCTCATTGATAAACTGCTCGACACGATCCTCGACCCAAACTATTTCATGTGACATTATCTTTTTGTCTCTGAAATCCATTCACCCTCCATCACTTACCCAACTTTCCATTAAATACAGCTGTGCTAATCGTCTCCAATCATAGAACCCCTACTGTGCAGAAGAAGGTCATTTGGCCCATCAAGTCTGTACCGACCGCATTCCCACCCAGGCCATGGTGCTGTAACCCTCATTGACCTTGATGATTCCCTAACAGGATGGTCAACTTAACATGGCCAATCAACCTAGCCCGCATATATGTGGATTGCAGGATGAAACCCACTCAGACATGGGGAGAACGTGCAAACTGCACACAGTCAGCTGTATGACACGGGTTGCTAACCATTGTGCCACTGTGCTGCCCAAAATGCTTTCCCGTTTCGTATTCTTGTATGGTCAACCGAAATTTCAGTCTAGTGATCGTTTCTTCTTGCATTCTGCAGTGATATATTCACTGCAAGGAATTCTCGTGAGCTCAAAACCGCTCCGGATTTAATAAACGGTGGCTGGGCTTGTTCGGAATTGTGAACCCGGGATCTCGAGCACGATAATTCTACCCCAAACAAGAATCATACCCTTAGACCAACAAGACAACTGCCAACTGCAACGCTCTAGCCGATTCCAAATTGCAAATGCTGCCAACTCAACATAATTTAAGAGTAATTTCTATAGTTGAATTTATGATTAAATTCTGAGGTCTATCCTATCACACCCCAGCATTAATTCTTCATATTGACCGATTCCTGCAACACCCTCACTTGATGTAAATGTTTTCCCTCTGTTGAAGTTCTGGGTTGAGGCCGGTAGATGTCAGCACACTCGGGTAAAGCGAAGGTCACAGACCAGAGAGGGACAAACAAACAAGAATTGTTCAAATTATATTGGGGATGGGGAAAATTTAACAATGCTAATGTTGGACTAGTTTCTTATGATATTTATTTTGCAACAAGCAGTTGTCATGGGGTTGCCTGTCCTTCGATTCTTTGGTGACATCAATTCAGGGCCGTGAGTTTCTGCTATAAGTCTTCATGCGAGTGAACAGGCCCATTCTCGGCCCACAGAGCTTTCTTCTCTGTTACTGTCTTCTCCGCCGCCATTTTGCTTGATAAAAAGTATGCTGCAGATTGGGGGATATGTTTTGTCCATTTTCAAGCTCCTCCCAGTCATCAGCATGAATGCTGCCTCGCTTCAATCTGGAAAATGTCGTGGGGGGTGGGCTGTTCCTTTAGGAAAAATACACTGGCCCGTACGGGGATCGAACCCGCGACCTTCGTATTATTAGCACCACGCTCTAACCAGCCAAGCTAACCGGCTACGCTGGAGAATGCTGGGGAAGCATTACTGATGGAATTTCCCTCACACTCTTAGGATGCGCTGACACACTGGTCGTATGTACATCATTGCGCTAAAACCACCAACCATCAATGGCATGTATGAGTGAGATATATTCTTATCTGCCCATCTCTGGTCCTATTTTATCGAAACGATTTTTTTTCAAAATCTTCTCTTTCTACTCAATGATTCTTCTTTTTATGGCCTGTTGGTGTCGCCTACAGGACCAGCATTTGTTGTCCTTCCCTAATTGCCCTTCAACTGAGAGTGGCTTGTTTGACCATTTCAGAGGTCAGGTTATTCTTGGTCTGGACTCACATTTAGGCCAGACCAGTTAAGGAGGCCAGATTTATTTATCTAAAGTGCATCGGTGAACCGGATTATAGTGAACAACAATCGCCAGCAGTTTCAAGGCCGCCATTACTGAGAGTAGCTTTCAATTCCAGATTGATTAAATAGTGAATTTAAATTTCATCAGCTGCCGTGGTGGGATTTACTCCGTGTCCCTAAAGATTAGTGCGGCCTTCTGGATTACCAGCCCAGTGACATCACCTTTCATCCCTGTAAACAGAAACACTTCACTCAGCTCCTTACCTTCACTCAGCTCCTCTTCCTGAGGAGATTAGATTTTCCTCCACAGAATTTTGTTAGACCATTTGCTACAAAGCCTGTTGCTCCATTCGGGAGCATCAATAATTTATTAAAATCATACAAAAACGATTGATTTGTGAGGAGAAGAATAAAATAATAAGATGAGAAATTTTAACGAACAGAACAACAAGGAAATACATTCTGAGAAAGCGCCCTGCAATGTGTGCAGGAAAACGCAGAGGTTTCAACTGAAGAAGGAAATCTCGGTTTGCCGGAAGTTCTACTAGATTTCTGCATAAATCGACCGCGACAGGACTCGAACCTGCAATATTCTGTTAGCATCATGGTCATGATCACCGAAGCCAGACGCCTTATCCATTAGGCCACGCGGTTTTTTTTACTGGTACACTGCAAAGCCAAATGTTTGAGTCATGTGAATAACTGCCGTGATTATTTTTAACTTCAGTTCTATTTTTAGTTACTTACGTGATTCCCAGATGACAAAAAATTTAAGTGGAATCCCCGGAGTTTGTCAACAGCAGTAATTTAAAGTCCACTTCTAACATTCTTGGGTGCCTGTCTGTGTGGAGTTTGCACGCTCTCCCCGTGTCTGCGTGGGTTTCCTTCGAGTGCTCCTGTTTCCTCCCATCTCCAACGATATGCAAATTAGATAGATTGCCCAGGCTATATTTACCCTTATTGTTCGGGGGATTGGCAAAGTAATTACCTGGGGTGACAGAGAGGGGTCACTATCGGAGAATCAGTGCAGAATATCTGGGCCGAATGGCCTCCTTTCGCACTGTCGGGATGCTATGCCTCCTTCACATTCTGTCTTAAATCTTCAATGCCTGTCCCCGAATCCTTCTGCTAGCAGCTAATGCAGCAACTTCCCCCTGTGTACCTTAGTTCAATATGTTATGCTCTTTTACACCTCTCTTACAGCGCCACTCAATCCCTTTTGCTGCAAAGAGAGAAACTCCTAGTTATCCAGCCATACCCTGGAGCTAAAATCCCTCCCCTCTGGATCCAAAACAGTAAATCTCCTTCCCCCTTTCATGAGGACTCTCACACACTTTGTAAAGTGTGGTTACCGGGTCGGGGGGCAATCCTAAAACGGTTGCAGTTAATCAGAGCTTCATAAAGATTGAGCAGAACTTCCCAGTTTTTATACTCAGTATCTCCAGTTATGAACCCAAACATCCAATCCGCCTTCCTGATGATTCTGTTAAAATCACCTCTCTCCTTCAAAGATCTCTCTGAACCACAGGTCCCCCTGAGCCTGCACATTGCTCAGAACTGGACCATTCAGTTTCTATTGCCTCTTCCCATCTCTTTTGTCAAAATGCAGCACTGTTCCTGAGTGTGGGATTAATAATTTGTCTCTGCTACAAAATCAGTGAGAGTTGAGACTGCAGTTTCTGTTTCTCCACTGTTAGGCTGACAGCACCGTGACTGTTCCCTCACCTCAGGGTCTGCAGCAGTTTAAGAAAGAAGCAAACCAGCATCTACTTAAGGCCAGTTAGGGATTGGTAATGAATGCTGGCCTCGTCAGCAGAGACCTCTCGAAATGAATAAAACAAATAAAAACTCGCAACTACAACAGGAGAAGGAGAGATACAGAACAAATCTCACTCACGTGCATGTATTGGATATAATATGAATCACTAAATCACATACCCTAACAGAGGTAAAAGACAGTCGAAATTGGGCGATCGTTACCAATTGCAGTTTAACAAGAGTTTTGTTTAAGAACAGAGAAGATCTTAACACAACATACAACATTTTTACCCAACATGGAACATCATGAGACCAGATAATTAACATTTTGCTGAACAGAAAACATCTTCACGGAGAATATTTTGACGCAACAGGGAAATTGTTTACAGAGCAGGGCATATATTAACAGAATATTTTAAAATATTGTTGCAAGATGTTCATATTTACGCAGCCGAAAACACATTTATAACATCAGGGAGGCATTTTACACAACAGCAGAAAATATTTCTCAACAACACAGAACCCAGTTACACAGCAGGAAATATATTTACAAACATGTATTTGCAAGAAAAAATTCCTTTTAAAATGGTGATCGATTCTCCAATTTCGCGTCTTGCCGGTTTCCCAACACTTCGCCTGTCATTACATGTGTCCAAGTAGTCTCTCCTGCTGCTATTGTGTGCTTTTCTCTAACTATTGTATTCTCGGTGTGATGCAGTGATGCCTCCTCACACCAGTGTCCCTCTTAAACGATACAGTGAACATCCGCCTGATTACATTGATAGATAGCAGAGAGGGGCTTTGCTGTAGCAGAGTGGTGCAGCGGAAGCGTGCTGGGCCCATAACCCAGAGACCGATGAATCAAAACCATCCTGTGCTACTCCTATTCACAGTGATGCTAAAACAACTTAACGGAAATTGCGAAGCAGTTGCTATTCTTACGTGGAGTACACAAACTGTTATTGTCTTCCCTTTTCTCCAAAAACCTCCATCGACTCTATGCAATCAGAATATTACACAACAGGAGGGAACATCTTAACACAACATGCAACAATTTACAGACGAAAAATATATCCTCACGATAATCTTTTTAGACAACAGGTTTGCAAGAGAAGGGAACGTAATAACGGAAGAAAAAATAGTCGCAGAGCCGGAAAAGCAACAACAGAGAAGCATTTTTCACAACAGCAGGAGAAACATACATAGTCAACAACATTTGAGACAGTTATCTGGGTAAGATTGGTTTGGAGAGATATTGGCAAAACACGGGTAATTGGGAATAACTTCGAGGTAAAATGCTGGGCGGCATGGACAGTTTGGGCCGAAGGGCCTGTTTCCATGCTGTAATCCTCTATAACACAGAGCACAGCAGGAAATATATTTACAAACAGTGACACACTTTGCACAACAACAATGAACATCTTTGTGCAATAGTTCAAAGCAGGATAGCTGTACAGCAGTAAATATGCTTACAAAAATATATTTGCACCAGAAAACTAATTTAACATGTGAGTGATCAATTCCGTGCCCTGCAGATTTCCCGGCACCTTTTCTATCGTTACATTGTACAAACAGCCTCTTTTGCCGATTTTGTGCGTGTCTTTCTCTGTCCGTTATATTTTTGATGTTCTGCAGTGGAATTGTGTGCCCAGACTGAAGCTCCCTCACACTCGTGCTGCAGTTAAACAACAATGTGGAAGTGAATATCTGAATGGCTACATTGATAGGCACAGTAAGAAGTCTGACAACACCAGGTTAAAGTCCAACCAGTTTATTTGATAGTAAACTCACAAGCTTTCGGGGTTTGCCCCTTTGTCAAGTGAATGGAGTTTCCTGGTCTCAGACAGAACGTATAACACCACACACAGTTTACAGATTACTGATTAGAATGCGAGTCTTTACAATTAACCTGCTATTCAAGTCTTAAAGATGCAAACAATGTGAATGCAAAGAGCATTAGGCATAGGTTAAAGGGATGTGTATTGTCTCCAGACAGTACAGTAAGCGACGTTTTGCAAACCCAGGCAAGTCATGGGGGTTACAGATGCAATAAAAACCCAAGATCCCTGTTGAGACCGTCCTCATGTGTCGGAACCTAGCTATCAGTTTCTGCTCAGTGACTCTGCGCTGTTGTGTTTCATGAAGGCCACCTTGGAGAATGCTTACCTGAAGGTCAGAGGCCGAATGTCCGTGACAGCTGAAGTGTTCCCCAACAGGAAGGGAACAGTCTTGCCTGGTGATTGTCGAGCGATGCCCATTCATCCGTTGCCGTCGCGTCTGCATGGTCTCCCCAATGTATCAGGCTTCGGGACATCCGTTCCTGCAGTGTATCAGGTAGATAACTTTGGCCGAGTTGCAAGAGTATATCTGGTGGATAACGTTCTCTCGTGTGATGATGACATCCGTGTCGATGATCTGGCATGGTCTTGCAGAGGTTGCTGTGGCAGGGGTGTGTGGTGTTGTGGTCACTGTTCTCCTGAAGGCTGGGTAGTTTGCTGTGAACAATGGTCTGTTTGAGATTGTGCGGTTGTTTGAAGGCAAGAAGTGGGGGTGTGGGGATGGTCCTGGCGAGTTTGTCTTCTGAGGAGGTTGGTGCAGTTTTTCGCTGTGGCGCGTCTGAACTATCAATCGATGAGTCGAGCGCCATATCCTGTTCTTATGAGGGCATCATTCAGCGTCCGGAGATGTCTGTCACAATCCTTCTCATCTGAACAGATCCTGTGTATACGGAGGGCTTGTCTGTAGGGGCTTGTCTGTCTGAGGCCAGAACTCTCCATTCACCTGACGAAAGGGCAAACCCCAAAAGCTTGTGAGTTTAATGTCAAATAAATTGATTGGACTTTAACCTGATGTTGTCAGACTTCTTCCTGTGTTTAATCCAGTCTAATGCCGGCATCTCCACGTCATGACTACTACATTGATAGGTAGCGGGGGGCAGGAGGGGGGAGGGGGAAGAATCTGGAAAAATGACTGTCTCTCAAATTTCATGTTTCGATTCGACTTCATCGAGAAAAGGTTGTTTATTACAATATGGATCACAACAACTGGATCCTGCCCCACTCATAGAACATAGAACATAGAACATAGAACATTGCAGCACAGAACAGGCCCTTCGGCCTTCGATGTTGTGCCGACCAAAATAAAAAGCAATGCCCCTCCAAACTAAACCATTCCCTTCTCTTCCATATACTTATCAATTAACCTCTTAAACGCCACCAAACTTGGCGCATCTACAACAGCTGCAGGCAGGGCATTCCACTCCCTAATCACTCTTTGAGTAAAGAACCTACCTCTGATATCCGTCCTATAACTCATACCCCTTAATTTAAAGCTGTGTCCCCTCGTGCTAGCCACTCCTACTTCAATATCCGTTCAAGCCAATCAGAGATGTCCCTCACCATGGCGCCGAGCAGGCAACATACTGTGTGGGACTCTCGATACATAGAACATAGAACAATACAGCACAAACAGGCCCTACGGCCCACGAGTTGCGCCGATCACAGACCTATCTATAACGCCCTATCCTATTCTTTTCCATATACTAATCCAGAAGTCTTTTAAAAGACCCCAGTGAGTTTGCCTCAACAACCTCCGACGATTCCATTCACTCACCACCCTCTGAGTGAAAAACTTACCCCTGACATCTCCTTTGTATTTGCTTCCCTGCACCTTAAATCTGTGTCCTCTCGTAGTGACCGTTTCAGCTTGGGGAAATAGTCTCTGAGAGTCCGCTCTATCTATTCCTCTCAACATTTTATAAATCTCTATCAGGTCGCCTCTCAACCTACGTCTCTCCAGTGAGAAGAGTCCCAGCTCCCTCAACCTATCTTCATAAGACCTGCCTCCCAATCCAGGCAGCATCCTTGTAAATCTCCTCTGAACTCTCTCAATAGCCTCTACATCCTTCCTATAATGAGGCGACCAGAACTGCGCACAATACTCCAACTGGGGTCTGACAAGAGTCTTATAGAGCTGCATCATTATCTCCTGACTCCTAAACTCTATTCCTCGATTAATGAAGGCCAGTACACCCTACGCCTTCTTGACCACTTCCTCCACCTGCGAGGCCGATTTAAGAGTCCTATGGAACCGGACCCCGAGATCCTTCTGCTCTACAACACAGCTAAGACTCCTACCCCTTATATTGTACTCCTTCATCCCATTATTCCTGCCAAAATGGACCACTACACATTTATCTGCGTTGAAGTCCATCTGCCACTTCTCCGCCCAGTCTTGCATCCTGTCTATATCCCGCTGCAACTTTTGGCATCCCTCCAGACCATCCACAACACCACCGACCTTTGTATCATCGGCGAACTTACTAACCCATCTCTCCACTTCCTCATCCAGGTCATTTATGAAAATGACAAACAGCAGGGGTCCCAGAACAGATCCCTGGGGCACTCCACTGGTTACCGACCTCCATGCAGAACAAGACCCATCCACAACCACTCTCTGCCTTCTGCCGGCAAGCCAGTTCTGGATCCACGAGGCCAAGGCCCCTGGATCCCATGTCCTGTCACCTTCTCCAGAAGCCTTGCACGGGGGACCTTATCAAACGCCTTACTAAAGTCCATGTACACTACATACAAAGGATGTTATCAATTCCCCTAATTATAGAATCCCCTACAACTACCACTCGACTAGAAATGTGTTCATTGGAGTTTAGAAGAGTGAGAGGGGATCTCATGGAAACTGATAAAATTCTGACAGGATCAGACAAAGTAGATTCAGAAAGAATGTTCCCAATGATGGGGAGTCCAGAACTAAGCGTCCTCCAGAGAATGGCGAATGTGTAGAATTCTCTGCCACAGGAAATAGTTGATGCCAAAAAATGTGTGTGATTTCAGGAGGAAATTAAATATAGCAACAAGAATGTTAACGCGATTCTAAAGAGGAATTTTTCAATGATTTCTTATAATTATATATAATCCTCGTTTCCTGGTGTTCCAAAACGATTCTCCCTCCCTATCTTCCACCTGAAATCTTCTTTCTCAAGCTGTTATAAAGAGGAATAACTGTGGCCTAGTAACGACCAGCTTTTGCAAAGTGTTTGAATGAACACAATTTCATACCATCTGAGCAGCATTTTGAAGTTCTCATTCATTCACTGTATTCTGGTGAAATATATCTTTATTTTCTGTGAGTAATTATGTAAGAATCTTCCTCTGAAACGATAATTCGTTTTATCCTTTAGCCCCTGATGCTGTTTTATTTATCTTCCTTCTCACGTCATGATCTTTCTCGTGGAATTCACAGCACACTTGGCCCAGTTCGCCAGCTCAATACATCCTGGCCAACACCAGAAATCCACTTCATGTATAAAAACATGGAAAGTTACAACTTTTGCTTCAGCAGATGCCCCATAAACAAACTGTAACGTTCAATCATCCCATACTACATTCGCTGCGAGCAGGGTTCGAACCTGCGCGGGAAAACCCCATTGGATTTCGAGTCCAACGCCTTAACCACTCGGCCATCGCAGCTACTTGGTTGATTTATTAGGCTGGAAACTTGTTTCTCTATTTTAATTTTTTTCATTGAAATCTAACTACGTCCGAAGAGAAAGTAAACAAAAAAGCTCTATTACTGTTAAATGTTGCGTTCACTCTGTTTAAAGTCCAATGGGCCGCGGAAAAGATTCTAAACAAATTATTAAAGCAATGGCCAGGAATCGAACCCGGGTCTACTGCTTGGAAGGTAGCTATGCTCACCACTATACCACCATCGCTCACCCCAAATAAGTCACCGTTATTTGCATTAGTTTTCATTACAAAACTTCCTTAGTTAATGATTTCATCAGGCACCAGGAGAGCCCGGAGCACAGTTTGTAAATTGAACTTGGGTTGTCTGGTTTAAGCCACATTTTAAAATTGTTCCTTACTGGGAACTCATTGATCAATTCTGAGGCCCGTTCTTTCATTTAACAAAATTTCCACTCAAAGCAAATTGAAGCTGAATTTTCCATTAGAAAGATAGTGATAGTAAAGATTTTTGGTGAATTTCATTTTAAGAATGCCCACCTACTGTTATGACTTGCGATAACTAATTAAAGAAATCAGAACAGTGATGGTCAGGAACAGACCCTTGGTCAAATGCTCGCACAATCACCACACCATCACCATCGCTCACCTGGCTCTGCCACCCACTCTGTAAGAAAGTCCAGCTCTGACACTGAATCTGGTTCCCTCCAGGTCCAATCGGAGGATGGTCAGAAACTATCACTGTCAGAAACTCCATTATCAGCGAGTGTGGGATGATGATTTAACTGGCTGTCACTGGTTGGTGAGGTTGTGATTTACTGTTACCTGTCAGTGCAGGAGCTACAAATAAAACTATACAAACACTTACTTGGGGAAAGGGCTTCTCTTGATGCACTGGGAGTATTTGCATAATGGATATCTGGTTCTGTTCAGTTTGACAGCAGTCACCTTTGATTCACTTTCATTCTTGTATTTTTCTCACGTGTGGTGTTGATTTGCTCGTTTGATTGAATGTTGAACTGAAACCAATTGGAATTGGCCTATTATTTCAGCAAGATGCGCTTTCAACTCTGAACACTCTTTGTTGCAGTGTGAGCGCTGCAGCTGCGGATCTGTGGCACAAAGAATGGCATGTAGGACTTCTCATCATTGTTTTATTTCATTTGAACTGATTTATTATTGTCAAATGTATTAATATACAGTGAAAGGTATTTTTTTCTCGTGCACTGAAAAGACAAAGCATACCATTCGTAGAGAAGGAAAGGAAAGACTGCAAAATGTAGTGTCACAATCATAACTAACGTGCCGAGAAAGATCAACTTAATGCAAGGAATGTCCATTCAGAGGTCTGTTGGCAGCAGGGCAGAAACTGTTCTTGAGAGGGTTGGTAGGTGACCCCAGACTGCTGTATCTTTTTCCCAATGGAAGAAGATGGACGAGAGAAGATTGTCTGCTGAGACATTCAAAAGTTGTGGGTCAGAATCTCATCGAAGTCAGCTTTTTAGTTAAAGTTTGAAGAAATGAGGAACTGGTGTATCAATGCTCTCAGAGAAATGAAACTGCCGCCTCGAACTTCATGAGAATGTCTACAGGGCAGAAGGAGAACATTCGGCCCATCGGGCCTGCACCGATAACAATCCCACCCAGCCTGTATCCTCATAACCCCACATATTTACTGTGCTAATCCCCCTGACACTGAGGGACTATTTAACATGGCCAATCCCGCTAATACGGCGCTAATTTTCATGGCTGAGCTGCCGATTCTGAAAGACAAAATCTGCCATTCGGGCCACAAATGAAGCTGGCGTCTGCTTTGGATCTTCTGAAACCACATGTTTACCTGGTGGCAAAGTCCTGTCCAAAACTGGGGTCCTGATATGAATCGAGTTTAGAAATATGGAATTATTCTGGACTGTTCACCCCTCAAGCCTGTGTGTCCAAACTTCATCTTGGTTCCGTGAACCTCAAAAATACTGAGCGAATCATCAGTTCACCGGCAATAAGGAGACAGAACAAATACACCACCAGCGAGGATGGGATTCGAACCCACGCGTGCAGAGCACAATAGATTAGCAGCCCATCGCTTTAACCATTCGGCCACCCCGTCATGCAGTGGCTACTCCCCAAACCACCTCTTGTGTTTTAATATCCGTAACAAAGAACACATTTCTCCCGCAGGATAACGCTGCCTTTCTGCTTTCTCTTGATTCGTTGTTACTTTTCCATTTGATGTAAATCCAGAGAAAGTAAAGAGAGAGACAGTTCACCTCTCTGGTCCCGGTTTGGTTTTGAATTCACCGAACATAACGTAAAACAGATGTAAAACCGAGCAAGTGCTGTGAGTTTGTGGTGCAACTGGAGAGAGTCTGACCTCCCAGTAGAGGGCTGTGTGTCCGAATCACGGAGCTTTTCTGTGCCTGTCTTTGGATTTTGGTTGTTTACGATTGCTCCTGAAATGACAAATTCCAAAACACTAATAAAAATGAAATTTTAGGGATGATTCAATTCGCATGCTAAGTTTTTTTTTCATAAACGTCTTTATTTGAACAATGCGTGAGGAGTATGATTTGTCCATTGTGGGTAAATTTAGAGGAAGGTTCACAGTCCCAGTTGTTTCTGGGAGCCATCAATGGGGAGAGCTGACTGGCTGCGATTTAAGATGTAGAGATGCCGGCGTTGGACTGGAGTAAAGTCAGTAAAGTTTTACAACACCAATTTTAAATCCAACCAATTTATTTGATAGTAAATCAGCGAGCTTTCGACCTTTTGTCTTCGTCAGGCAAATGCAGTGTTCTGGTCTGCAATAGCACTCATATCAACACAGACAGTTACAGATTGCTGATTAGAATTCGAATCCCTCCATCTAACCTGCTATTCAAGTGTTAAAGTTACTAACAATGTGTGTGAAGGGGATCCTGAGCATTGGTTAGAGAGATGTGTATTGTCTCCAGACAGGACAGTAAGTGAGGTTTTTTGCTAACCCAGGCAAGTCACGGGGGTTACAGATAGTGTGACATGAAGCCAAGATCCCTGTTAAGACCGTTCTCATGTGTGCGGAACTTGGCTATCAGTCTCTGCTCAGCGACTCTGCGCTGTGTGTCATGAAGGACCCCTTGAAGAACATTTACCCGACGGTCAGAGGCCGAATGCCTGTGACCACTGAAGTGTTCGCCCACAGGAAGGGAACTGTTTTGCCTGGTGATTGTTGAGCCTTGCTCATTCATCCGCTGTCATAGTGTCTGCATGGTCTCCCCAATGTACCATGCTTCGGGACATCCTTTTTTGCAACGTATTAGGTAGACAACATTGGCCGAGTTGCAAGAGTATGTACTGTGTACCTGGTGAATGGTATCCTCACGTTTGATGATGTCGTCCATGTCTATGATCTGGCATGTCTTGCAGAGGTTGTTGTGGCAGGATACAGGATGCGATTGTTCCTGAAATGACAAATTCCAAAACTGTGATAGAAATGAAATTTTAAGGATGATTCGATTCGCATGCTTAGTTATTATTTTTTATAAACTTCTTTATTTGAACAAACTGTGAGGAATATGATTTGTCCATTGTCAGTAAAGTTAGAGCAAGGTTCACAGTCCCAGTTGTTTCTGGAAGCCATCAATGGGGAGAGCTGACTGGCTGTGATTTGAATAGCTTGAATATCAGGTTAGATGTAAGGATTCGCATTCTAATCAGCAATCTGTGACTGTCTGTGCTGATATGTGTGCTATTGCAGACCAGAACACTGCATTTGCCTGACAAAGACGAAAGTCGAAAGCTCGCAGATTTACTATCAAATAAATCGGTTGTATTTAAAATTGGTGTTGCCAGACTCTTGCTGAGTTTACCCCAGTCCAACGCAGGCATCTCTACATCATAACTGTGATTTAACCAGAGGATTCACACCTCAGGAGAGGAGCAAGACTGAGAGGGCGGAGCCTTCATGATCAATCTCAACTGAACCAGGAATTGATCCCGCGCTGTTGGCGGAATAAACTGTCCAGCCAATGGAGACAGAAGCGCTGGGCTACTCATTAATGAAAACTAAGATCATCGCTGTTTCTATTTGATGGAGTGAGTATGTGATAGCAGAGGATGGTTTCGATCCATTGACCTCTGGGTTAAGGGCCCAGCACGCTTCCGCTACGCCACTCTGCTCCGAAAGTCAATGTGTCCCTGCTTATTACTGCTGCCCGCGAACCGGGAATCTATTCACTGTCTCTTTTTATTACAAACAAGGCCCTGGGAAGCTCACCCTGGCTGGATAATAACACTCCGAATGTAATTCTGCACCTGGACAAAAAAAGGCTACTTTCCTTCCAATTTCTATCCTCACATGGTCCATCTCTGACACTTCCCGACCCTTCTTTCACCTCTCTCTCTCCAATTCTACACAAACTGACCACCTGTAATTAAAACCCCACCGACTCACACATCAAGCATTCCCCGCAAATATGTCTACTATTTATTTACACGATCCAGGTATATTCATCATTTGCTGAAAAAAATTGTAATAAATCAAATGTTGTAAATTCTACAAATACAGCTTTCCATTTCTTTTTCTCGGGGAATTTCTAACACAGTGGAATGGGTTTAGAGTCATAGAATCTCAACAGTGCTGAAGGAGACCATTCTGCCCATCAAGTTTATACCGACTTTCCAACAAAGAATCGCATACACAACCTATCCCCGCGGCGCCACCCATCCACCCCGATGATCTACCTATACAAACACCTTGGGGATCGAAGAGCAGTCCAGCATGGCCAATCCACCCAACTTGCTCATCTTTGGACAATGGGAGTAAACCAGATCACTTGGTTTACTGAGGTAACTTGCCTGGGTCAATATAGCTTGAACAGCACTGCAGAAGGTGAGTACCATCCAGGACAAGCATCGACTTCATTCGCTTCCCACGCATAAAAATTCACTCCCTCCACTCCCGACACACAATGACAGCAGTGTGCACCATCTACACGATGCACTGCAGCAACTCAGCAAGGCTCCTTTTCCAGCAGCTTCCAAACCCATGACTACGACACTCTGGGAAGACAAGCGCAGCAGACACATCCCAATAACACGGATATCCCAATATCCCAGAGCACTGATATTTATTTATTGATTTATGCATTGCTTGTAGAGTGTGTGTGTTCTTTAACCTTTGTTATCTTCCAAAAGAAGTCAAATATCGAATTGAAAAAGATGTTACTGTTTCTAACCCAAACAGTGAATGCTGTATCAAGTTTAAGAACGCCTCTGGGTTTGCGATTTATTCTCGAGTCAGTGGTTTCCCTGGGAGCCGGGTAAACAGAAACAGTATGGAGAGATGGCAGAGCAGGAAATGTCTGTGCCGAAGCTGAATCACATCAATGAAGCAGCGAACTGTTCGCTACGAATCTGATCAAAAATCCAGCTCTGGTGGGACTCGAACTCACAACCTCTAAATGGCTAGTTTAATTATTTAGGAGTCGAATGCGCTTTCCATTGTGCCACAGAGCCACGTGTTTGGAATTTATTTTCCTTGTTCATATATGGATTTCTGACAATGTAGAAATTGTTCGTTCACTTCAAAAATTTTAAAGTTTAAACGTTAAGAACTGTTAAGAATATAATGTTACAGACATAACTAGGGTGCAGAGAAAGATCAAATTAATGCGAGATAAGTCCATTCAAGGTAAGTCTGTGAATTCAGATGTTCAGGATCCAGTCTCAGAGGGAGGTGCCGAGGTCCAGGACACAGAGTTTGGAGAGGAGTTTTGTGGGAATAATGGTGTTGAAGGCTGAGCTGTAGCCAATAAACAGGAGTCTGACATAGTGTCCTTGTTATCTAGATATTCCAGGATTCAGTGCAGGGCCAGGGAATTGGTGTCTGCTGTGGACATTTTGTGCTAGTTGGTATCAGCATGTTAGACAGCTCGTCACTGTCTTGTGAGATGTTCAAAGGTTGTGCGTCTGAATCTCATCGGAGTCCATTTTCAGGTAAAATGTGAAGAAATTAGGAATTGGTGTGTCAATCTCCTCAGAGAAATAAAACTGTCGTCCGGAACTTCACAGAATGCCGACAGTGTAAAAAGACGTCATTCGGCCCATCAAGCCTGCACCGACAACAATCCCACCCAGACTGTATCCCTGTGACTCCATATGTTTACCATGCTAATCCCCCTGACACTAAGGGGCTATTTAGCATGGCCAAACCAGCTAATATAGCATTAACTTTCATGGCTGACCTGCCGATTCTGGAAAGACAAAATTTTGCCATTGGCGTCTACTTTGAAGCTTCTGAAACCACATTTTTTCAGGGTGGCAAACTCGTGTCCAATGCTGATTACGTGACTTGAATTGAGTTTCTCCGAGGATGAGGACTGTGGGAATGTGGAATTATTCTGGAACATTTACCCCTGTGTGTCTAAACTTCATATTGGTTCCGTGAACCCAAAACAAGCCCCCAATTTGGGGGTCAGAGCAAATACATCACCGACGAGGATGGGATTCCAACCCACGGATGCAGAGCACAATGGATTAGCAGCCCATCGCCTTAACCACTCGGCCACCACCTCACGGAACAATTTGGCACCAAACTTTGACAAAGGATCATCTGGACTCGAAATGTCAGCTCTTATTTCTCCTTGCGGATGCTGCCAGACCCGCTGAGATTTTCCAGCCTTTTCTCTTTTGACTTCTCAGCAAACCAGCTCTTGTGTTTTGACATCCGCAACAAATAACATATTTCTCCCGCAGGATAATGTTGTGTTGTTGTTTACTCGTTAATCTCGGTTCGCTGTTACTTTTCCATTCCATGTCTAACCACAGAAAGTAAAGAGGGAGACAGTTCCATTCCCTGGTCTCAGTTTGATTTTGAATTTGCCGAACATAACCCCGGATGTAAAAAAAAAAGGCAAGCAGTGCGAGCTTGTGGCGCAACGGTAGCGCGTCTGACTCCAGATCAGAAGGTTGTGTGTTCAAATCATGTCAGGCTCACGAAGGCTTTTTTTGAGTTGGATTTCGTATCTGGATAAAATTGCTCGCTTGGTAAAATTAATTGCATGCGATTGTTCCTGAATGACAAATTTCAAAACGGTGGTAGAAATGATATTTTAGGGATGCTTCCTGTTCGCATGCTCAGACTTTTTTTTTGCAGAGTTTTATATCTGAAACACTGTGACAGAATTGTGAGGTTTGTTTTTGCAAAGTTAAAGCAAGGTCCACAGATTCAGATGTTTCTGTGGGTCATCAAAGGAGAGAGCTGACTGGTGGTGATTTAACAGGATAATTCATACCTCAGGAGAGGAGCGACGCTAAAAACAATCTCAACCGATACAGGAATTAATCCCGAGCTTTTGGCTGAATAAACTGCCAGCCAACTGAGCTAAACATTTATTTGATGAAAGGGGGACTCTCTGAAAGTTCATCTACCAAATAAACCTGCTGGACTTCAGCCTGGTGTTAGACTATTTACTGTGAACCTGGGATAAATGAGCTGTGTTCCCCATTAATCAAAACCAAGATGATGAAGCAAATTTACTGTCGACTAAACTCACACTTGCCTTTGGGCAGCAGCCGAGTGTTACTATTTGATATTAGTGAGAACATCCCAAGTAGCGATGGCCGAGTGGTTAAGGCGTTGGAGTTGAAATCAAATGGGGTTTCTCCGCGTGGGCTTGAATCCTGCTCGCAGCGAATCTGAAACCAGTGTTTAAAAGTTGCAATTTGTTTCATGCGGTAACCACTAAAAAAGGTGTAACAGCTAGTTTTGGGGTCGCACAGTGGTTATCACTGCTGCCTCAGTGATCTAGGGACCTGGGTTTGATTCCCGCTCAGGCCAAAGATGGCTGGACTTCCGGATAGTGAGGAGCATTGTCAGGCAATGCAGCAGGACATAGATAGGCTGGTAGCTTGGGCAGACAGATGGCAGATGGAATTCAATCCTGATAAATATGAGGTGATGCATTTCGGGAGAAAGAATGTAGGGGGAAGGTATATGATAAAGGGTAGACCTATTAAGAGTATAGAAACGCAGAGGGACCTGGGCGTGCAGGTGAACAAGTCTCTGAAGGTGGCAGAGCAAGTGGAGAAGGTTGTGAAGAAAGCATATAGTATGCTAGCCTTTATAGGAAGGGATATAGAGTACAAGAGCTGGCCTTTAATGTTGCAGTTGTATAAAACGTTGGTTAGACCTCATTTGGAATACTGCGTCCAGTTCTGGTCGCCTTACTACCGGAAGGACGTGGAGACTCTGGAGACAGTACAGAGGAGGTTTACCAGGATGCTGCCTGGTATGGAAGGTCTGAGTTACGAGGAGAGATTAGGCAAATTGGGACTGTTTTCCTTAGAAAGACGTAGACTTAGAGGAGATCTGATAGAGATGTACAAGATTATGAGGGGTATAGATACAGTAAACAGGGTTAAGTTTTTTCCTAGGATGGACTCGAATACCACGAGGGGTCACGGGCTCAGGATGAGGGGGGTAAGGTATAATTTGGATGCTAGAGGTAGTTTTTTCACACAGAGGGTGGTGGGGGTATGGAATGTGCTGCCAAGTAAAGCGGTGGAGGCAGGTACTCTGGAGTTATTTAAGAAATACTTAGATGGTGAGAGGCCATGGGATCCAAGGGGCTTTGGCCTTGTGGATCCAGAACTGGCTTGCCTGCAGAAGGCAGAGGGTGGTTGTGGATGGCTCTTTTTCTGCATGGAGGTCGGTCACCGGTGGAGTGCCCCAGGGATCTGTTCTGGGACCCTTGCTGTTTGTCATTTTCGTAAATGACCTGGATGAGGAAGTGGAGGGATGGGTGAATAAGTTCGCCGATGACACGAAGGTCGGTGGTATTGTGGATGGTCTGGAGGGATGTCAGAAGTTGCAGCATGACATCGACAGGATGCAAGACTGGGCGGAGAAGTGGCAGATGGACTTCAACGCGGATAAATGTGTTGTGGTCCATTTTGGCAGATCCAACGGGATGAATGAGTACACTATCAAAGGTAGGAGTCTTAGCTGTGTGGAAGAGCAGAGGGATCTTGGGGTCCGGGTCCATAAGACTCTCAAATCGGCCTCCCAGGTGGAGGATGTGGTTAAGAAAGCTTACGGTGTACTGGCCTTCATTCATCGAGGGATTGAGTTCAGGAGTCAGGAGGTAATGCTGCAGCTTTATAGGACCCTTGTCAGACCACAGTTGGAGTACTGTGCGCAGTTCTGGTCGCCTCACTATAGGAAGGACGTGGAAGCTATTGAAAGGGTGCAGAGGAGATTTACAAGGATGTTGCCTGGATTGGGAGGCATGCCTTATGAAGACAGGTTGAGGGAGCTGGGACTGTTCTCCCTGGAGAGACGAAGGTTGAGAGGCGACCTGATAGAGGTTTACAAGATGTTGAGAGGAATAGATAGGGTGGACTCTCAGAGACTATTTCCCAGGGCTGAAATGGTCGCGACGAGAGGGCACAGATTTAAGGTGCAGGGAAGCAAGTACAGAGGGGATGCTAGGAGAAAGTTTTTCACTCAGAGGGTGGTGAGTGAATGGAATCGGCTGCCGTCGGTGTTGGTCGAGGCGAACTCGCTCGGGTCTTTTAAAAGACTTCTGGATGAGTATATGGGATCCAATGGGATTGGGGGTTATAGATAGGCCTATGGCTGGGTAGGTTTTGATGTGTTCGGCACAACTTGTGGGCCGAAGGGCCTGTTTGTGCTGTAGTGTTCTATGTTCTATGTTCTATGGGCACATGAACAGAATGGGAATGGAGGGGTATAGAAAACTGATTTGAAATAGGGATCATGAGCCATGGAAGTTCCTGGGAATTGTGTGAATAGATGATGATATTGATGTACTTGTTTTTATCCTACAGGTGCTTTGGTCCACCTTGTTGTCTAACAAGGGGCATACACGCGATGGGTCGTGAGAGGGCTGCTCTTGGATTTTTTCGAGAGTATCCTAGTGCTTCACGTCGTTAGTGTACGCTTGACCTGGACCATTTGATGGGCAACACGACAGCTCAGTGACTATCGCTGTGCTGTGCAGATACATGGATTTGGGCCTGTGTCTGTGGGAGTTTGCGCATTCTCCCCGTGCTTGCGTGGGTTTTCTCCGGGTGCTCCGGTTTCCTCCCACATCCCAAAGATGTGCTCTTAGGCTAATTGGCAAAGCAAATTCTCCCTAAATTGTCTCAAATTTGGTTTTTAATCCATAGATCTATAAACATAGACAGGGAACACGGGTAGAGGTGGGAACATCAGGGTGGCGGCGCAGGCTCGTTGGGCCGAAGGGCCTGTTTCCCATGCTGTTTTTTTCTTTGATCTTTCTTCTCGGCCAAGAGGAAAGATGGAATGGTAAGATTAGAGAGCCGTGGATTACTTGGGATATTGAGGACTTGGTTAGGAAGAAAAGAGAGGCGTATGATAGGTCAAAGCAGCTGGGAACTGAGACAGCATTGAAGGAATAGAGAGAGAGTAGGACGGAGCTGAAAAGGGGAGTTAGAAGGGCAAAAAGAGGGCATGATATGATTTTGGCAGGTAGGATTAAGGATAATCCAATGGCTTTTTACTGCTATGTTAGGAATAAAAGGGTGGTTAGAGGAAAAATCGGACCTCTTAGGGACAGAGGAGGGGAACTGTTCTTAGAGCCCGAGGGAATGGCGGAGATCCTGAATGAATACTTTGCGTCGGTATTCACGAAGGAGAAGGGCTTGTTGACAGTTCCTGTCTCCGAGGGAGCTGTGGACCAATTGAGGGAAATATCCATACTGAGGGAGGAAGTGTTAGAGCTTCTGGGTAGCATTAAAACTGATAAATCTCCGGGGCCTGATGGCATTTATCCCAGGCTGCTTAGGGAGGTGCAAGGTGAAATTGCTGGGCCTCTGACGCAAATCTTTGTCTCTTCCTTGGACACAGGTGAGGTCCCAGAGGACTGGAGAATAGCTAATGTTGTACCGTTGTTTAAAAAGGGTAGTAGGGATAACCCTGGAAATTATAGGCCGGTGAGTTTAACATCAGTGGTAGGGGAGCTGTTGGAGGGGATTCTTAGAGATAGGATGTATAGGCACTTAGAGCGTTGCGATCTGATTAGGGATACACAGCATGGATTTGTTAAGGGGAGGTCGTGCCTTACGAATCTGGTAGAATTTTTTGAGGAGGTGACGAAAATGGTGGACGAAGGGCGAGCCGTTGATGTCATCTATATGAATTTTAGTAAGGCGTTTGACAAAGTCCCTCGTGGGAGGTTAGTTGAGAAGGTCAAGGCTCATGGGATACAAGGACATGTAGCTAAATGGATAAGTAAGTGGCTTGGTAATAGGAGACAGAGAGTAATAGTGGAAGCTGTTTCTCTAGCTGGAGGTCAGTCACTAGTGGTGTGCCGCAGGTCTCTGTGCTAGGACCTCTTCTATTTGTAATATATATAAATGACTTGGAAGAGGGAGTAAGTGGAGTGATCAGCAAGTTTGCAAACGATACAAAGATGGCTGGAGTTGCGGATAGTGAGGAGCATTGTCAGGCGATGCAGCAGGACATAGATAGGCTGGTAGCTTGGGCAGACAGATGGCAGATGGAATTCAATCCTGATAAATGTGAGGTGATGCATTTCGGGAGAAAGAATGTAGAGGGGAGGTATATGACAAAGGGTAGACCTATTAAGAGTATAGAAACGCAGAGGGACCTGGGGGTGCAGGTGAACAAGTCTCTGAAGGTGGCAGAGCAAGTGGAGAAGGTTGTGAAGAAAGCATATAGTATGCCAGTCTTTATAGGAAGGGGTATAGAGTACAAGAGCTGGCCTTTAATCTTGCAGTTGTACAAAGGTTGGTTAGACCTCATTTGGAATACTGCGTCCAGTTCTGGTTGCCTTACTACAGGAAGGACGTGGAGATTCTGGAGAAAGTGCAGAGGAGGTTTACCAGGATGTTGCCTGGTATGGAAGGTCTGAGTTACGAGGAGAGATTAGGCAAATTGGGAATGTTTTCCTTAGAAAGACATAGACTTAGAGGAGATCTGATAGAAATATACAAGATTATGAACGGGATAGTTAGAGTAAACAGGGTTAAGCTTTTTCCTAGGATGGACTCAAATAGCACGAGGGGTCACGGGCTCAGGATGAGGGGGTAAGGTATAATTTGGATGCTAGAGGTAGTTTTTTCACACAGAGGGTGGTGGGGGTATGGAATGCGCTGCCAAGTAAAGTGGTGGAAGCAGGTACTCTGGAGTTATTTAAGAAATACTTAGATGGGCACATGAACAGAATGGGAATGGAGGGATATAGAAAACTGATTTAAAATAGGGATCATGAGCCTTGGGAGTCCCTGGGAATTGTGTAAATAGATGATGATATTGATGTACTTGTTTTTATCCTACAGGTGCTTTGGTCCACCTTGTTGTCTAACGAGGGGCATACACGCGATGGGTCGTGAGAGGGCTGCTCTTGGATCTTTTTCGAGAGTATCCTAGTGCTTCACGTCGTTAGTGTACGGTTGACCTGGACCATTTGATGGGCAACAGTGACTATCGCTGTGCTGTGCAGATACATGGATTTGGGCCTGTGTCTGTGGGAGTTTGCGCATTCTTCCCGTGCTTGCGTGGGCTTTCTCCGGGTGCTCCGGTTTCCTCCCACATCCAAAATATGTTCTCTTAGGCTAATTGGCAAAACAAATTCTCCCCAAATTGTCTCAAATTTGGTTTTTAATCCATAGATCTGTAAACATGGACAGGGATCACGGGTAGAGGTGGGAACATCAGGGTGGCGGTGCGGGCTCGTTGGGCCAAAGGGCCTGTTTCCCGTGCTGTTTTGTTCTTTGTTCTTTGAATTGAAATTCCACCAGCTGCCGCATTGGGATTTACTCCGTGTCCCCAAATACTAGTGCGGGCCTTCGGATTACCAGCCCAGTGACATCACCTTTCATCCCTGAAAACAGAAACAGTTCATTCAGCTCATTATTAAACCCCTTCCTGAGGAGATTAGAATTCCCTCCACAGAATTCTATCCAACAGATTGCATCAATTGCTCCATTCGGGAGCATCAACAATTTATTAAGATCTCAAAGATAAGATTGATTTCTTGGGACGAGAATAAAATAATCTTAGAAAATTGAATGGACAAAACAACGAGAAAGAGTAATGTTTGCAAGAAAATGCAGAGCTTTCAGCTGAATAGGGACATCGTTTTTTGCTTTGGAACTTTGATCAAATTTCTGCACAAAAACGACCGCGACAGGACTCGAACCTGCAATCTTCTGATAACGTCACTATCATATTGACCGAAGTCAGACGCCTTATCCATTAGGCCACGCGGTCAACACATGCTTCCTGTTACTGAGTGCCAGTACCTTGTGGATACCGACCGTTGTCATCTTTATTGTCAGTTGTATTTGTGGATGTTTCTCTGATCCTCAGATACCAGAAACTGAAGGGAATCTCCAGCGTTTGTAATCGGCAGAAAACTGAAGTTCATTTCCAACATTCTTGGCTGCCTGCCAATGTGGAATTTGCACGTTCTCCCGGTGTGCGTGTGTTTACTTCGGGTGTTCTAGTTTCCTTCGGAGGATTGGCCAGTCAAAATTCATCTTTATTGTCAGAGGAATTAATGGGGTAATTACATTGGGTTAGAGAGAGAAATTCTCTGTCAGAGACTTGGTGCAGAATGGTCGGTGTCTCATTCCACACTGTGGGAATCCTAAGCCTCTCACACATCCCGTCTTCAACCTTCAACGTCTGTCCCTGAACTCTTCTGCTAGCAGCTAATGCAGCAACTTCCCCCTGTGCACCTTAGTTCAATATGCTATTTTATTTTAAACGTCTCTTACATCACCATCCAATCCCATTAGCTGCAAAGAGATAAAATCCGAATTATCCAGTTAAACCTTTGAGCTAAAATCCATCATCGATGGATCCAAAACCGTAAGTCTCCACTTCACCCTCGTAAAGACCTTCCCACACTTTCTAAAGTGTGGTTACTGGGTCTGGGGGCAATCCTCAAGCAGCTTCAGTTAATCAGAGCTTTATAAAGATTGAGCAGAACTTTTATACTCAATGCTTCATTTATGAAGCCAAACATCCAATCCGCCTTCCTGACGGCTCTCTCAGAATTGCCTCTCTCCTTCAAAGATCTCTCTGAACCCCAGTTCCCTCTGAGCCTGCACACTGTTTAAAACTGGACCATTCAGTTCCTATTGCCTTTGCCCATATCTTCCTTCAAAATGCAGCACTGTTCCTGAGTGTGGGATTAATAATGTGTCTCTGCTACAATATCAGTGAGAGCTGAGACTGCAGTTTCTCCAACAGAATCTTTCTGGATAAAGTCGGAATTTACAAGGATTACTGTAACTGATATATCATCTGACCGTCTATGTATCACCGCCCTCTCACTCTATGCGTTTCTATCCTCCACCCCCACTCACTAACTGTATATGAAGTGGGAATATTGTTGGATAATGACCGAGTGCAGACAATCTGCACCTTCATTTGATCAAATAGAATTCAGCTTGTGAACAATATCATCATTTCAACCAGTTCTGGGTTAATTCAGACACAGCTCTGATTGGCTGCAGGCCGCTGAATCTGGGGAACAGACAATGTGAGCATCGCCGGCCTCAGGAGCTTTAACAGTTACTGAGCTGCGAAACTCCAACTAATCCCCGAGAATCCACAACACAGAGCGAGAGGAGAGGGAAGCCTGTCCTGGGAGATGTAAATCTGAGACACAGTTTGACCTGTCAATGCGCAGAGGTCAACATTGTGTCAGCGAGAGTGTGTAAAAGGGGGGGCTGGGTTAGACTAATGTTACTGTGTTTGTGTCCGCTCTCAGCGCCCGATGTCCCAGTCCTTCTTGTGTCAAATCAAATGATTCTCCTGTCACTGGCTCGCGCTGCGCTCCTACTCAGACCTGAAGAAAGAATTTAAGAGAAAGTTTTGTTCGATTTCAAGATATCAGTCAACAAGCGAAGGCTAAGTCAGTGTTCGACGGAGAGAGAGCGATCAATGGAGCAAAGAAACGGGTAGAAATGGAAATTGTGCCTTGAATTCAGGTAGGATTTTCACAACAGGAAATATTCGGAATTCAGAAACAGAATTAATTCAGTCTGAGAATCTAAAGTGTCTAATTTTAATTGCAGTAGGAGAGTTTGTGAGGAGAGAGAAACACAGAGAGGTTGGAGGAGCCGGGAGCTGCCATAAGTTTGTCTCTGCTCCATCCGCTCTCTGTCTCTAAGTTGCTCTGTACCGCCACCACTGCTTTCCTTGCGGACCCAGTTCTGACTCTCACACACATTTTCCACACATTCTCCGATATCATTTTGTACCAGAAATCTATTCTATGTGCAAACATGGCACCAACTGCTTTCTAAATCCCAACTCGGTTCGATCTGTAAGAAACTATTGGACGATTTTAAAGCAAATTGATTTGATTGCAGAATTCTCTAATCCCTGAATATATTCCATCACTTTATCGCTTATGTTTGGAGTCCTGGGCAAAGTGACCTCTTAATCCAGAGAGATTTTGCAATTAATTCTAACATGAAATTTCCTGATGTCTTCTGATTATCTATAATCCTCTTTTACTAACGTTCCAATATGATTATTATTCCCAATATTCCACATGTTGGTTCCATCCCTAAACTGTTTTAAGCAGGAATACATCTCTCGTAGCTTTTTTTTTGAATGATCATGATGCTTCATCATCTAAGTGGCATTGTGAAATTCTCATTCATTCAATGTATTCTGATGAAGTGTATTTCTTATGTCCTGTGTGTCAATACATAAGAATCTTGCTCTGAAATAAGACCTTGTTTTGTCCGTGTGCCTGATGCTGCTCTTTTTAGTTCTTCTCACGGCATGATTTTTGTCAGGGAAGTTACAGCACAGAAGCCATTCGGCCCATCTTGTCGATGCCACCACACATCCTGGTCTTTATATAAAGAGACAACAGTAAGTTACAACTTAATATCATAGGTCGCCCTGGAGAAACCAATTAAACATTTCCTATCACTGCGAGGGTTTCCAGTCCAATGCCTTAACCACTCGGCCATCGCAGCTGTAACCACCAGCTGACTTACTAGTTTATTAACAGCGGATTTCTTCAAAGTTTCCCTTTGAATGTCTCAGCAGACAATGACTCGAATTCCAACACGCTATCGGTTGTCTCTCAGAGCCACACCTGGAGCAGTTATTCTCTAACCCCAGATGGGAATTTCTGACGTTAGCGAACAGACAGTTCAAAAGTTCAGCAATTGGACAGTGACTAAATTTCAAAAAATATTTTATGATCAGTGAAATGATTTGGGACATTCTGTTCTGCATATTCCCAGCATTGCCTCTCACCTGGGGTGTGGAATCGTCAGGCTAAATCACCACCAGTAAACTTGCCCCATTTGAGGGAGAAAACAGCCGCTGGTCATTGGCAACTACGGCGAAGTTACCTTTATGCCTGTGGTATATTCTTTGATTAGGTTTGATTTACTATCGTCACGTGCATTAGTACAGAGTGAAAATTGTTTTTTTTCTTGCATGCTTTGCAGACAAAGTATACCATACATAGAGAAGGAAAGGAGAGAGTTGCAGTCATAGTAACGTGCAGAGAAAGATCAAATTGATACAAGATATGATGGCAGCAGGGAAGAAATTGTTCTTTAGGTGTTTGGTGCCTGTCCTCAGACTTCTGTGCCTTCATACAAAAGCTTGTGGAAGACAGTATGTCCAGAGAGTGTTATTGCTTGATTAAACTGGCTGTTTTTCGAAGACAGTGGTAAGTATCAGTGAATGGGAAGCTGGTCAGTGTGATGGACTGACTTCTTCCACGCCACTTTGTAGTTTGTTTTGAGTCTTGAACAGAGCAGGAGATGTGATGCAACCAGAAGGAACGCATTCTCTGGTGCATATGGCTGTATTCAGACTGTGCTTTCCATTATCTGCTGCTCAATGAGGATTGGGATCCTCCAATTCTATCAGTTAAACTGTGCCTGTACAAGTGACTTGTTCCGACTGTCAGCTTCTGGGACTGAAACATAGTTTCTAAATTAATTCTGTATCTGTCAATCTTTGGAACTGCAACTAACTTTCTGTATCCACTCATTTTGAATAGAATATAGAACAGTACAGCACAAACAGGCCCTTTGGCTCACAAGTTGCGCCGATCATATCCATACCTACGGAGCCATAGAACTATTTTTAACTCTCAATCCCATTAAATCTCATGTATTCATCCAGAAGTCTTTTAAAAGACCCCATCGAGTTCGTCTCCACCACCAGCGATGGCAGCCGATTCCATTCACTCATCACCCTCTGAGTGAACGACTTACCCCTGACATCTCCTCTGTACTTGCTGCCCAGCACCTTAAACCTGTGTCCTCTCGTAACGACCATTTCAGCCCTGGGAAATAGCCTCCGAGAATCCACTCTATCTGTTCCTCTCAACATTCCTCTATCAGGTCACCTCTCAACTTTCGTCTCTCCAGGGAGAAGAGACCTAGCTCCCTCAACCTATCTTCATAAGGCATGCCTTCCAATTCAGGCAACATCCTTGTAAATCTCCTCTGCACCCTCTCAAGAGCTTCCACAACTTTCCTGTAGTGAGGCGACCAGGACTGCACACAGTACTCCAAGTAGGAGTACTCCCGTGCTTGCGTGGGTTTTCTCCGGGTGCTCCGGTTTCCTCCCACATCCCAAAGATGTGCTCTTAGGCTGATTGGCAAAGCAAATTTTCCCTAAATTGTCTCAGATTTGGTTTTTAATCCATAGATCTATAAACATAGACAGGAATCACGGTTAGAGGTGGGAACATCGGGGCGATGGCGTGGGCTCGTTGGGCCGAAGGGCCTGTTTCCCGTGCTGTTTTGTTTTTTGTTCTAGGGTCTGACAAGGGTCTCATAAGTTGCAGCATTAGCTCCCAACACCGAAACTCAATCCCTCAATTAACGAAGGCCAGTACACCATACGCCTTTTTGACCACATCCTCTATCTGTGAGGCCTATAGATCCGGACCCCAAGATCCTTCTGCTCTACAACAGAATCTGTCCAGAATCCTACCCTTGATATTGTACTCCTTCATCCCATTGGTCCTGCCAAAATGGACCACTACACATTTATTTGCGTTGAAGTCAAGGGCAGGTCATGCCTTACAAGTCTACTTGAGTTCTTCGAAAATGTGACTGAACACATTGACGAAGGAAGGTCGGTGGACGTAGTGTACATGGACTTTAGTAAGGCGTTTGATAAGGTCCCCCATGCAAGGCTTCTGGAGAAAATGAGAGGGCATGGGATCCAAGGGGCTTTGGCCTCATGGATCCAGAACTGGCTTGCTGGCAGAAGGCAGAGAGTGGTTGTGGATGGGTCTTGTTCTGCATGGAGGTCGGTAACTAGTGGAGTGCCCCAGGGATCTGTTCTGGGACCCCTGCTGTTTGTCATTTTCATAAATGACGTGGATGGGGAAGTGGAGGGATGGGTTAGCAAGTTTGCCGAAGATACAAAGGTCGGTGGTGCTGTGGATGGTCTGGAGGGATGCCAAAAGTTGCAGCGGGACATAGACAGGATGCAAGGCTGGGCGGAGAAGAGGCAGATAGACATCAACGCAGATAAATTTTGGTCCATTTTGGCAGGAATAATGGGATGAAGGAGTGCAATATGAAGGGTAGGAGGCTTAGCTGTGTTGTAGAGCAGAAGGATCTCGAGGTCCGGGTCCATAGGACTCTTAAATCGTCCTCACAGGTGGAAGAAGTGGTCAAGAAGGGGTACGGCGTACTGGCCTTCATTAATCGAGGAATAGAGTTTAGGAGTCAGGAGGTAATGATGCAGCTCTATAAGATTCTTGTCAGACCCCAGTTGGAGTATTGTGCGCAGTTCTGGTCGCCTCATTATAGGAAGGATGTAGAGGCTATTGAGAGAGTGCAGAGGAGATTTACAAGGATGCTGCCTGGATTTCGAGGCAGGCCTTATGAAGATAGGTTGAGGGAGCTGGGACTCTTCTCACTGGAGAGACGTAGATTGAGAGGCGACCTGATAGAGGTTTATAAAATGTTGAGAGGAATAGATAGGGTGGACTCTCAGAGACTATTTCCCCGAGCTGAAATGGTCACTACGAGAGGACATAGATTTAAGGTGCAGGGAAGCAAATACAAAGGAGATGTCAGGGGTAAGTTTTTCACTCAGAGGGTGGTGAGTGAATGGAACCGACTGCCGTCGGACGTTGTTGAGGCAAACTCACTGGGGTCTTTTAAGAGACTTCTGGATGAGTATATGGAAAAAAATAGGATAGGGGGTTATAGATAGGTCTGTGGATTGGTAGATGTGATTGGCGCATCTCGTGGGCCGAAGGGCCTGTTTGTGCTGTATTGTTCTATGTTCTATGTTAAGTCCGTCTGCCACTTCTCCGCCCAGTCTTGCATCCTATCTATATCTTTCTGCAACTTCTGACATCCCTCCAGACTATCCACAACACCACCATCCTCCTTATCATTGGCAAAAATCACTAGGATTTTCAGCTCTGAGATTGCTGGAAGTAAACGCATTCAATGATAATCGCTACGAGCAGGACTCGAACCTGCGCGGGGAAACCCCATTGGATTTCTAATCCAATGCCTTAACCACTCGGCCATCGCAGCTGTGCGGTCACTGATTTTGTTTCGAGATTCATTCCTGGAATGTGGGTGTCTCTGGCTGGGCCCACAATTATTGCCTGTTCCAAATTGCCCTTGAAGATAGAGGCGTGATAGGTCACCTCAGAGGGCAGCTTAGAGTCAACCATATTACTGTGAGTCGGGGGCCACATGTAGGTTCAGACCAGGTAAAAAATAATCCCTTAAAGGGCATTTGTGAACCAGTTGTGTTATCTTAAGGCACTCGATTCATGGTCATTAGATTTTCAATTCCAGATCTTTTATTATTAATGAGACATTTCACAATTTGCTGTGGTGGTCGTGGTGGTAGTGTGTGTGTGTATGTGTGTGTGTGTGTGGGTGGTTGGGTGGGTGTGGGTGTGTGTGTGGGTGTGTGTGTGGGGGTGGGTGGGTGTGTGTGTGTGGGTGTGTGTGTGGGTGTATGTATGTGTGTTTTGTGTGTATGTGCCTGTGTGTGTATCTGTGTGTGTGTGTTTGTATGTGCGTGTGTTTTGTGTTTGTGTGTGTGTGTGTGTGTGGCTGTGCGAGAGAGAGAGAGAGATTCTCATATAATCAGTCTCTTTGTGAGTATGGATTAATCTTTTATATCACAAATATTGTAATCCCGTTGTTTTTGTCAACTCCTAAGAAGTACTTGTACCTCTGAGACACTGATGGGAAGTTGATGGGTGGAGTTTGGTTTGAAGGCAATGCCACAGGCTGCTGAGTGTGAAACCAGCCGATTTTAAAGCATGTGTGTAGGAAAGCGAAGAGTGAACTTGTCCGTTTGAAGATCATAGAAAATTTGTGTCTGGAGCTGGGTCCGAGAGACAAGTTTTAGTTGTCAGTAAATGAATTCCTGGAATGAAGACACAAAATCAGAAAGAGGAAATGTTGGAAATATTCAGCAACTCCGAAAGCAGCTGTGGAGAGATATTCCTGTCACCAGGATGTAACGGTCTAATTGGATACTTCACGTTGTTCATATCTGACACTCTCAACACCTTCGTGTAAGGAACAGGTAGGGCGGGAATTGGATCTTTGTTGATTTGAGCAAACAGAGCAATGCAACAGGGAGAAGCTCCTCACCCCAGGCGGCTTGGGGAAGGATGGGACTCAAAAATGGAAATAAGCATCGAGTTTGAAATGTGAATGCTACAAAGATGAAATACAATTCGATTTGTGCACACATTTTGCACATTGGTTAATGTAGTCAGGATGGTCAATCCGTCTAAGGCTCTTTTTTTAGGTTGCAATCTTCTCTTGAGGGGTGGGTTAGAACATAGAACATAGAACACTACAGCACAAACAGGCCCTTCAGCCCACAAGAACTATCTGTAACTCCCAATCCCATCAAATCCCATGTAGTCATCCAGAAGTCTTTTAAAAGACCCCAGCGAGTTCGTCTCTACCACATCTGATGGAAGCTGATTCCATTCACTCACCAGCCTCTGAGTGAAAAACTTACCTCGAACATCTCCTCTGTACTTGCCCCCGAGCACCTTAAACCTGTGTCCACTCGTAGTGACCATTTCAGCCCTGGGAAATAGCCTCTGAGAATCCACTCTATCTATTCCTCTCAACATCTTATGAACCTCTATCAGGTCACCTCTCAACCTGATAGTGGGTTCAACTCCCACTTCTGACGCTGATATGTTTTCTTCAACGAGGAACCAACAAACCTAAGAAACCTCTCAGCACAAGGGCAGCAAATGCAGAGAAACAACGGCCACCTATAAGTTCCACTCCGAGACACACATCATCCTGGATTGGAAACATATCACCGTTCCCACGGCTGGCTCACAATCCTGGAACTCCCTCCCTAACAGCAGTCTACGTGTCCGTACACCACGTGGGCTGCAGTGTCTCCAGAATGAATTCATCGCCAATTACTCAAAGAAAATTAATTTGGGTAATAAATGTTTCCCGTGCCAGTGACGCACATACCCTGGATGTATAAAGTATTTTCTTTTTTAAATCACTTCGTGTGACAGAAGGAGCACAGCTGCCTTCAGAGCAGAAAATTGTGTGTGTGAGTCACATCTCTACTTTTATACCAAATGTGTGTCTGAAGACAGTAAGTGGAATCAGCTCATGATAAACTGTTCAATATTTAGTCGGACAGTTCACAGGTTCGCTGCAGTTCTGGCAGTATCTCCTTTTTCACAAATAACACCAGATCTGGGACATATTTCCAGTATTCTGCTGAA
Source organism: Sphyrna mokarran (assembly GCA_024679065.1). Taxonomy (NCBI): domain Eukaryota; kingdom Metazoa; phylum Chordata; class Chondrichthyes; order Carcharhiniformes; family Carcharhinidae; genus Sphyrna; species Sphyrna mokarran. The sequence goes on along the minus strand of JAGIQG010000039.1, from coordinate 8,992,314 downwards.
CCCACGCGCAGCAGTGCCAGGCTCTGTGGCTTAGTTGGTTAAAGCGCCTGCCTAGTAAGTAGGAGGTCCTGGGTTCAAATCCTAGCGGAGCCTTGGTTCTTTCCCAGTGAATACAATTGTGCGAATAACAAAATCCATTTTTTCTTCTCAGTTTTGTCTTTCCCTTCACAGTGGATAATCTCCAACAATGGGAAAATTCCGAGACTCCCCACAAATCTCTCGACTATTTATTGATATGATCCAGGTACTTTCATCATCTTGCAGTTGAAAAAAATCAGCTGCATCTGTGTTCTACAAACACAGAATTCCATTATTTTCTCAGGGAATTCCGAACACAGTTAATTGGCCTGAGAAACACACAATCCCGAGTGTGCTGAAGGAGACCCTTCTGCCCATCGAGTCCGTACCGACCCTCCAACAGAGAATTGCACATAGGGTCTATCCTCGCAGCTGCACACACCCACTCCGCTACTCTACCGATACAAATACTTTGGGGACGAAGGGACAATCTAGCATGGACAAATCCATTCAACCTGCTCATCTTTGGAGTGTGGGAGGAAATCAATCACCTTGTTTCCTGAGATAATTTGTCAGGTGAATTCAACTTGAACAGAAGTTTGGCACCATCCAGGACAAAGCATCCTAGTAAGCAGGAGATCCTGTATAGATTTTTGACAATCTGGAAACTATTGATAAGTTTAATAATATTGGAGTTAAAACTGTTAAGATGGACTTCATTGATTGCAAGTCATGTTGGGACATCTGATGTCTGTTAAAACTGTTGTGGAAATACAGACCCTTTTCGTTCTCTATATGAGAAATCTGTCCATCACAGAATGATTCTCCCTTATCTCTCTTCCTCACTCCCCTGTATAGCTTGAATTCTCATCTCGCAGGCCTGATATTTTGCAGATACATTCTACTCTATTTGTCACGGGGCTGAATAGAAGCTGTTCCCTGTTCCAGTTAAACACCTGCACAGAAAACAACGCAAAGCTGGAAGGTGGAAATCTGACAAAAAAGCACAAAAAATGCTGGAAATGCTCGGCAGGTGAGGCAACATCTCATTAACGGAGATTTCTGTAAAACCAGCTCCTGAAGCAGAGCACACCTGCACAGTTTAAAGTTTCATTTCATCCACAATGGATGCTCCATTCTTTGAGATTGAATAATTCAAACTCAGAATGTGCATTGTTATTCTGGTCGCCACAGCCTGAAAATCGCTTCAGGCATTGATGTCACCCTTGGATTTGAAATTTGTAAATCCATTCTCTATCTTCTTAAAGCCACTGTTGAAACTGTACCCAACACACGCTCAGTTCTTTGTGAAAGGCAAGGAGAATTGAAGATATATTTGTGTAAGTTTCATTTGACTAAATTTGCACAGAAGCATAAAGACGGGAATCACACTCAGCACTTCATGAAAATCACCCGCTAAACATTGAAAGGTGGCAGTGTTTATTCAAGGGGTGATTCTTGAACATAGAACATAGAACAATATAGCACAGTACAGGCTCTTCGGCCGCCAATGTTGTGCCCATCCTATCATTCTGGTGTCTCCATGTGCCTATCCAATAACCGCTTGAAAGTTCCTAAAGTATCCAACTCCACTATCACAGCAGGCAGTGTATTCCACACCCCAATCACTCTCTGAGTGAAGAATCTACTCGGACATCCCTCCTATATCTCCCACCATGAACCTTATAGTTATGCCCCAAGGGAAAAATATCTCAGTTTGTTATCTTTGCAACATTTACAGCTTGTGTCTGTTTGTGAGTAAATGGTGTTTCAGCGATCTGTTGCTTGTTCAAATGTTAACTAGTAGTGAGAAGCGGAAGAAAATGGCTGCTCTTTGGACAGAAACGTCAAATCATTTTCAAGGAGCCGCCATGTAATACTTTTTGCTGCTGTTAAGCCGTATTAGCAGAGAATGGTTTCGATCCATTGACCTCTGGGTTATGGGCCTAGCATGCTTCCGCTGCGCCACTCTGCTACACAAATTCTATGCATTCATTTATTATTAATGGAGAGTAGAAAAGTTGGAACAGTATGCAATCTGGGCAATACAAATGAGCAACGTGAAACTCTGTAAGGGCTGGGCAGGATAATCCTACCATGGGCAGTGCACTAAGTGAAGATGCAACATTGGCTGAGTTGTCTGATGGAGCAGAGAGTCGTTGCAGAAGATGCCAAGGAAATTGGAGTGTCAAAAGTTTAATGATCACTGTACACATAGACCGTGAAATGCAGACTTTAGGCTGGATCTTCATGAGTTCTGAGATGGGTGGCATCATAGCGTAGTAAAAGTGCAATAGGGATCAGAAAGGGTAAAGGTGTCCACTTTACTTTATGTCTCTCTTTGATCTTCGACCAAAATGCCTCACTTCACACTTCCTTACATTAAGTAAGTTGCATCTGTCACTTGTCTGTCCATTCCACCAGCCTATCTACATCTTCTTGAAGATTATCAATATACTTTTCATTAAAGTTTATAATATTTTCAAGTTTTGCACCATTGGCAAATTTTGCGATTGAAACCTGTACACTCAGATATAGGGCAGTAATATATAATCAAGAAAAGCAAGTTTCTCTCTATATACTATTCCCAATCAGACGTCAGTAAAACTTTGTATACATGTTTCAATCGGTCTGTACTAATAATTAAACTGTTGCATAATGAAATTCTAATTATGCTAAACAACAATGATTCAAAATATCACTTGGTTTAAAATAAAATACCGACCGTTACTAATACTTCCAGTTAAAAAAGCATAGCCTTGCTGATTTATTTGTGTTTAAATGATGAATACAGAGGAAAGCAGTTTTCTGGCGGATTTCGAATTGATATGGTCCACAAATTTAATATTTCGGAATTTCTCTGTCCCAGCTTCAATTTACTGTGAACATTTCTTGTCTGTTGTGCCTCTCCCTGATGTCTAAACTAGTCTATCAGAATACGCTGACATTTACTAGCCGCAATACAGAACTGCAGCAGAGCGGAAGAAAATACGCATTAACTTTTGCGGTTGCAGAGACAGATCAAACAGGAATTAATGATTGGATGTCAGCATTAAATCCCATGGAGAATTCAATATTAATGTAGTTTCCCATGTAGTCAGTATAACTTGGAATTTGCTATTACCTGGAACAGTTGAGTCAAGTAGCATGGATGTCCTGAAGAAAAATCTAGGTAATGAAACGAAGGAGAATGAATTTCAGAGATAAGCAGACGTTGTTTCATTGAAGGTTTTGAGTAGAGGGTGGTGTGGATCAATGTACTAATTAGAACAAACGACCAGTTTCAATTAGGTACCTTCCGGGTGGAATTTGTACAGATTTGCAAAGTCTCTTAGATAAATTTATAATGAATATTGGAAACACCGGGGACAGAGCGATACAGAATGAGTCCAACACTCATACATCTAGAACCTCAGAATGGATACAACAAAGAGAGGGAGACCATTCGACCCTTAGTCCGTGTGCTGATCTGTAGAAGAACTAATTCCTTATCCCTTTCCCAGTTCTTTCCTCATAACCCTGCAAATCCCTTCACTTCAGGTGTTGATCCCATTCCTCCTTGTCAGTCCTGATTTGATGCTGCCTCTGCCATACCCTCAGGCAGTGCATTCCAGATCCTAAACACCCAGCGCATTAAAACCCATCCTTCTCTCCTCTGCAATAGGAACAATATTTCTAAATCTACTCTTCTTAGACTGCACCCACGAACAGACCACCTCTTCCATCTCGAAGGACAATGGCAACAGATACATGGGAGCACTAGCACTGCAAGCTGCCCGCACCCTATACCTCCCAACCACTCGGCCTCCAATCCACTCGGCGTACCGACTTGGAAATGCATCACAGCGTCTTCACTGTCGCAGCGGCAAAATCTGAAACACTGTTAGGCTGACAGCACCGTGACTGTTCCCTCACCTCAGGGACGGCAGCAGTTTAAGAAAGCAGCAAGCCCCACCATCTACTTAAGGCCAGTTAGGGATTGGTAATGAATGCTGGCCTAGTCAGTGGTACTCACCTCTCGAAATGAATAAAACAAATAAAAAATCTCTTAACTACAATCTGAGACGGACAGTTACAGAACAAACCTCACTCACATGCATGTATTGGATACAATACGAAGCAGCCAATTGCACTCCTTCATCGAGGGTAAAAGGCAGTCAAAATTGGGCGATCGTTATCCACTTGCAGTTTAACCAGAGTTTTTGACAAGAACAGAGTAGATCTTAACACAACATACAACATTTTAACCCAAAATGGAACATCATGACATCATTAACATTTTGCAGAACAGAAAACATTTTCACGGTGAATGCTTTGACAAACAGGGAACTTGTTTACAGAGCAGGGCATATATTAACAGAATATTTGAAAAATATTGACACAAGATGGATCGTACTTATACAATCGGAAATACATTTACTGCATCAGGGAGGCGTTCGGCACAACACAGAAAGTACCCCAACAACAGAGAGCAGGAAATATATTTACAAACATGCATTTGCAATAGAAAATTCCTTTAAAAAATAGTGATCGATTCTCCAATTCCGTGTCATGCCGGTTTCCCTACACTTTGACTGTCGTTACATGTGTCCAAGCAGTCTCTCGTGCTGCTATTGTGTGTTTTTCTCTGTCTATTGTATTCTCGGTGCGATGCAGTGATGCTCCTCACACCGGTGTCCCTGTTAATGAAAGAGGGAAAATCTGCCTGACAGATAGACAGCAGGGGCACTGCTTGCCATAGCAGAGTGGCGCAGCGGAAGCGTGCTGGGCCCATAACCCAGCGGTCGATGGATCGAAACCATCCTCTGCTATTTCTGTTCATAGTGACGATGAACCATCTTAACGGTAACTATGAAACAGTTGTGACTTTTACGTGGAGTACACAAACTGTTATTTGGCTTCTCTTTTCCCCGAAAAAAAATAACAGGCTTTTATATTCAACCAGAGTTTTACACAAGAGGAGGAAACATCTTAACACAACGTGCAACAATTTACAGACAAAAAAAAAAATCCTCACGGAGAATCTTTTTACACAACAGGGAACACGTTGCAAAAGAACGGGACATATTAACATAACAGAAGAAAAATATTTACAGAGCCGGAAGCACAACAACAAGGAAGCATTTTACACAACAGCAGAGAAAAAAAAACTCTCAACAACATTTGAGTCACTTACGTGAAAGTAGGCAGTCAAGTCGATAAGGTTGTTAAGAAGGCATATGGAGACTTAGCTTTTATTGGTAGGGGGATTGAATTTCGGAGCCGCAACGTCATGTTGCAACTGTACAAAACTCTAGTGCGGCCGCACTTGGAGTATTGTGTGCAGTTCTGGTCCCCACATTATAAGAAAGATGTGGAGGCATTGGAGAGGGTACAGAGGAGGTTTACCAGGATGTTGCCTGGTATGCAGGGCAGGTCTTATGAGAGAGGCTGAGGGATTTGAGGTTGTTTTCGTTAGAAAGAAGGCGGCTAAGAGGAGACCTTATTGAAACATATAAGATGATTAGAGGTTTAGATAGGGTGGACAGTGATAGCCTTTTTCCTAGGATGGAGAAAGCTAGCACGAGGGGACACAGCTTTAAATTAAGGGGTGGTAGTTATAGGATGGATGTCAGAGGTAGGTTCTTTCCCAGAGGGTGGTAAGGGTATGGAATGCCCTGCCTGCTGCAGTTGTAAATGCGCCAAGTTTGGGGACGTTTAAGAGGTCCGTGGATAGGTTTATGGATGAAAAGGGAATGGTTTAGGTTAGAGGTCATTGCTTTTTCTTAATTGGTCGGCGCAACATCGAGGGCCGAAGGGCCTGTTCTGCGCTGTAATGTTCTATGTTCTATGTTCTATTAGTCTGGAAAGATATTGGCAAAGCACAGATATTGGCAAATAACTGGGAATAACTCCGAGGTAAATAAAACTGGGCGGCATGGACACTTTGGGCCGAAGGGCCTGTGTCAATGCTATAACCGTCTATATCATAAAGCATAGCAGGAAATATATTTACAAACAGTGAAACACTCTGCACAACAATAGTGAACATCTTTGAACAAACAGTTCAAAGCAACACAGCTGCGCAGCAGAAAGTATGTTTACAAGAATACATTTGCAACAGAAAACTAATTTAACATGTGAGTGATCAATTCCGTGTCCTGCCGGTTTCTCGGAACCTTTGTCGTCACACGTGTACTTTGATGCTTTTGTGCATGTCTTTCCTGTCCATTGCATTCTCGGTGCTCCACAGTGGAATTGTGTGGCCAGACTGAAGCTCCCTCACACTCCCTCACACGTATTGTTAAACAACAATATGGAAGTGAATATTTGAATGACTACATTGATAGGCAACAGGGGAAGCTGGATTTACCATAGCAAAGTGACACAGCGGAAGTGTGCTGGACTGATAATTCAGAGGTTGATGCATTGAAACCATTCTCTGCTATTTTCTGTTAATGATGCAACATTTCTGCAACATAGAACATAGAACATTACAGCGCAGAACAGGCCCTTCGGCCTTCGATGTTGCGCCGACCAATTAAGAAAAAGCAATGACCCTCTAACCTAAACCATTCCCTTTTCATCCATAAACTTATCTACTAACCTCTTAAACGCCACCAAACTTGGCGCATCTACAACTGCTGCAGGCAGGGCATTCCACTCCCGAACCACCCTTTGGGTAAAGAACCTGCCTCTGATATCCGTCCTATAACTATCACCCCTTAATTTAAAGCTGTGTCCCCTCGTGCTAGCTTTTTCCATCCTAGGAAAAAGGCTATCACTTTCCACCCTATCTAAACCTCTAATCATCTTATATGTTTCGATTAGGTCCCCTCTTAGCCACCTCCTTTCTAATGAAAACAACCTCAAATCCCTCAGCCTCTCTTCATAAGACCTTCCCTCCATACCAGGCAACATCCTGGTAAACCTCCTCTGTACCCTCTCCAATGCCTCCACATCTTTCTTATAATGCGGGGACCAGAACTGTACAAAATACTCCAAGTGCGGCCGCACTAGAGTTTTGTACAGTTGCAACATGACGTTGCGGCTCCGAAATTCAATCCCCCGACCAATAAAAGCTAAGACTCCATATGCCTTCTTAACAACCTTATCGACTTGATTGCCAACTTTCAGGGATCTATACACATATACACCAAGATTCCTCTGTTCTTCAACACTATTAAGAGTCCTACCATTAGCCCTATACTCTAGACATTTGTTATTCCTGCCAAAGTGAATTACCTCACACTTTTCCACATTAAACTCCATTTGCCACCCCTGTGCCCAGCTCTGCAACTTGTCCAAGTCTCTCTGCAAACTAGAACACCCCTCTTCACTATGTACCACTCCTCCGACTTTGGTGTCATCTGCAAATTTACTAATCCGTCCTTCAATACCCTCATCCAGATCATTTATAAAAATTATAAACAGCAGGGGACCCAAAGCAGATCCCTGAGGTACACCACTAGTAACCGAACTCCACGATGAATAATTTCCATCAACCACCACCTTCTGTCTTCTATCAGCTAGCCAATTCCTAATCCAATTAGCTAAATCACCCTCAATCCCATACATCTGCATTTTCTGCAGAAGCCTTCCATGAGGCACCTTATCGAACACCTTACTAAAGTCCATATATACCACATCAACTGCCTTACCCCCATCCACCTCTTTGGTCACTTTTTCAAAAAACTCAATAAGGTTAGTAAGGCACGACCTACCCTTCACAAAAACCATGCTGACTATCCCCAATCAATTCATTTCTCTCTAAATAACTATAAATCCTATCCCTAATAATTCTCTCCAATACTTTGCCCACAACAGAAGTAAGACTCATCAGCCTATAATTCCCCAGAAAGTCTCTCTTCCCCTTCTTGAACAATGGGACCACATTCGCTATCCTCCAGTCTTCCGGCACTATACCCGTAACCAACGATGACCTGAAGATCAGAGCCAGAGGCTCTGCAATCGCCTCTCTCGCCTCCCAGAGAATCCTAGGGTAAATCCCGTCCGGCCCAGGGGACTTATCTAACTTCAAACCCTCAAGAATATCTAGCACATCCTCCTTATCTACTTCAATACTTTCCAGTTTACAACTCTGTATCCCAGTGTTCTCCACAACTACATTTACATCTCCCTGCGTGAATACCGAAGAGAAATATTTGTTCAGTGCCTCTCCAATCTCTTCAGGCTCCACGCACAACTTCCCACTGCTGTCTATGACTGGCCCTAATCTTGCCCTAACCAATCTTCTATTCTTAACATAGCTAAAGAAAGCTTTAGGATTCTCCTTTATCCTATCAGCCAAAGTCTTCTCGTGTCCCCTTTTAGCTCTCCTCAACTCACTCTTTAGCTCCCTCCTGGCTAATCTATAGCTATCCAGTGCACTAACCGAGCCTTCAAGCCTCATCCTGACATAAGCCTCCTTTTTCCTTTTAACCAGCGAATTAACTTTTTTAGTACACCATGGTTCCCTTACTCGACCATTTCCTCCTTGCCTGACAGGGACATACTTATCAAGGACTCGCAGTAGCTGCTCCTTGAATAAGCTCCACGTTTCAGATGTTCCCAGTCCCTGTAGTTTCCTAGTCCAATCTATGCACCCTAATTCTCTCCTTATGGCCTCATAATTACCCTTCCCCCAGCTATAACTACTGCCCCCAGCTTCATGCCTATCTCTATCCATCACTAAGGTGAACGTAACCGAATTGTGGTCACTATCACCAAAATGTTCACTAACTTCCAAGCCTAACACCTGGTCTGGCTCATTGCCCAGCACCAAATCCAATGTAGCCTCACCTCTAGTTGGCCTATCTACATACTGAGTCAAAAAACCTTCCTGCACACTTTGTACAAAAACTGACCCCTCTAACGAGCTAGAGCTATAGCTATTCCAATCAATATTAGTAAAGTTAAAGTCCCCCATAACAATTACCCTGTTACTTTCACTCCTGTCCAGGATCGACTTTGCAATCCTTTCCTCTACCTCTCTAGAACTTTTAGGAGGTCTATAAAAGACTCCCAACAGGGTGACCTCTCCTCTCCTGTTTCTAATCTCAGCCCATACTACCTCAACAGACAAGTCCTCATCAAACTTCCTTTCTGTCACTGTGATACAGTCTTTGACTAATAATGCCACTCCTTCCCCACCCCCCCTTCTACCTCCTTCTCTACTCTGACTGAAGCATTTGAACCCTGGAACCTGAACAACCATTCCTGTATCTGCTCTATCCATGTCTCTGAAATGGCCACAACATCGAAGTTCCAGGTACTGATCCAAGCTGCAAGTTCCTCCACCTTATTGCGAATACTTCTTGCATTAAAGTATACGCATTTCAAACACTGCCCTACTCCACCCGTACGCTGCTGTGCTTTACAGTTCTCATCTATGACCCCCTTATTCTCGTCCCTCTTAACATCCAAGCTACTCAGGATCCCACCCCCTCCTTTGAATCAGTTTAAACCCCCCTGCATAGCCTTGGCAAATTTTCCCCCCAAGATGTTGGTTCCCCTCTGGTTCAGGTGCAGACCATCTCTCTTGTAGATGTCCCACCTACCACAGAATGAGCCCCAATTTTTCAAGAACCTGATCCCCTCCCTCCTGCACCATCCCCGCAGCCACGAGTTCAAACATTCCCTCTCTCTGTTCTTCTCTAAACTATCCCGTGGCACAGGTAAGAGTCCAGAGATAACCACTCTGTCTGTTTTGGCCCTAAGCTTCCACCCCAACTCCATAAATTTCTGTTTAACATCCCCTTCCCTTGTCCTATCTACATCCTTGTCAGACCACACTTGGAGTACTGTGCGCAGTTCTGGTTGCCTCACTATAGGAAGGACGTGGAAGCTATTGAAAAGGTGCAGAGGAGATTTACAAGGATGTTGCCTGGATTGGGAGGCATGCCTTATGAAGACAGGTTGAGGGAGCTGGGACTGTTCTCCCTGGAGAGACGAAGGTTCAGAGGCGACCTGATAGAGGTTTACAAGATGTTGAGAGGAATAGATAGAGTGGACTCTCAGAGACTATTTCCCAGGGCTGAAATGGTTGCGATGAGAGGGCACAGATTTAAGGTGCAGGGAAGCAAGTACAGAGGGGATGCTAGGGGAAAGTTTTTCACTCAGAGGGTGGTGAGTGAATGGAATCGGCTGCCGTCGGTGGTGGTCGAGGCGAACTCGCTGGGGTCTTTTAAAAGACTTCTGGATGAGTATATGGATCCAATGGGATTGGGGATTATAGATAGGTCTATGGCTGGGTAGGTTTTGATGTGTTCGGCACAACTTGTGGGCCGAAGGGCCTGTTTGTGCTGTAGTGTTCTATGTTCTATCATGTGTCCCTGCATGAACTATGACTTGGGGCTGACTCCCCTCTCCCTTAAGAATCTTGAAAACTCACTCTGAGACGTCCTGGACCCCGGCCCCAGGGAGGCAACACACCAACCCTGAGTCCTGTTTATTACTATTTACTCTCCTTTCTGTCCCCCTAACTATGGAGTCTCCAATTACCAGGCCCAATCTCTTATTCCCCCTACCCACTGGAGCATTCACGACAGGCTCACCCCCAGAGACCTGCTCCCTTTGGCCATCTCCAGTTGATTCTTCCTCAACTGTAGCCTCCAGGACAGAAAACTTATTTTGGAGGGGAACAGCCCCAGGGGATTGTCTCCCCGATTGCTTCTTACCCCTTTTCCTAATAGTTACCCAAGAATCACTTTTAGGAGTGACTATCTCTTTGTAACTCCTGTCAATATCCGCCTCAACCTCCCGAATTATCCTGAGTTCCTCTAATTCCAGCTCCAGCTCCTTAACACGATCCTCAAGGAGCTGCAAATGGGCACACTTCCTGCAGGTATAATCAGCAGGAACACTACTGGTGTCCCTCACCTCGTACATACTACAGGAGTTGCAACGGACTGCCTGCACTGCCATCCCTGATACTTTAATTCTAGGAGAGAAAAAAAAACTTCACACACATTATTAGGTTAGAGGAGGGGGGAGGGTGGGATACTCTACCTGAGTATCGGGTTTCCTCTCTGTACCAATTTATAGAGTCAGAGAGAAAAACTACAACTACCGGCAAGCCTCCTTATGACGACTTTCGGTTTCCAGTTAGTTTAAAAAAACGGCAAAAAACTACCACCGCTCGCTACTTTAACCAAAAAGAAAATGTTAAAAATTACCTTAAACGCGAGCTTTACACTCGCCCAAATGGCTGCCTCTCCGTGCTGCTCCACAGGAACAATTTCCGTGAAATATACAAGCATTTGCATTGGCTCCGCTTTTCCCTTTTCACCCTCAAACAGTAAATCACATTGATCTGCACACAAGCTGTAGATACTGTGAGCATGCATCAGGACATATTAGTGACCGAGGTTTATTTGGTAGAAAAAGCCACTAGTTTTCGGAGCGCTGCTCCTTTATTGCGCTACCTGATGTTTTTATGAGAGCTGAGACTTCAGCTTCTGTCTCTCCAAGAGAATCTCTCTGGATAAAACCGGGATTTACAAGGATTTCTGTCACTGAGGCATTATCTGGCTGTCTGTGTCTCACTGATCTAACTCAGTCTATCCCCTCTCATCAACTCTATATGAAGGTGGGATCTTGTTGTTTAGTGACTGAGTGCACACAATCTGTATCTCCATCTGATCAAATAGAATTCAGTTTGTGAACAATATCATCATTTCAACCAGCTCTGGGTTAACCTGGGCATAGCTCTGATTGGCTGCAACCCCCTGAATCTGGGGAACAGACACTGTGAGCATCGCCGGCCTCTGAGGCTTTCACAGTTACTGAAACTCCAACTAATCCCCGAGAATCCACAGCACAGAGCAAGAGGAGGGGAAAACCTGTCCTGGGAGCTGTCAATCTGAGACACAGTTTGACCTGTCAATGTGCAGATGTAAACCCGTTCCTTCCATTCCCAATCTGCTATAACCAGGAATTCCTAACGCCCAGTAATGACCAGCTTGCAGCAATGTGTTTGAATGAACACGATGTCATATCATCCAAGCAGCATTTTGAAATGGTCATTCAGTGTATTCTGATGAAATTTATTTCTCATGTTCTGTGTGTCATTACATAAGAACCTTTCTCTGACATGTGGCAAATGGTAAGATTCTTAGTAGTCTAGATGAACAGAGGGATCTTGGTGTGTATGTGCATAGATCCCTGAAAGTAGGCAGTCAGGTCGAGAAGGTTGTTAGGAAGGCATATGGAGTCTTGGCTTTTATCGGTAGAGGGATTGAATTTCGGAGCCGCAACGTCATGTTGCAACTGTGCAAAACTCTAGTGCGGCCGCACTTGGAGTATTGTGTGCAGTTCTGGTCCCCACATTATAAGAAAGATGTGGAGGCATTGGAGAGGGTACAGAGGAGGTTTACCAGGATGTTGCCTGGTATGGAGGGCAGGTCTTATGAAGAGAGGCTGAGGGATTTGAGGTTGTTTTCGTTAGAAAGGAGGCGGCTAAGAGGGGACCTTATCGAAACATATAAGATGATTAGAGGTTTAGATAGGGTGGACAGTGATAGCCTTTTTCCTAGGATGGAGAAAGCTAGCACGAGGGGACACAGCTTTAAATTAAGGGGTGATAGTTATAGGACGGATATCAGAGGTAGGTTCTTTACCCAAAGAGGGTTTAGGGAGTGGAATGCCCTGCCTGCAGCAGTTGTAGATGCGCCAAGTTTGGTGGCGTTTAAGAGGTTAGTTGATAAGTACATGGAAGAGAAGGGAATGGTTTAGTTTGGAGGGGCATTGCTTTTTATATTGGTCGGCGCAACATCGAAGGCCGAAGGGCCTGTTCTGTGCTGTAATGTTCTATGTTCTATGTTTTATCCTTGCGCACCTGATGCTGTTTTTGTTTTCAATCTGCTCACATTCTGATTTCCCTCATGGGACCATAGAAAGAACCAGAGAAAGTTAACAGCACAAAATCATTCGGCTTATCTTGTCAATGCCAACCCGAGAGCACCCAGGTGTCCTCTTCAAGCTCACCTTCCTGCACTCGGCCCGGAGCTGAAAGCATGATGGCGATCCAAATACTTGATACCAAAATACCAGGAGAAGTTTCGGCTCTGTGGCTGCTGGAAGCAAACGCATTCGATGATAATCGCTGCGAGCAGGACTCGAACCTGCGCGGGGAAACCCCATTGAATTTCTAATCCAACGGCTTAACCACTCGGCCATCACAGCTGCGCGCTCTAGGTGCCTAATATTTTCAATAATTATGTCTAATAATTTCATTTTAGTCAAATGTTGCGTGCGCCCTCTTTTCGTCCACTCGGTTGAAAACAAAGGAGGAAGAAAATAAAGTTACAAGTAAATTACCGATGCGATGGCCGGGAATCGGACCCGGGTCAACTGCTTGGGAAGCAGCTATGCTCACCAGCTATGCTCACCACTACACCACAATCGCTCAGGTCTCTAAACAGGCGTTATTTTAATCAGTTATAATTACGGAACTACTTCTGTTGCTGATTTCATCAGACACCAGGTCTGTCCATCGGACAGTTTGTAGACTGAATTTGGCTTCTCTCGTTTTTCTGGACAGTTTGAAGCCACCTTTTTACGATTGTTTCTGGCTGAGAATTCACTGATCAATTTTGAGGCACATTTTTCATTTTAACAAATTTTCCACTGACAAAACTTTCAATCCAGATTTTCCATTAGACACAGATGGATCATGAAAATATTTTTGTGAATGTTGTTTAAGAAGACCCCCTCCCCCTCCTCTCCCCTCCTCTCCCCTCCTCTCGCTAGTTCTCAGCCAGGCACTGACTGGTTACAAGTTTATTTTACTTTTTATAGAAAATAAACACCTGGCCCATGATCTGTTTTTCTCCTGTTCTCCGGCACATTCACTTTCAACAAGGGCGCAATAACTGGTTTGAAGAGTCAGAGTCAGACTGCAGTCACCTCGTTTCTCTCTCCATCCCTTTATCTCAGAGTTACCTTACACCATATCCTGCAGTGGGATTTAGCCAAGTTGAGCGAATGGATCAATGATTGGCAGATACAGTATATTTTGAATAAATGTGAAGTGATCCAATTTGTTATCAAACACGGGAAGACAGATTATGTTCTGAACGATCACAAATTAGGAGAAGAGAATGTGTAACCAGAACAGAGTGTCCTCATGCACCAGTCACTGAAGGGAAACATGCCGCTGTAGCAGCCAGTAAAAAAATACAAATGGCATGGTGGCCTTCATAGCGAGAGGCTTCGAGTACAGGAGCAGGGATATCTTGATGCAATTACTTGTCATGCAGGAGAAACAAATAAAACAGGAAAATCTGGAGAACAAGAGCAGATAATTCGTATTTTCACCTTAAACAAATACAATGATGTCTGAAATCACTAAAATAACTGGGGAAAAAGGATCTGATTGACTCTTGCCGCGGAATCTGGGTAACAGATGTGGCCCTTCACCACATGGACTGCAGCGGTTCCAGAAGGCAGCTCACCACCACCTTCCCAAGGGTAATTAGGGATGGGTAATAAATGCTGATCCAGACAGAGATACCCACATTCCATGAATGAATTGAAAGACAATCTGCGGGGAGCGGGGCCTCAGAGTGTTTAACAGTTACTGAGGTGAAAAAAACTATAACTAACCTCCTGGAATCCGGAGCAAAGGCCGGAAGGAGGAGAAATTCCGTCCTGGGGCATTACATTTGACTTAAGTTTTGTCCTGAAAATGTGTAGATGTTGTGGAAGAGAAAGTGTATGAACGGGGCGGGCGTGTTATGCGGTCCTGACAGTGCAGAAAGAAGCCGTTCGGCCCATCGAGTCTGCACCGACTACTATCCCACCCAGCCCCTTTCCCCACATCTTTTTCCGGCTTATTCATGTAACATACACATCCCGGGACACTAAGGGGCAATTTAGCACGAATAATAAACCCAATCCGCACAGCTTTGGAGGAAACTGGAACACCAGGAAGAAACCCACGCAGAGACGGGGAGAATTCCATACAGACAGTAACCCAAGGCAGGAAGCGAACCCAGGTCCTTGAAGCTGTGAAGCAACAATGCCGCCGTGCCAAGTCAAACTAATACAACTGTGTTTGATGTCTGTCCTGATCATGAGATCTCCGAGGCTCTCTTGTGTGAAATAAAATAATTTTCCAATATAAAGTACCCTTAACGCCCCTGCTGAGCCAAAAGTTAGATTTCAAGGCACTGTTTTATTAAATTCAAGCTTTGAGTTGGAAGCTAGAGAAATGTCATTATCTTACCTCCAATCCTCAATACATGTCACTGAATCCGGCAATTAATGCAAGACAAAATATAAAAAATGAAGCATATCTTCCCTGTTTTGATGTATTGAAGAAGGCGGTAAAGTTGCAGAGTAGTTCGCACGGTTGCCCATGTTTGATTCGGGCTTTGGGTGACAGCTGGAGTTTGCACGTTCTCCTCGTGTTTGAGTGGGTTTCCACTGGGTGTCCAAGTTTCCGCCCACAATGCAAAGACTGGCTAGGTGCATTGGCCATGCTAAAGGGCCTTAGCCATTAGACCAGGCGGTCAACAGATGTAAAGTTGCCCCGAATGACAGCGTTTGCTACCGGCAGACAATTCTTTTTCTCCTTAATGGTTCTTCTTTTTATGGGCTGTGGGTGTCGCCTGCAGGACCAGCATTTGTTGCCTTTCCCTAATTGCCCTTCAAATGAAAGTGCCTTGTTCGGCCATTTCAGAAGGCAGTTCAGAGTCATCCTCACTATTCTGAATCTGGAGTCAGATACAAGCCAGACCAGGTAAGGAGGGCAAACGTCTTCATCTAATGTGCACCGGTGACCCAGATCATATTTTACTACAATTGATAGTAGTTTCCAAACTGCAATTCCTGAGACTAGCTTTTAATTCCAGATTGACTGAATCAATGAATTCAAATTCCACCAGCTGCTGCAGTGGGATTTACTCCGTGTCCCCAAATACTAGTGCGGCTCCCGGATTACAAGCCCAGTGACATCACCTTTCATCCCTGAAAACAGAAACAGTTCATTCAGCTCATTATTAAACCCCTTCCTGAGGAGATTAGAATTCCCTCCACAGAATTCTATCCAACAGATTGCATCAATTGCTCCATTCGGGAGCATCAACAATTTATGAAGATCTCAAAGATAAGACTGATTTCTTGGGACGAGAATAAAATTCTCGAGAATTCAACGAGAATTCAATATTATAAAATTGAATGAACAAAACAGCAAGGAAATACATTCTGAGAAAGTGCCCCGCAATGTTTGTAAGAAAATGCAGAGATTTCAACTGATTAAAGACAATTCGTTTTTTTGGAACTTGGACCAAATTTCTGCACAAAAAGACCGCAACAGAACTCGAACCTACAATCTTCTGATAACACCACTGTCATATTGACCGAAGTCAAACGCCTTATCCATTAGGCCACGTGGTCAACAGCACCTTGTGGATACCTACCGTTGTGATATTTATTGTCAGGTCTATCTGTGGATGCTTCGCTGATTCTCAGGTGCCAGAAACTGAAGGGAATTCCCAGAAAACTGAAGTTCATAGAACATAGAACAATACAGCACAAACAGGCCCTACGGCTCACGAGTTGCGCCGATCACATCTACCAATCCACAGACCTATCTATAACCCCCTATCCTATTCTTTTCCATATACTCATCCAGAAGTCTCTTAAAAGACCCCAGTGAGTTTGCCTCAACAACGTCCGACGGCAGTCGGTTCCATTCACTCACCACCCTCTGAGTGAAAAACCTACCCCTGACATCTCCTTTGTATTTGTTCCCTGCACCTTAATTCTGTGTCCTCTCGTAGTGACCATTTCAGTTCGGGGAAATAGTCTCTGAGAGTCCACCCTATCTATTCCTCTCAACATTTTATAAACCTCTATCAGGTCGCCTCTCAACCTACGTCTCTCCAGTGAGAAGAGTCCCAGCTCCCTCAACCTATCTTCATAAGGCCTGCCTTCCAATCCAGGCAGCATCCTTGTAAATCTCCTCTGAACTCTCTCAATAGCCTCTACATCCTTCCTATAATGAGGTAACCAGAACTGTGCACAATACTCCAACTGGGGTCTGACAAGAGTCTTATAGAGCTGCATCATTACCTCCTGACACCTAAACTCTATTCCTCGATTAATGAAGACCAGTACACTGTACGCCTTCTTGACCACTTCCTCCACCTGTGAGGCCGATTTAAGAGTCCTATGGACCCGGACCCCGAGATCCTTCTGCTCTACAACTCAGCTAAGACTCCTATCCTTTATATTGTACTCCTTCATCCCATTATTCCGGCCAAATGGACCACTACACATTTATCCGTGTTGAAGTCCATCTGCCACTTCTCCGCCCAGTCGTGCATCCTGTCTATGTCCCACTGCAACTTTTGGCATCTCTCCAGACCATCTGCAACACCACCAACCTTTGTATCATCGGCGAACTTACTAACCCATCCCTCCACTTCCTCATCCAGGTCATTTATGAAAATGACAAACAGCAGGGGTCCCAGAACAGAGCCCTGGGGCACTCCACTGGTTACTGACCTCCATGCAGAACAAGACCCATCCACAACCACTCTCTGCCTTCTGCCGGCAAGCCAGTTCTGGATCCACGAGGCCAAAGACCCTTGGATCCCATGCCCTCTCACCTTCTCCAGAAGCCTTGCATGTGGGACCTTATCAAACGCCTTACTAAAGTCCCTGTACACTACATCCACCGCCCTTCCTTCGTCAATGTGTTCAGTCACATTTTTGAAGAACTCAACTAGGCTCGTAAGGCATGACCTGCCCTTGACAAAACCATGCTGACTATTTCTAATCTGTCCAAACTTCTCCAAATGTCCATATATCTTATCCCTCAGAAGCCTCTCTGTCAGTTTACCAACCACTGAAGTCAGACTCACTGGTCGGTAATTTCCTGGCCTATCCCTGTTCCCTTTCTTAAAGATAGGACCTACATCCGCAGTCCTCCAATCCCCTGGAACCTCTCCCGTTTCCATGGACGACGCAAATATCATCTCCAGGGACTCTGCAACCACTTCCCTCACCTCCCACAATAACCTGGGGTACATCCCATTTGGTCCCGGCGACTTGTCTATCTTGATCATTTCCAACATTTTTGGCTGCCTGCCTATGTGGAGTTTGCATGCTCTCCCTGTGTGCGGGTGTTTACTTCGGGTGTCCTATTTTCCTCCCATCTCTAACGAAGTGCAGATTAGGAGGATTGGCCATTGTAAATACACCCTCATTGTCAGGGGGATTACTAGGGTGATTACATTGGGTTACAGAGAGAGATTCTGTGTCGGAGAATTGGTGCAGAATGGTCGGTGCCTCATTCCGCACTGTGGGAATCCTAAGCCTCCTACACATTTTGTCTTCATTTTTCAACGTCTGTCCCTGAATCCTTCTGCTAGTAGCGAATGCAGCAACTCCCCCTGTGCACCTTTGTTCAATATGTTATTTTATTTTACCCGTCTCTTACATCACCATCCAATCCCGTTAACTGCAAAGAGATAAAATCCGAATTATCCAGTCAAACCAATGAGCTAAAATCCATCATTGATGGATCCAAAACCGTAAGTCTCCTCTTCACCCTCGTAAGGACCCTCCCAAACTTTCTAAAGTGTGGTTACTGGATCTGGGGGCAATCCTAAAGCTAATCGGTTAATCGAAGCTTTATAAAGATTGAGCAGAAGTTTTACACTCAATACTTCCATTTATGAAGCCAAACATCCAATCCGCCTTTCTGACGGCTCTCTCAAAATCGCCTCTCTCCATCAAAGATCTCTCTGAACCTCAGCTCCCTCTGAGCCTGCGCACTGTTTAGAACTGGGCCATTCAGTTTCTATTGCCTCTCTCCATCTTTCTGTCAAAATGCAGCACTGTTCCTGAGTGTGGGATTAATAATGTGTCTCTGCTACAATATCAGTGAGAGCTGAGACTGCAGTTTCTCCGAAAGAATCTTTCTGCATAAAGCCGGAATTTACAAGGATTTCTGTAACTGATATATTGTCTGACCGTCTATGTATCACCGCCCTCACTCACTCTATGGGTGTCTATCCCTCCACCCCCACTCACTAACTGCATATGAAGTGGGAATTTTGTTGGATAATGACTGAGTGCATACAATCTGTACCTTCATTTGATCAAATGGCATTCAGCTGTGAACAATATCACTTCAACCACTTCTGGGTTGCCCCTGAATATCCTGAGATGATTAGGTTCGTGGGATTAGAGGCAAATACGTAGGGATATGGGGATAGGGCTTGGGTGGAATGGTGGTCAATGCAGAGTCGATGGGCCAAATGGCCTCTTTATGCACTGTAGGGTTTCTATGACTCGATGAAGTGTTCTAAAAGTCACTACATTTTTCAGCATTCACAATAAATTCGTACAGAAGGAAACGAGAGAGGGCAGAATGTAGTGTTACAGTCACAGGTATAGTGAAGAGAAAGATCAACTTAATGCAGGCTAAAATCATTCAAACGTTTGACAGCTGCAGGGAATAAGATGTTCTTGAGCCGGTTGGTATGTGACCTCTGGTTTTAGTTTTTTTTTGAGGATTACTACATCTTAGCCGAGAGGTAACACAGAGAATGTCTAAAGTGCTATCTAATAGCTCATCAGCATTTTTTTGCAGTAAATTTGTATCAGATCCTTGCTTGCGGTTATAAATCCTGGATACTGTATGCTTTATTAACGGCACTTCCAACCTGTCCTGTCACTTTCAATGCTTTATTTCAATGGCCATCCATTTTCTGCGATTCCTGCGCCCCGTTTTGTAATTATACTCTGTATTTTTTTTATCTCTCTGTGTTCTGCCCACCAAAAGGAATGACTTCATTCTTCATCTGCCACATGTCCTCTCATTCGAACAAACTATCCTATCGGAGTTCTACTGGAATTTCTGTAACTCTTTTCACAACCAAAGGGCGTCCCAAAATATTTTAAAGACAATGAAGTAGTTTTGAAATGTAATCACCGTCCAATTGCTCAACTTTTGAACTGCCTGTTTGACGACGTCAGGAAATTCCCATGTGGGAATGGGGAATAAACGCTGCAGCTGTGGCTCTGCGGCACAAAGAATGACATGTTGGAATTCTCATGGTTGTCTGGTGAGATATTCAAAGATTCTCGTCAAGAACTCATCAGAGTCGGCTTTTTAGATAAGGGACAAGTGTATTAATGCTTTCAGAGAATTTAAACTGCCACTCCGAAAATTATAGGTTCCCCACAGTGCAGAAGAAAAGTATTCGGCCCATCAAGCCTGCATCAACAGCAATCCGACCTAAGCGACATTCCCAGAACCTCACATATTGAGTTCACCCTCAATAAAGATGCACAGAAGAAACATCATCGACGAGGATGGGATTCGAACCCACGCGTGCAGAGCACAATGGATTAGCAGTCCATCGCCTTAACCACTCGGCCACCTCGTCATACAAAGACTGTCTTTTTAATCATCTCTTGAACAAACAACACATTTTCCTGTAGGCTAATGTTGTGTTTCTACTTTATCGTTAATTTTGGTTCGTTGTTACTCTTCCCATCGATGGAAATCCCGAGAAAGAGGGAGACAATTCCAATGTGAGCTTTGAATTCACCCAACATAACACAGATGTAAACGACTACTAAGCAGTGTGAGCTTGAGGCGCGACGGGAGCGCGTCTGACTCCAGATCAGAAGGTTGCATGTGCGAATCACGTCAGGCTCATGAAGCTCTTATTCCTCAGTTTTCGGATTTTGTGCCTGGATAAAGTTGATTGTTCTCGAAATAACAAATCTCCAAACTATGAGCGATATTATACTTTAAAATACTTTATGTCTTTGCTCAATCTGCACCTGTACCTCAGGCAATAAAAATACAATATAATTAAAAAAATACATCTCAGTTGTAAAGCACTTTGAAACTTTCAGCGGTTTGGAGAAAAAACATGCACTTAGAGGCAAGATAAAATCAAAATACAGCCATGCTGGAATCTCAAACAACAAACGAAAATGCTGGAAAAACTCAACAGGTTAAGCATCATCTGTGGAGAGAGACCAGCTGAGATGTCCAGCATGTTCAGACTTCAAAACACCCCGTCTTTCCTCCAAAATTAAAAAGAACATGCAGTTTGATATGAACAGCAAACGCACCTTTCTGTCTCCACCTGATTTGTGTTTTTTATTCATGCATCCATCTCATTCTCTTTCCTGCTAATCCAAAAATCTTAATTAGTTAGTTAAAGCCGCTGTTTGCTGCATAAAATGATTCTCCATGTTAGGGAAAATAACTGATCTCGTCAGAACTGGGTTGCCGCTCCGGAAGTGTAAGTGGCAAGTGTACAATGCGTATGGTCCGTTCTACTACCAGTTACTCGTTAGTATAGTAGTTAGTATCCCCGCCTGTCACGCGGGAGACCGGGGTTCACAGAACATAGAACATTACAGCGCAGAACAGGCTCTTTGGCCCTCGATGTTGCGCCGACCAATTAGGAACAAGCAGTGACCCTCTAACCTAAACCATTCCCCTTTCATCCATAAACTTAGCTACTAACCTCTTAAACGCCACCAAACTTGGCGCATCTACAACTGACGCAGGCAAGGCATTCCATACCCTTACCACCCTCTGGGTAAAGAACCTACCTCTGACATCTGTCCTAAAACCACCACCCCTTAATTTAAAGCTATGTCCCCTCGTGCTAGCTTTCTCCATCCTAGGAAAAAGGCTATCACTGTCCACTCTATCTAAACCTCTGATCATCTTATATGTTTCAATAAGGTCTCCTCTTAGCCGCCTTCTTTCTAATGAAAACAACCTCAAATCTCTCAACCTCTCTTCATAAGACCTGCCTTCCATACCAGGCAACATCCTGGTAAACCTCCTCTGTACCCTCTCCAATGCCTCCACATCTTTCTTATAATGCTGGGACCAGAACTGCACACAATACTCCAAGTGCGGCCGCACTAGAGTTTTGTACAGTTGCAACATGACGTTGCGGCTCCGAAATTCAATCCCCCAACCAATAAAAGCTAAGACTCCATATGCCTTCTTAACAACTTTATCCACTTGACTGCCTACTTTCAGGGATCTATTGACACATACACCAAGATCCTTCTGTTCCTCAACACTATTAAGAGCCCTACCATTAGCCCTATACTCTACACATTTATTGTTCCTGCCAAAGTGCATTACCTCACACTTTTCACATTAAACTCCATTTGCCACCTCTCGGCCCAGCTCTGCAACTTGTCCAAGTCTCTCTGCAAACTATAACACCCCCTTCACTATCTACCACTCCACCGACTTTAGTGTCATCTGCAAATTTACTAATCCATCCTTCATACCCTCATCCAGATCATTTATAAAAATTACAAACAGCAGGGGCCCCAAAACAGACCCCTGAGGTACACCACTTGTCACCAAACTCCACGATGAATATCTCCCATCAACCACCACCTCTGTCTTCTATCTGCTAGCCAATTCCTAACCCAATTAGCTAAATCACCCTCTATCCCATACATCTGCATTTTCTGCAGAAGTCTTCCATGGGCCACCTTATCAAACGCCTTACTAAAGTCCATATATACCACATCAACTACCTTACCCCCATCCACCTCTTTGGTCACTTTTTCAAAAAACTCAATAAGGTTAGTAAGGCACGACCTACCCTTCACAAAACCATGCTGACTATCCCCAATCAATTCATTTCTCTCTAAATAACTATAAATCCTATCCCTAATAACTCTCTCCAATACTTTGCCCACAATAGAAGTAAGACTCACCGGCTATAATTCCCATGAAAGTCTCTCTTCCCCTTCTTGAACAATGGGACCACATTCGCTATTCTCCAGTCTTCCGGCACTATACCAGTAAATTCCCCAATGGGGAGTTTGTCGCAATTTTATTACTTCAAATTGTACTTGTGTTGTTCTCTAACTTTGAAAACGGAAAAAAAAGACTGTCAAGAATTGAAGCTTTCAAAAAATTTAAATCTTTGCATTTATACCGACACTTTTGGTGACCTGAGATCAAAATTCGTTCAATTCATCAGCATATTGGCTCACCTTTGATCTGGCGATGCCACGTACTCAACACGTCAAATATTACCCTGATATTAGCACAATGTCAATAAATGTTGTGATTTCATATTTTTTCAGTTCTATTTTTGGATGATTCACTGATTCCCAGATCCGTGAAAATGCAAAGGAAACTTCCAATGTGTTTTAATATTGGAAATACCTTTGAGTCTGTGAGTTGTGAAGATTCATGCAGCGTGAGGAATGGAATATTAATGCATGATTGTAAGAGCAGGAAGGTTCAGTTCGAGCTGGACAAAATGTTGGTGAGGCCACCGCTGGAGGACAGTGTGCAGTTCCGGTCAAAATCACTACAGTAAGGATTTGATTGCACTGGAGAGGGTGCAGTGTCCATTTACCAGGGACCAGATCGGAGACTGGGATGGAGAATTTGAGCGATGAAGAGACACTGGATTGGATCCGGTGGTTTAGTTTTGAGCAGTGAGGGCTGAGACGAGACCTGATTGAGGTGTATAAGAAATGGACAGGGTGGATAGGAAGCTGCTGCCTCACAGCACCAGGGACCCGGGTTTGATTCCCGGCTTGGGTCACTGTCTGTGTGGAGTCTCCATGTTTCCCCGTGTTTGCGTGGACTTTCTCTGGGTGAACAAAGAACAAAAAAACTTACAACACAGAAACAGGCCCTTCGGCCCTCCAAGACTGCATCGATCATGCTGCCCGACTTATCTGAACCCTCCTTCCATTCCGGGGACCAGAGCCCTCTATTTCCATCTTATTCATGTATTTGTCAAAACGCTGTAAGAAGTCACTACCGTATCCACTTCCACTACATCCCCAGCAAAGAGTTCTGGGCAAAGAAGCCACCACTCTCTGCTTCATACATCTACTTTAAACCTTGGCTCTCGCACTAACTGTTGCTGTGCAGATACAGGGATTTGGGCCGGGATCTGTGGGAGTTTGCGCATTCTCCCCGTGGTTGTGTGGGTTTCCTCCGGGTGCTCCGGTTTCCTCCCACATCCCAAAGATGTGCTCTTAGGCTGATTGGCAAAACAAATTGTCCCTAAATTGTCTCCCCAATGTGGTTCTAATACAGATTTCCATAAACATAGACAAGGGTCATGGGTGAAAGTGGGAACGTTAAAATGGCGGCGTGGGCTCGTTGGGCCGAAGGGCCTGTTTCCCGTGCTGTGTTGTTCTTTGTTCTCTTTGCTCTTTGACAGAGAACTCGTTTCCT
Source organism: Sphyrna mokarran (assembly GCA_024679065.1). Lineage (NCBI taxonomy): Eukaryota > Metazoa > Chordata > Chondrichthyes > Carcharhiniformes > Carcharhinidae > Sphyrna > Sphyrna mokarran. The sequence goes on along the minus strand of JAGIQG010000039.1, from coordinate 8,968,091 downwards.
AGGTCAGAGACATGTTTTTGTAGCTCAGTAATTTTTCATTAGAAACGAGTTAGTTCCGAATAAAAAAAATCTGTATTGTATTCCATTATCGTCAAATGCTGCGTTCGCCCTGTTTTTGTCCATTCTGTTGAAAACACAAGAGGAAGTCCATAAAGTTCTTAACAAATTACCAATGCGATGGCCGGGAATCGAACCCGGGTCAACTGCTTGGGAAGCAGCTATGCTCACCACTACACCACCATCGCTCAGGCCGCTAAACAGGCGTCGTTTTAATCAGTTATAATATCGGAACTACCCCCGTTGCTGATTTCATCAGACACCAGGTCTGTCCATCGGACAGTTTGTAAACTGAACTTGGCTTCTCTCGTTTTTCTGAACAGTTTGAAGCCACCTTTTTACTGTTGTTTCAGACTGAGAATTCATTGATTAGTTTTGAGGCAGATTTTTTTCGTTTTAACAAATTTTCCACTGACCACAATTTCAAACTAGATTTCCCATTAGACACAGATGGATCATGAAAATATTTCTGTGAATGTTGTTTAAGCAGAATCCTTCCTCTCCCCTTCCCTCTCCTCCCCTCCCCTCACCAGTTCTCAGCCAGACACTGACTGGTTACAAGTTTATTTCACCTTTTACGGAAAATAAATCCCATGATCTGCTTTTCTCCTGTTCTCAGCAACATTCACTTTCAACAAGGGCGCAATGACTGGTTTGAAGAGTCAGAGTCAGACTGCAGTCACCTCGTTTCTCTCTCCATCACTTTATCTCAGAGTCACCTTACACCATATCCTGCAGCGGGATTTGGCCAAGTTGAGCGAATGGCTCAATGATTGGCAGATGCAGAATATTTTGAATAAATGTGAAGTGATCCAATTTGTTGTCAAACACGGGAAGACAGATTATGTTCTGAATGGTCATAAATTAGGAGAAGAGAATGTGTAACCAGAACAGAGTGTCCTCATGCACCAGTCACTGAAGGGAAACAGCCGCTGTAACAGGCAGTAAAAAATGCAAATGGCATGGTGGCCTTCATAGCGAGAGGCTTCGAGTACAGGAGCAGGGATGTCTTGATGCAATTATGCAGGGTCTTGGTGAGGCCACAGCTGCAGTTTTGTCTTCTTATCTGAGGAAGGATGTTCTTGTTCGAGAGCGAAAGCAGCGGTTTACCAGACTGATCCTTGTGATGGCAGGACTGACGTATGAGGAGAGATTGAGTTGGTTACTTTTATATTCGCTGGAGTTCAGAAGAATGAGGGGAAAATTCTGACAGGATTAGGCCGGGTAGGTGAAAGAAGGATGTTTGGGAGTGTCCAGAGCCAGGGTCACAGCCTGAGGTTGCAGGATAGACAGTTTAGGACAGACATGAGGGGAAGTTTCTTCACCCAGAGAGTGGACAGAATGTGAAATTCCCGGACACAGAAAGTAGTTGAGGCCAAAACATTGAATGTTTTCAAGAAGCAGTTAGATATAGCACTTGAGACAAAGTGGATGAAAAGATATGGAGGTAAAAGGTGGAACCAGGATATTGAGTTGGAGGATCAGCCCCGATCATAATGAATGGCGGAGCAGGCTCGAAGGATCACTGCTCCTATGTTCTGTTTCTGTGTTTCTCTCACTGCATCTGTGAATTTGCAGCGAGTGAATATGGGTTCACTGTGCAGCTGTCAGACATCTGGTAGGGAATTGAAAGACTGATACTCACTCTCTCACTCTCACTCTCTCTATTGTGAACGATCTGGGAACAGACACCGTGAGAATCGCCGACCTCAGAGGCTTTAAGTTACTGAGCTGAGAAACTCCAACTAATTCCCCAAGAATCCACAGCACAGAGCGAGAGGAGAGGAAAACCTGTCCTGGGAGCTGTCAATCTGAGACACAGTTTGACCTGACAATGTGCAGATGTGAACCTGTTCCTTCCATTCCCAATCCGTTCTTGCCGGGAACACCAAACACCCAGTAATGACCAGCTTGCAGCAATGTGTTTGAATGAACACGGTGACATCTCATCTAAGCAGCATTTTGAAATTCTCATTCATTCAATGTATTCGGATGAAATGTATTTCTTATATTCTGTGTGTCATTACATAAGAATCTTCCTCTGACATGAGACCCTGTTTTGTCCTTCTGCTCCTGATGCTGATTTTTTGCTTCTGCTCACGTTATGATTTTGTTCATGGAACCATCGAAAGAACAAAAGAAAAGTGACACCACCGAAGGAAGCCATTCGGCCTATCTTGTCCATACTAACCCGAGGACACCCGGGTGTCCTTTCCAAACTCAGCTGCCTGCACCTGGCCCAGAACCATGCAGCTGAATGCATGATGGAGATCCAAATACTTCACACCAAAAACTCACTAGGATGGCTGCCTGAAGCAAACATTTCCAACCATAAGCGCTCTGAGCATTGTTGGAATCTGCGGGGGGAAACCCCACTGGATTTCAAATCCAGCGCCTCAACCACTCAGCCATCGCAGCTGCTTATTTACCAGAATAATGTAACCATCTCAGTAATGTGTATATATTAACTTCATCAGGAACCAGGACTGTGCAGAGCACAGAGTGGGAGCTGAAACTTGTTCTTCAAGCTTATACTTTATATCTTTGTCTCTGAATTCATTTATTAGGTCGGAGACTTGTTTATATACTTAAATACTTTTTACATTGAAATCGAATTACGTCCGAAGAGAAAATAAAAAAAAATCCTTCTATTACTGTCGAAGATTGTGTTCACCCGGTTTTTGTTCGTTCTGTTTCAGGTCCAAAAGGCCGCGGGGAAAAGTTTCAAATAAATTCCCAATGCGATGGCCTTGAATCGAACCCGGGTCAACTACTTGGAAGGCAGCTATGCTCACCACTATACCACCATCGCTTGCTCAATGCAAGCAGTTGATATTTACATTAATTTTAATAATGGAACTTCCTGAATTGCTGATTTCATCAGGCACCAGGAGAGCCCGTAGCACAGTTTGTAAACTGAACTTGGCTTGTCTGGTTTAAGCCAACTTTTTACAATTGTTCCTTACTGGGAACTCATTGATCAATTCTGAGGCCTGTTCTTTCATTTAACAAAGTTTCCACTCAAAGCAAATTGAAGCTGAATTTTCCATTAGAAAGATCGTGATGGTGAGGATTTTTAGTGATTTTCATTTTAAGAATGCCCACCTACTGTTATGACCTGCGATAACTAATTAAAGAAATCAGAACAGTGATGGTCAGGAACTGACCCTTGGTCACCACTCCATCACCATCGCTCACCTGGCTCTGCCACCCACTCTGTAAGAAAGTCCAGCTCTGACACTGAATCTGGTTTCCTCCAGGTCCAATCGGAGGATGGTCAGAAACTGTCACTGTCAGAAATTCCATTATCAGCGAGTGTGGGATGATTATTTAACTGGCTGTCACTGGTTGGTGAGGTTGTGATTTACTGTTACCTGTCAGTGCAAGAGCAACAAATAAAACTATACAAACACTTAGTTGGGGAAAGGGCTTCTCTTGATGCACTGGGAGTATTTGCTTAATGGATATCTGGTTCTGTTCAGTTTGATGGCAAGAATGTCTGAAACACTTTGATTCTTGTATTTCTCTCATGTATCGTGTTTATTTGTTCGTTTGTTTAAATGTTGAACTGAAACCAATTGGAATTGGCCTATTATTTCAGCAAGATGCAATTTCTACTCTGAACACTGTTTGTTGCAGTGTGAGCGCTGCAGCTGCGGATCTGTGGCACAAAGAATGGCATGTAGGACTTCTCATCATTGTTTTATTAAATTTGTTTTGATTTATTATTGTCACATGTATTAATATTTTTTCTTGTGCGCTGTAGAGGCAAAGCATACCATTCATAGAAAAAGAAAGGACAGACTGCAGAATGTTGTATCCCAATCATCGCTAGGGTGTCGAGAAAGATCAACTTAATACAAGGGAGGTCCATTCAGAGGCCTGTTGGCAGCAGAGCAGAAACTGTTTTTGAGTCGGTTGGTAGGTGACCGCAGACTGCTATATATTTTTTACGATTGAAGAAAGTGGAAAACAGAAGATTGTCTGGTGAGACATTTAAAAGTTGTGGGTCAGAATCTCATTGAAGTCAGCTTTTTAGGTAAAGTTTGAAGAAATGAGGAACTGCTGCCTCGAACTTCATGAGAATGTGTACAGGGCAGAAGAAGAACATTCGGCCCATCGGGCCCACACCGATATCAATCCCACCCAGCCTGTATCCTCATAACCCCACATATTTACCGTGCTAATCCCCCTGACACTGAGGGACTATTTAGCATGGCCAATCCCGCTAATACGGCGCTAATTTTCATGGCTGAGCTGCCGATTCTGGAAAGACAAAATCTGCCATTCGGTCCGCAAATGAAGCTGGCGTCTGCTTTGGATCTTCTGAAACCACATGTTTACAGGCAAACTCCTGTCCAAAACTGGGGTCCTGATTTGGATCGAGTTTAGAAATATGGAATTGTTCTGGACTGTTCACCCCTCAAGCCTGTGTGTCCAAACTTTATCTTGATTCCGTGAACCTCAAAACACTGAAGAAATCATCAGATCACCGGCAATAAGGAGACAGAACAAATCCACCACCGACGAGGATGGGATTCGAACCCACGAGTGCAGAGCACAAGGGACTAGCAGCCCATCGCCTTAACCACTCGGCCACCCCGTCATGCAGTGACTGCTCCCCAAACCACCGCTTGTGTTTTAACGTCCGTAACAAAGAACACATTCCTCCCGGAGGATAACGCTGTCTTTCTGCTTTCTCTTGATTCGTTGTTACTTTTTCATTTGATGTAAATCCAGAGAAAGTAAAGAGAGAGACAGTTCACCTCTCCGGTCCCGGTTTGGTTTTGAATTCACCGAACATGACCCTGATGTAAAACAGAGCAAGTGCTGTGAGTTTGTGGCGCAACAGGAGAGAGTCTGCCCTCCCAGTAGAGGGCTGTGTGTCCGAATCACGGAGCTTTTCTGCGTCGGTCTTTGGATTTTGGTTGTTTGCGATTGTTCCTGAAATGATAAATTTCAAAACACTAATAAAAATGAAATTTTAGGGATGATTCGATTCGCATGCTAAGTTTTTTTTTCATAAACTTCTTTATTTGAACAATGCGTGAGGAATATGCTTTGTCCATTGTCGGTAAAGTTGGAGCAAGGTTCACAGTCCCAGTTGTTTCTGGGAGCCATCAATGGGGAGAGCTGACTGGCTGTGATTTAACCAGAGGATTCACACCTCAGGAGAGGAGCAAGACTGAGAAGGCGGAGTCTTCATGATCAATCTTAACTGAACCGGAAATTGACCCCGCGCTGTTGGCGGAATAAACTGTTCAGCCAATGGAGACAAATGCACTGGGCTCCTCATTAATGAAAACTAAGACCACCACTGTTTCTATTTGACGGAGTGAATATGTGATAGCAGAGGATGGTTTCGATCCATCGACCTCTGGGTTATGGGCCCAGCAGCTTCCGCTGCGCCACTCTGCTCCGAAAGTCACTGTGTCCCTGCTTATTACTGCTGCCCGCGAGCCAGGAATCTATTCACTGTCTCTTTTTATTACAAACAAGGCCCTGGGAAGCTCACCCTGGCTGGATAATAACACGTAACATCACCCCGAATGTAACAGAGAGAGAAAAACACACAGAAAAGCAGTAAAAGATTATTAGGACACACTCACAATGAGAGACAGAAAATATTCGAGCAAACCAACAAGATTCTGAGATGGAAAAACTGATTATGTGTGAAAAGGGATTTTCTGTTACACAAAGATAGGCCCTGATTTGAAATGTATGTTCTGTTGTGTAACTGTGCTCTCTGCTGTGTAACTGTGCTCTCTGCTGTGTAACTGTTCTCTCTGTCTGGAACTGTGACTCTGCCGTTGACAGATCTTCACTGTGGTTCTGACAAATTCTTTCCTGTTGTAGAAACCTTTTCCCGGTTTGTAAATATCATTCTTCTTGAGCAGAAGTTTTCCTTTTGTGTGAAATGTTCTCTATTGTTCTGTGAAGATGTTTTCTGTGGGAAAACACTCGAAGGAAATTTCAAGGCCGCCATTTCTGAGGCTTCTTGTAATTTCCAGGTTTGTTTGGGTCGAATGGCCTCCTCCTGTTTCTGTTTTCTATCCATGTGTCTATGTGTTAAATCAGTGAGTTTGAATGTCACCAGCTGCCGTGGTGGGATTATTCCGTGTCCCCAAAGATTAGTGCGGGCCTCTGGATCACCAGCCCAGTGACATCACCTTTCATCCCTGTAAACAAAAACAGTTCATTCAGCTCAGCATTAAACCTCTTCCTGAGGAGATCAGAATTCCTGCCAAAGAATTTCAATTACCTGACTGATGCAAAGCAGATACATTTGTGGAACAATCTGATCTAAAGACAACAAGATAAGTGAGAATTAAATGAACAAAATTACAAGGAGAATAATTCTGAGAAAGGTGTTTGGAAGAAACAGTGGATTTCAGTTAACCGACAAGAGCTCGGTTTTCAGGAGGTTCCACCAGATTTCTGTAGCAAGGGGCCAGGCTCGAACTTGCAATTGTTTGATGGCAGTATGGAAAGCAGCAGAATTAATCAGTTAGGCTATGCTCACGCAATGCTACTGTTTGTGGAATATCCCTTGTTCAGTCACCTCCCCCACTTTCCACCCCCCAACAATCATCTCTTTTTCCACTGCATCGATGACTGTATCAGTGCCGGTCCTGCTCTCGTCTGCACCTGGACAAAAAAAGGCTACTTTCCTTCCAATTTCCATCTTCACATGGTCCATCTCTGACACTTCCCGACCCTTCCTTGACTTCTCTGTCTCCCATTCTACACAAACTGACCACCTGTAATTAAAACCCCATCGACTCACACATCAAGCATTCCCCACAAATATCTCTACTATTTATTTATACGATCCAGCTATCTTGATCATTTGCAGGAAAAAAATGCAATAAAACAATTACTGTAATTTCTACAAAAAATAAGCTTTCCATTTCTTTTCCTCGGGGAATTTCTAACACAGTGGAATGCCTTGAGTCATACAATCTCAACTGTGCTGAAGGAGACCATTCTGCCCAACAAGTTTGTACCGACTCTCCAACAGAAAACAAGACACTGGACCTATCCCCACAGCGTCATCCATCCACCCCGATAATCTACCTATACAAACACCTTGGGGATCAAGGGGCAATCCAGCATGGCCAATCCACCCAACTTGCTCATCTTTGGACTGTGGGAGTAAACCAGAACACTTGGTTTCCTGAGATAACTTGCCTGGGTCAATATAGATTGACCAGCACTGCAGAAGGTTAGCACCATCCAGGACAAAGCATCCACTTCATTCGCTTCCCACGCATAAAAATACACTAACTCCACTCCCGACACACAATGACAGCAGTGTGCACCATCTACATGATGCACTTCAGCAACTCAGCAAGGCTCCTTTTCCAGCAGCTTCCACGACAGTCTGGAAGGACAAGTGCAGCAGACACATCAGAATAACACAACTACATTGCAGAGCACTGATATTTATTTATTGATTTATGCATTGCTTGTTGAGTGTGTATGTTCTTTAACCTTTTTTATCTTCCAAAAGAAGTGAAATATCGAATTGAAAAAGATGTTACTGTTTCTAACCCAAACAGTGAATGTTGTTTCAAACTTTAAGAAAAACCCCGGGTCTGCGATTTATTCTCGAGTCAGTGATTTCTTTGGGAGCCGAGTGAACAGAAACAGCATGGAGAGATGGCAGAGCAGGAAATGTCGGTGCCGAAGGTGAATCGCATCAATGAAGCAGCAAACTGTTCGCTCCGAATCTGACTAAAAATCCGACTCTGATGGGACTCGAACCCACAACCTTTGAATGACTAATTTGTTATTATTTAGAAGTCCAACGCGCTTTCCATTGCGCCACAGAGCCACGCGCAGGGAGCTCACTTTGCTTGTCCATATCTGGATTTTTGACATTGTAGAAACTATTCACAAGCTCAACAATCTCATAATTAAAACGTCAAGAACTGTTAAGAAGAATGTCTTTGATCGCAACTCATGTTGGAACATCTTATTTCTGTTGAGAGAGCTGTGGAAATACACACCTTTATACAGGAAATATGTCCATCACAGAATGATCCTCCCTGTCTCTCTCTTCCTCATTTTCCTGTATAGCTTGGAGTCAAATTTCACAGGCCTGATAACCGGGAGACACATTCTACTCCATCTGTCACAGGGCTGATCAGAACCTGTTCCCTGTTCCAGTAAAACATCTGCACAGAACACAACACAAAGCTGGAAGCTGGAAATCTGAAACAAAAACAGAAAATGCTGGAAATGCTCAGTAGATGAGGCAACATTTTTGATGAATGGAGATTTCTGTAAAACCAGCTCCTGAAGCACAGCACAGCTGCACAGTTTAAAGTTTCCTTTCATCCACAATGGATGTTCCATTCTATGATTTTGAATAATCCAAATTGAGAATGTGCATTGTTATTCTAGTCGCCACAGCCTGAAAACCACTCCAGGCATTGATGTCACCCTTGGATTTTAAATTTGTAAATCCATTCTCTCTTTTAAAGACACAATTGAAACTGTATCTATCATCCATTCGGGTGATAGATATAGTTCACAGGTCACTGAAAGTGGCAATGCAGTTGGAGAAGGATTACGGCATGCTCACCTTCATCAGCTGGGACACTGAGTTTAAAATTTAGCAAGGCATGTTGCAGCTTTATGGAACCTTAGTTACGCCGCACTTGGAATGTAGTGTTCAATTCTGGGCGCCAAACTACCAGAAGGATGTGGAGGCTTTGGAAAGGGTACAGAAAAGATTTACAGGATGTTGCCTTGGATGCAGTAGCTGTGATGAGAGTTTGGAGAAATTTTGTTTGTTCTCACTGGAAAGGTGGAGGTGGAGGAGAGACCTGATAGAAGCCTACAGGATTATGAGAGACATGGACAGAGTGGACATTCAGAAGCTTTTTCCCAGAGTAGGGCAGTCAATTACTAGAGGGCACAGGTTTAAAATGTGAGGGGCAAGGTTTAAAGGAGATATACGAAGCAGATTTTTTTACGCAGAGAATAGTGGGTGCCTGGAACTCGTTGCTGAAGGAGATAGTGGAAGCGGACATGGTACTGAATTTTAAGGGGCATCTTGACAAGTACATAAACAGGATGGGAATAGAGGGATATGATCCCCGGAAAGATAGGGGGTTTTAGTTCAGTCGGGCAGTGTGGTCGGTTCAGGCTGGGAGGGCTGAAGTGCCTGTTTCTGAGATTTAATTTTCTTTGTTCCATAACTTCGAATTTAATATTACCTGAAACATTTGAGTGGATGAAATGTAAAATCGACAGCTGTAAAAAAGAAAAATTTCCGCAGTGAGATGATGGAGAATGAATTTCAGAGAGAAGCAGATGATGTTACCTTGAAGTTTTTGAGTAGAGAGTCGTGTAGAATCATTACTAATTAGAACAAAAGTTTCAGTTAGGTATCTTCCGGGGAGAATGTGTACAGATTTGCCAAGTCCCTCAGATAGATTTATAATGAATATCACACACCTGTCCCACCAAAGACAGACCGATACAGAATGAATCTAACACTCATACAGAAAGAATTTTATATATCTATACAACAGAGAGAGGGAGAGCAGTTGGCTCTTTGTCTGAGTGCTGGCCTGTACATATCAACTCATCCTTTTCTAAGTCCTTGCCTCATAACCCTGGAAATCCTTTCACTTCAGGAGCTGATCCCATTCCCCGTTGACAACCCTAATTTGATGCTGCCTCGACCACCCTCCCAGGCAGTGCATCCCAGTTCCTAAACACTCAGCACATTAAAAACCTTCCTTCTCTCCTCTACAATGGAGACAATATTTCTTCATCTACTCTTCTTAGGCTGCACCCACTAACCCACCACCTCTACCATCTCGAAGGACAGCAGCAGTAGATACATGGGAGCACCAGCACTGCAAACTCCTCCTCAAGCCACTCACCATCCTGACTTGGAAATACATCACGGCTCCTTCACTGTCGCAGTGGCAAAATCCTGTAACACTGTTAGGCTAACAGCACTGTGGCTGTACCGACACCTCATAGTCTCCAGCAGTTCGAGAAAGCAGCAAACCACCATATTCTACAGGTCAGATAGGGATTGGGAATGAATGCTGGCCTCGTTAGTGATGCCCACCTCTCGGAATGAATAAAACAAATCAAAACTCGCAACTACAACCGGAGACAGATACAGAACAAATCTCACTCACGTGCCTGTGTTAGGTACAATATGAATCCCCAAATCACATTCACTAACAGAGAGTAAAATGCAGTCGAAATTGGGCGATCGTCGTCCAGTTGCACTTTAACCAGAGTTTTATACAATAATAGAGAACATCTTAACACAGCGTGTAACATTTTAACCTAATATGGAACATCATGAGATCAGATAATTAACTTCCTGCCGAACAGAAAACATCTTCACGGAGAATATTTTGACACAGCAGTTTACAGAACAGGACATGTATCAACAGAACATTTTTTATTTAAATTACACAAGATGGGCCATATTTATACAACCAGAAATCGGAGAAGCAATTTGCACAACTGCAAAAAGCACCTCTCAACCACAGAGAGCACTGTTACACAGCAGGAAATGTACTTAGAAGCATGAATTTGCAACAGAAAATTCCTTTAGAAATCGTGATCGATTCTCCAATTCCGTGTCATGCCGATGTTTCCCATCATCTTTGTCGTTCTACGTCCAGACAATTTATCTCACTGCTATTGCGTGTTTCTCTCTGTTTTATTCTCGGTGTGATGCAGTGGCTGGGCCTCCTGACATTGGAACGCGTACAAACTAAACTGGGGCAAAAATCTGCCTGACTACATTGATAGACAGCACAGACAGTCCTTGCCATAGTGAGTATTTGCTGTAGCAGAGTGGCGCAGCGGAAGCGTGCTGGGAGTTTGCACATTCTCCCCGTGCTTGCGTGGGTTTTCTCCAGGTGCTCTGGTTTCCTCCCACATCCCAAAGATGTGCTCTTAGGCTAATTGGCAAAACAAATTCTCCATAAAATATCTCAAATTTGGTTTTTAATCCATAGATCTATAAACATGGACAGGGATCGCGGGTAGAGGTGGGAATATCGGGGTGGCGGCGCGGGCTCATTGGGCTGAAGGGCCTGTTTCCCGTGCTGTTTTGTTCTTTGGAACTTCCATCCCCCTCCCCTTTCTTGTCTAATCTTGCCATATTCAAAATCATGGAAAGGGGCCAGGGAGGAGGCGGAGAGGGTGTGGGGAGGGGGCGTGGGATGGGGAGGGGGAGGGGAAGGCAAGAAGGGAGAGAAGAGGGGTTGGGGAAAGGGGGAAAGGGAGAGGAGGAGAGGGCAAAGGGGAGGGGCAGAGGGAGAAAGGGGGAAGGGGAATGGAGAGAAGGAAAAAGGGATGGAGAGGGAGAAAGGAGGAGGGCGAAGGGGGAGGTGAGGAGAAGAGGGAAGAGGAGGAGAGGGGAAGATGCAGGGGAAGGTGAAGGGTGGAATGGGATGGAGGTGGAGGGGGGGGAGGGAGTGTAGGTGGGAGAGGGGAAGGAGAAGAGTGGGAGGGATAGGAGGGGAGAAGGGGAGGGAATGAGGGGGAGGAGAAGGGGCAGAGGAATCGGGGAGGGGGAGAGAGAGGGGGAACAGGAGAAGTAGGGTAAGGAGGAGGGATGGGGAGGAGGAAAAGAGGGGAAGGGAGCTGGGAAGAGGGAACGGGAGTGGAAGGAGGGGAGGGGAGGTGGGAGTATCAAATCCATTTCATTAGTGACGGGGAGGGGGAGGAGAGGGGGCGTGGGAGGGGGAGGGGGCGTTCTACAACTCTAAATGAGGAACAACCCTAAAATTAAAGTAAATTACTGCAGATGCTGTCAACTGAAACCAAAAGAGAAAATACTGGAAAATCTCTGCCGGTCTGGCAGCATCTGTAAGGAGTGAAATGAACTAATGTTTCCAGTCCAGTTGGCAATAAACCAATGCTTGGTTTGTTTACTCCAACTGGTAACTTCCTTAAAGTCAATAATAATCCATTCAAAATATCAGAATGCATATTTTACAATCATAATCACTCGGTTGAATCAATTATTGCATCTCGTATTGCTTCTTGTTAGCTCATAAACATAAATATGAGCTTATGGGTTATGATATGAGGATATCATATGAGGTTAATATGAGGTTATGGGGAAAAGACAGAAGAACGGGAGTGAGAAAAATGGCGGTGCAGACGCGATGGGCAGAGTGACCTAATTCTGCTCCTATGCTATCTGGTCTTATGGAAGAGAAAGAATAATAGAAACCCTACAGTTATAGAAACAGGCCATCAAGTCTGCACCAACCACAATCCCATCCATTCGCCACCCACCAATCCCACCAATCTACGCATCTCAGCACATTCAGGGCAGTTTTTAGCATGGCCCATCAATCTAACCCGCACATCTTCGGACTGTGGGAGGAAACCGGAGCACCTGCAGGAAAATCACGCAGACATGGGGAGAATTTGCAAACTCCACATAGACAGTGGCTCAAGCCAGGAATCGAACTGAGGTTTCTGGAGCTGTGAAAGAGCTGTGCTAACCCACTGTGCTACCATACCGCCCAAAGAATGCCCAAGGGTGGCTTTTGCACTGCTGCTGCAGAATGACAGGGGTCCGTGTTCAATTCAGACCTTGGATGACTGTGCATATTTTCCACATTGTGTCTGTCCACATGGCTTTCCTCCGGGTGCTTTGGTTCCCCTCCCACTGCCCCTACACTCCCATTGTTAAAGTAAGTGGATTTGCAGTGCAGACCTGATGGGCCGAATGGGCTGTTACTGCAATGTAAAGATTCTGTGGTTTGGAAATAGAAAACATGGTCCTATTGAATTGAGCAGTAAACTTGAGGGGCTGTGTGGTTCACTTCTGATCCGATTTATTGTGCTGCTGTGTCCAGAAAGCTGTTAATTGATTTCTCATCAATAAATCAGAATTTACTCCAAATATCTTTGATGCATTACCCCTATGCTCAGTGACAAACACTGATTCGTGGTTAAGCAATGTCTCAATTTTAAGATTCGGATCCGTGTTTCCAAATCTTTTCATGTCCTCAGGTTTTCTTCCCTTTCACCGTCTCCAGCCCAACAATCCACTGATTCTGCGTTCGTGAACATCTCTGGTTTGGTTCACTCCGCCACTGATGATCCTTCTTTCAACTCTCTGGGTCTCAGCTCTGGAATTCCCTCACTAAACGCCCCTGACTCTAGCTTGCTTCCTCTCGTTCATTTTTGTTGCCTGTTCCCTTCAGTTACTTCCTCCTTCCTTTCCCGCAAATTTCACATTTTGCAGCCTCTGACTTTCCGCAGTCCTTTTGCCGCTTTAACGGCCATCATCGAATTACAATTATACAACTATAATTCTTTGAGCCGTCCCGCTTTAAGCCGTCCTCCAGCTCTTTGATTTTTCATTGGTTTCAGCTCCGGGTCGAATTGAATGACGCAATGACGCTCGGCTGGGGGTGACGCTGCGCGGCGTATTCCGAATCGGAACTTCACTATGATTGGTTAAAGAAGATGTCAATCACACCGAGTTTGTTGTTAGCAGCGCGGTCTGTGATTGGCTACAAGTGGGGGCGTCATTTTCATTGTTCTCGCAGTTCAGCAGAATAGAGTTCGCAGATTGGATGAAGTAGCTGTCACTCAGTAGGCGCAGAGCGACCATTGGATAACGGTGTTGCGGCAATTTCCGATTGGTTCCTCAGCTGCCGGTCACAGGCGGTGGGCGGGGATTTACCCTGGGCCCATCAGACACCGCGCGGAGCGGCAGCGAATGTCCCGCCAGTGGCTTCAGCCCCCGGGCCCGGATCCTGAGGCCGCGGCGGGGCTCCGGATGGGGGAAGGGTTTCGGTAGCGGGAATCCCGGCCCGGTGGCACAGTGGTTAGCACCGCTGCCTCACAGCGCCAGGGAGCCGGGTTCGATTCCGGTTTGGGTCTCTGACTGTGTGGAGTTTGCACGGTCTCCCCGTGGGTTTCCTCCGGGATCCTCCCACAGCCCAAAGATGTGCGGGTTGGGTGGGTTGGCCGTGCTAAATTGCCCCTTAGTGTCAGGGGGACCAGCTCGGGTAAGTGCATGGGGTTATGGAGATAGGACCTGGGTGGGATTGTAGTTGATGCAGACTCGATGGGCCGAATGGTCTCCTGCATTGCCGGATTCTATAAATCCGCAGCTCAGGGTTTCTAATGGCAGCTTCCTGTGTAAACATGTCACACTGCAGTTCCCCAGTGACAGCGCTGCAAACTACCTGGAGTCAGACCAATCAGCACAGAAACTGGGATCTTTCTGTCCTTTGTGTGTGTGTGTGGCTCAATGCCACACATAGTGTTAGAGCACCTCACTTTGTAGAGGCCACAGTTAGATACTGGGATCTTTCTGTGCTCCGTTTTGGGGTGGGAATTTGTTATTCTGAGTGACTCCCCCTCATTGTTTGGTTCTAATTATAGCCTCCCTGTCTCTCTTACAGTCAGTCTGGGTGTTCCTGACTGAGCAGAATGGCCTGATCTCACCACACACATTGAGATGGAGAAGCTGCCACTTCAAATGAAGATAATAGAGAACTTAAGCCGTCTCTACACTCGTTTACTGAGGCCCAGTCCTTCATTCATGATTAGCTTTCCCGGGATGTCAAGTAAGTTGTAAGTAACAACTTCATCTGCTGTGCACACTGACCTGACAGTGGGAGGGTATTGGAGCAGGATGGTGCAGTCAACCATGTCAAAGGTGTGGACAGGTTGAGAAGGATGAGGAGGGATTGTTCAGCTGGGTAAGACTGCACTTACCTCGTTCCATTCTTATCTTTCTGGTCATATGCAGAATATCACCTGCAATAGTTTCACTTCTGTTCTATTACCACCCAAATTGCTCACAGATCTGACCTTGGCTGTCTTTTATTTTTCATCTACATTTTCTCCTCTGTGACATTATCTGAAAGCACAGTGTTAGTTTTTGCGTGTACGCTGATAACTCCCAGCTGTACCTCACCATCACCTTCCAAAATCAATCCCCTGTTATTAAATTATTAGACTCCTTCTCTGACCTCTAGCACTGGCTGAACAGAAAAATCCCTCAATTGAATAACTTCAAGACCAATGTTCGCATCACAAGTTCCCAGTCACTGACTCCATCTCCACCGGTCAATGTCCGAGGTTGAAACAAACCCTCATCATCTTGGCACCTCATTAGACTCGGAAATGAGATTCTGACCACATATCTGTTCCTTCACCAAGATCACCTATTTCCAGTTGTGTAACGTTGTAATACCTCAACTCACCCGTACCTGAAACTCTCATCCGTGTTTTTGTTACCTCTAGACTTGACAATTCAAACACACTCCTGCCCAGCAGATTTCCTTCCCTGAAGGACATTAGTAAACCAGATAGGGTTTAATGACAAGCAACAGTTAGATTTTTAATTGCAGATTCACACTGAATTCAAATTTCACAATTTGCCCTGTTGGGTTTTGAACCCAGGTCCCTAGAGCATTACCCAGCGTCTCTGGATCACTAGCCCATGACAACACTGCCTCTCTTAATCAATGACCGGACTGGAATTTAAACTCATGCCTCTAGAGGAGATTGTGACCTGAACACAGCACTTAGACGACTCGGCCATCCTGACACACTATCTATTTCACTCCACTCCCACTTTCTGGTTCTCCACTTTATTTCCCAGTCTCAGCCTCTATTTACTTTAGCATCTCTCTTCATTTTTATATATTTAAAGAAGTTCTTCCTGTCTCTTTTTATTTTACTTGTTCATTTACATTTGTAATTCATCTTCTCCCACTTTAGTATTTTTTTGGTCATCATTTGTTGGTTTTAGAAACTTGCCCAATGCTCTGTCTTACCGCTAATAACTGCAACATCCTATATTCTTCTTTCAGTTTAATACAATCTTTAACTTCCTCGATTAGCCATAGTTAATTTAGTCCCTTCCCGAATTCTTGTTTGTCACTGGTATATATCTTTTGTTGTGAATCAAAAACTATTTTCACAATATATATCACTACTGATCGATCATCTTTTGTGCTAAACATCTTTTACAGTCCAGACCAGCCAACTCTGCTCTCAATCTTGTGTAATTACTTTTATTTAAGTTGGGCACAGTTGCTTCTAACCCAAGTTTACATTCAAAACTGAATGCTGAGCTCCACCATGTTAAGATCACTGTTTCCTTGCAGAGTTTTTACTCTGATTGTTTATGAAAGCTGTCTCATTCCACATTGCAATATCCAAATTGGCCTGCTTGGATCCACAAAATATTCTTCCTAAAAACTGTGCCGAATACACTCTGAATTCTTTCTCATGGCTACCTCTGCAAACTTGATTGTCCAAATCCACAGAAATATTAAAGTGCCATGATTAATACTGCCTTTTCCTTCGTATCCTCATTACCTCCTGATTCCTTCCCCGCCCTACAGTACATCTACTGTCAGGTGGCCGATAGTCTACTCCCACCAGTGTCTTCCTCCCCTTGTTATTTTTTCCCTTCACCCATTTGGATTCTACATTTTCTGATCCAAGATCATTTCTTTCTGTTGTCCTTATTCCATCTCATTAACAAAGCTACCCCAACACACTTTCCTTCCTGTCTTTCTTTAAAGAAAATCACATACCTCTGAATATATTGTCAGAAGCTTTGATCTTGTAATCTCTGTAAAGCCTAGAAGATTTTTGTCTCATTTGTTCATTGGTTCACTGTACGTTTTGTGCCTAATTAAAACATTCATTTCCATAAATGAAAGTCCCATATGGACTTTAGTAACGCGTTTGATAAGGTGGCCCATGGAAGACTTCTACAGAAAATGCAGATGTGTGGAATAGAGGGTGATTTAGCTAATTGGATTAGAAATTGGCTGGCAGATAGAAGACAGAGGGTGGTGGTTGATGGGAGATATTCATCGTGGAGTACGGTGACGAGTGGTGTGCCTCAGGGGTCTGTTTTGGGGCCCCTGCTGTTTGTAATTTTTATAAATGATCTGGATGAGGGTATTGGGGAATGGATCAGTAAATTTGCAGATGATACTAAAGTTGGTGGTGTGGTAGATAGTGAAGAGGGGTGTGTTAGTTTACAGAGTGACTTGGACAAGTTGCAGAGCTGGGCCGAGAGGTGGCAAATGGAGTTTAATGTGGAAAAGTGTGAGGTAATGCACTTTGGAGGAACAATAAATGTGTAGAGTATAGGGCTAATGGTAGGGCTCTTAATAGTGTTGAGGAACAGAAGGATCTTGGTGTATGTGTCAATAGATCCCTGAAAGTAGGCAGTCAAGTGGATAAAGTTGTTAAGACGGCATATGGAGTCTTAGCTTTTATTGGTAGGGGGATTGAATTTAGGAGCCGCAGCATCATGTTGCAACTGTACAAAACTCTAGTGCGGCCGCACTTGGAGTATTGTGTGCAGTTCTGGTCCCCGCATTATAAGAAAGATGTGGAGGCATTGGAGAGGGTACAAGAGGAGGTTTACCAGGATGTTGCCTGGTATGGAGGGCAGGTCTTATGAAGAGAGGCTGAGAGATTTGAGGTTGTTTCGTTAGAAAGAAGGCGGCTAAGAGGAGACCTTATTGAAACATATAAGATGATTAGAGGTTTAGATAGGGTGGACAGTGATAGCCTTTTTCCTAGGATGGAGAAAGCTAGCACGAGGGACACAGCTTTAAATTAAGGGGTATGAGTTATAGGACGGATATCAGAGGTAGGTTCTTTACTCAAAGAGTGATTAGGGAGTGGAATGCACTGCCTGCAGCTGTTGTAGATGCGCCAAGTGTGGTGGCGTTTAAGAGGTTAGTTGATAAGTATATGGAAGAGAAGGGAATGGTTTAGTTAGGAGGGGCATTGCTTTTTATTTTGGTCGGCACAACATCGAAGGCCAAAGGGCCTGTTCTGTGCTGTATTGTTCTATGTTCTATGTTCTAATAAAGAGCCATTAATTTTGCCCTTTTCCCATTTTTCTTCCCTTTGCCTCTATTTTCAGCTATTTTCTTTTTCTGTATGTACACTGTGTCCCTTTCTGTCCCACTCTGGGCATCATTACCTAAAGAGCTGCCTTGCAATGCTGCCATATCCTTTTGCTTAGTTAGCTTATATATCCTTCCCCAGAACCACCATCCCATTCCCCTTCCCCCTTCTTGATTAAAGCTCTTTCTCCTTTCCTAATTATGCAGTTTGTAAGAACACTGGTCCCAGCATGGTTCAGATGTAGACTGTCCCAACAGAACAGCTCCCCTCCTTTCCCCAGTATTGATACCAGTGGCCACAAACCGAAACCCACTTCTTCCTCATCAGTCTTTCAACCACGTATTCATCTCTCGAATTTGATATATCCTTTATCAATTTACACAAGGTTCAGGCAATTATCCAGTGATTATAACTTTAATACCACTAATTTAGTGCCAATCTCCTCAAACTCTCCATGCAGAACCTCTTCCCTCATTCTACCTGATTGATAGTTGCCATGTGGACCTTCCCCTCCCACTGCAAGTTCTTCTCCAGCCAGGAGCAGTTGTCCTGAACCCTGCCACAAGACCGGCAACACAGCCACTTGGATTCTCACTCCTTGCTACAGAGAACAATGTTACTTCCCCTCACTATAGTGTCCCCTCATTCTCATGTGCTTCCCTCACTTGAATGGCATCCTGTACCACAGTGCCAAGGTCAGTCAGCTCATCCACCCTGCAGCCCCCACTCTCATCCAAATTGGGTGACCAGAACTGCACACAATGTTCCTAGTGGAACCTTATCAATGTGTTGTACAACTTCAACATGATGTCCCAATTCCTGTGAGGATAAATGGGCCAATACATTGCATTACCATTCCTACAATTGTTAATGAAGTGAAAGGCTGGTGTTTAATGAAATGCCCCAGGGGGAAATCTGCTGGAATGTAACAACACTGCAAAATCCTCAATTATTGTTGTTTCTGCTCAACCAGCCCTAGAAGCTTGGAAGATGGAAGTTCCCGATTGGTCTGAAGATGGAGATGAAGAGGAGCTGAGTTTCAACAACTTGCTGACAGACATCAACAGTCATCTGCTTTAGAGCAAGGCGATCCTCGAACAGGGCATTCGGAGTAACCAAGACCCTGGAACATCACTGCTGCTGGAGAACAGAGAAGGTGTGAGGCAAGGCAGGACGTTCAAATGCTGGAAGATGGGACTGAGTCATTGGTGGAGTCTCCTACTCTGGTTCTGACTCCTTCTGACATTGATGGACGGTTTGAAGTGGAGGAAATTAGTCAGGATGGAAGTGGTGAGGAGATTCACAGTCACTCCCTCAGCTTCAAGACCATGTTTAAGGCAATCTGTGCAGCGACTTCACTCTGGGCTGGATGTCAGATCAGCTCACCAGACGGAAGGAGACCTGGAGCACAGACAAGGCCATTCAGCCCCAATACTTCCTTAAACGCTCCGCTGGGCAGTTCAAAAACTGAAGGCCAGGATTCGAGTCACGTTACACAGGTGACTGGGAAAAGCCCCATCGGATTAATCAGACCACTGACCCACACTGGAAAGACTAAAAGCCCCACAGAGGGACGTCAACATGAATTTTCACTTTTAATGTTTCTTCTTTATTCTAAACAATTCATTGTGTTTGTATAATTATCTTAAATGTTTCACATTAAAACAAATACTCGGAATATTTAGCATTGCTGGAGAAGTGTAACCGGAAACAATGCCCTGTTCATTCGGTTTGGAGAACACTTCCTGACAGAGGAAGATTGGGACATGACAGCTTCTCCCTATCAGCTCCTTCCAATTCCCTCCACAATCCTGAACACCTCGATCAAATCTCCTCTCAACCTTCTCTTCATCAAAGACCCAAATTCTTCAATCTGCCGATGTAACTGAACTTCCCCCTCCCTGGATTCATCCCCAGAGATTGATTGCATCCTCTCTAATGCCTTCACATCCTTTCTAAACACTGCTGTCTAGATCAGAGTGTAATACTCCAACTGAGGCCAAACCAGGGTTTTATACAGCTTTCCCATAACTTGTTTGCTCTTGTAAGCTCTGCCCCAACGTATAAAGCTCACAATCCCAAATACCTTAGTAACCACACTCTCAACCTGCCACCTAAACAGCAATTATTAATGTCACATTTAACTGCAGATCCCTTGTTCCTGCAAATGATACAATTGTATTATTGCTTTCATATTGTCTCTCCCTTTTCTTCCCACTGAAATAAATCACATCACACTTCTCTACTTTAAATTAGTCTCGCTTGAGAGCTCCCTAAGAAACTGTGAGCTTTAGCACTACCCCCTCATAGTTCGCTATGTTGCCGTGTATTGTGTAATAATCACAGTTTGAATGTGTGCTCTGTACAGCATTGCCAATGTCTCTAATATATATCAGGAAGAGCAGGATTCCTAACACCAATCCTCCTGGAATCCCACTTTAACCCAGCTCCATTCCAAATAAAAACATCTCCCACTGCTGTGTTTCCTGTCACTCAGTCAGGTTCCTATCCATGTTGCTGCTGACCCTTTTATTCTGTCAGCTCCCAATGTTCCCACAAGTCCTTTTATTTATAAAATGCTTTTTGACAGTCCATGTTCCAATTAACCACATTACCCTCATCAACCTTTTCTGTTACCCTCACTAAAATCTACAGCAAGTTAAATTTGATTTCCCCTTTAATAATTATCTCTGTGTTTTCCTTAATTAATGCACATTAGCTCAAGTGAGTGTTAATTTTATCCACAGTTATTATTTGGAGAATATTCCACATTGCTGAGGTTAAACTGATTGGATTTAGTTGGCTTATCCTCACAGCCTTTTCTGAAGATGTGTGTTCATTTGTAATTCTCCAGTCCTCTGGCACCATTCAAATATTCAAATAGCTAGGATAGGAAACTTGGCAAATGTCTCCATAATTCCACCCACATTTCACTCAGTATCCATGGATCCGTCTCTTCCAGTCACAGAACTCTTTACTCAAAGAGTGATTAGGGAGTGGAATGCCCTGCCTGCAGCTGTTGTAGATGCGCCAAGTTTGGTGGCGTTTAAGAGGTTAGTTGATAAGTATATGGATGAGAAGGGAATGGTTTAGTTAGGAGGGGCATTGCTTTTTATTTTGGTCGGCACAACATCGAAGGCCGAAACATCGAAGATGGTTTAGTTAGGAGGGGCATTGCTTTTTATTTTGGTCGGCACAACATCGAAGGCCGAAGGGCCTGTTCTGTGCTGTATTGTTCTATGTTCTATGTTCTAACACAGGAAATAAGAGCAGACATTGACCATGTAGCTCATCAATAATGTTCCCCCATTCAAGTGTGGTATGGTGGCACAACGATTAGCATTGCTGCCTCACATATCAGGGAACTGGGTTCAATTACAGCCTCAGTTTGTTGTCTATATGGAGTTTGCATTTTCTCCCCTTATAAATAAATAAATTTGTCTGCATGGGTTAGGTTGATTGGCCATGCTAAATTGACCCTTAGTGTCAGGGGATTGGGGTTACAGGAATAGGGCTTGATAAGTTGAATGGCCTCCTTCTGCATTGTAGAGATTGTATGAATCAATATAATTGTGATTTATACCGTACAGTGAAAAGCACAGAGCCATAGCATTAAAACAAGAACAGCAACAACATCAGAAAATACATAAGTAGAAATCTCACTATATTTTCTAAAGTCATTACATTTTCAGCATCAAAATCAGGTAAAACATTTGAAATATCAACAATTCTATCCAGGGAAAACAAATTACGAATATTGTCACATGAACCAAATTTGTCTACTTTATACTGACACCCACCTAAAATCCAGTAGCTGTGAATAAAGATCTTTTGAAGCTTAGGTAGTAATGCCATGTATCAATTTATAAACTTGAACTGAACCATAAATCATTCTTCCCTAAATATTGCAATTCAGAATCCTTACGGTATTCCCCTCATGCTTTCCATTTTCTTGGTTACACATCTTTGCACTCTCTCTATAAGCTGTATATCTCTTTGAAAGTGTAGATTCCAAACTAGGAGCAGACTCCAGATGTGGACGGACCAGCTTCTTTTTCAGTTTCAGATCTTAGGTTTCTGTTCCACTTTACTCCTCACTTCTTGACTCCCTGAGAAACTAAAATTTGACTGTTTCAGCCTTAACTGCAATAGAATCCCTCAGTGCAGATGGAGACCATTTGGCCCATTGAGTCTGCACCAACTCTGATACACCATCCCACCCAGAACCTGTCTCAGTAACCCCACATATTTTTCCTGCTAATTCTCTTTACCATTTGGGAAACAAAGGGGCAGTTTAGGGTCAATCCACCTAATGTTTGGAATGTGGGAGGAAACACAAACACAAGGAGAATGTGCAAACTCCAGAGACAATAACCAAAGATAGAACTGAACCAGGGTCCCTGGTGCTTTGAGGCAGCAATGCTCACTACTGTGCTACCCATAGTGTATTCAAAAATGGAGCATGTCAAAGGATCACAACACAATGTTCTCCCTGTGTCTGTATGGATTTACTTTGGGTGCTCCAGTTTCCTCCCACAGTCCAAAGATGTGCAGATTAGATAGATTAGACATGATAGATTGCCCTCAGTGTCTCAAGATGTGCAGGTTAAGGGGGTTAGCCATGGTACACGTCTGAAAGATGTTCTTTCTGAGATTCTGCACAGATACAATGGGCCGACTGACTTTGTTCCAGACTGTGGAGTTTCTATGGATCTGATGGATACTCAGTGCTTCCATTTATGAAGCCAAGGATCCCATCCCCTTTCCTAATGACTCTTAAAATCTCTCACCTTCAAAGATCTCTCTGAACCTCAGCTCCTTCTGAGCCTGCACACTGTTTAGAACTGAACCATTCAGTTTCTATTGCCTCTCTCCATCTCTTCTTTCAAAATGCAGCACTGTTCCTGAGTGTGGGATTAATAATGTGTCTCGCCGACAATGAGAACTGAGACTGCAGTTTCTATTTCTCCAAGAGAATTTCACTGGATAAAACCAGATGTTACAAGAATTCTGTCACTGAGACATTGTCTGGCTGTCTGTGTCTCTCTGCCCTAACTCACTCTGTCTCTGTCTATCCCTCCACCTCCTCTCATCGATTCTATATTAAGGACAGGGGGGTATTGTTGTTTCGAGCAAACAATCTGTATCTCTATCTGATCAAATAGAATTCAGCTTGTGAACAATATCATCATTTCAACCAGCTCTGGGTTAACCCAGGCACAGCTCTGATTGGCTGCAGCCCCCTGAATCTGGGGAACAGACACTGTGAGCATCGCCGGCCTCAGAGGCTTTCACAATTACTGAGCTGGGAAACTCCAACTAATCCCCGAGAATCCACAGCACAGAGCAAGAGGAGAGGAAAACCTGTCCTGGGAGCTGTCAATCTGAGACACAGTTTGATCCGTCAATGTGCAGATGTGAACCTGCTTCTTCTATTCCCAATCTGCTTAACCCTCTCTCCCACACATTGTCTGTACCTTTAAAACTTGATGACCTGTAAAGACTCACATTCCAGCCATTATTTTGTAAATTGAGTTTGTGTCTTTATCTGCCCTGTTTGTGGACAGCACTTCCACTCACGTGATGAAGGAGCAGCGCTCTGAAAGCTTGTGGCGTGGGCTACAAATAAACCTGTTGGTCTTTAACCTGGTGTTGTGAGACTTCTTACAGTCTGCTATAATCAGAAATACCTAAAGCCCAATGATGGCCAGTTTGTAGCAATGTGTTTGAATGAACACAATGTCACATTGTCTAAGCAACATTTGTATTCTGATGAAATGGCCCATGTATCATTCCATAAGAATCTTACTCTGACATAAGACGTTGTTTTATCCTGGTACACCTGATTTTTTTTTCATTCTGCACACTCTCTGATTTTTGCTCATGGAACCACAAAGAACCCGAGAAGGGAACAGCATATTCGGCCTATCTTGTCCGTGCCAGCCCGAGGACACCCAGGTGTCCTTTCCAGGTTCACCTTCCTGCACCCAGCTCGGAGCCATGCAGCTGAGAAAGGATGATGGCGATCCGAATACTTCATACCAAAAAATATCAGTAGGTTTTTCAGCTCTGAGGCTGCCTGACGCCACTTCCAATCAGAATCGCTGCGAACAGGGTTTGAACCTGCACGGATAAAGTGGAAATTGGATTTCAAGTCTAGCTCCTTAACCATTCACCATCGCAGCTGCACATTGACCAAAGTAATATAACCACCTCAGTAACATTCATATGAACTTCATCAGGCACCGGGATTGTGCAGAGCACAGAGTGTGAGCTGAAATGTGTTCCTCTATTTTTATTTTGTATCTTTGTCTCTGACGGAGAACTCATTAATCAGGTCAGAGACTTGTTTTCCTATTTCAATTTTTTTCCCCATTAGAAACGAATTAGGACCGAATAATAATAATAAAAACAATCTGCTAGTTTATTATTGTCAACTTCGCTGTTTTATCCACTCGGTTTGAAACGTGGATAAATTTCTGAATAAATCGCCAGTGTGATGGCCGGTAATGGAAGCTTGGAAGGCAGCTCTGCTCACCCCTATAACCACCATCGCTCACAACGCTTAAACAGGCGCTGTTTTCATTGTTCAGAATTATCTTCCTTGCTGATTTCTCGGTTCTGTGTCTGCCTGAAACAGCGGAAGTGAACACTTCAGAATCAAACCCGCTGCGAGCAGGGCTCGAACCAGCGCGGGGAAACCGCATTGGATTTCAAACCCAACACCTTAACCACTCGGCCTTCGCAGCTGCACATTTACCGGAGTGATATAATCTCAGTAACGTTCATATTTGTTCCTCTACTTTGTACCTTTTTCTCTGACGGAGAACTCAGTTATTCGGCCAGAGACTTGTTTTCCTATTTCAATATTTCTTCATTACGTGCGAACAAAATAATGAAAGAGAAAAATCTCTAGTTTATTTCACTCCTGTCAAATGTTGCGTTCGCCCTGTTTTTGTCCACTTGGTTCAAAACACAAGAGGCCGTTGATAAGGTTCAAGATAAATTCCCAATGCGATGGCCGGGAATCGAACCCGGGTCAACTACTTGGAAGGCAGCTACGCTCACCACTATACCACCATCGCTCACACTGCATAAAGATTCTTTATTTTAATCAGTTATAATTACGGAACTACTTTATTTACTGATTTCATCCAGCTTGAGGTGTGTCCACAGCACAGTTTGTAAACTGAACCTGTTTTGTCTCGTTTTTCTGGACAGTTTAAACCACCTGTTTCACTATTGTTTCTGACTGGGAACTCATTGTTTAGTTTTGAGGCCTGTTCTTTCATTGAAACAACTGAAAGCAAATTGAAGCTGGATTTTCCATTAGAAACACACTGATGACGAGACTTTTTAGTGAATTTTATTTCAGGAATGCCCACCTGCTGTTATGACCTGCGATATTTAATTAAATAACTCACCACTGTGATGGTCAGGAACTGACCCTTGGTCAAATGCTCGCACACTCACCACTCCATCACCATCGCTGACCTGGCTCTGCCACCCACTCTGTAAGCAAGTCCCGCTCTGACAGTGAATCTGGTTCCCTCCAGGTCCAATCGGAGGATGGTCAGAAACTGTCACTGTCAGAAACTCCATTATCAGTGAGTGTGGAATGATTATTTAACTGGTACATTCCAAGCTCCGGGACTACATGGTGAGGGACGCGCTGAAGCTTGGGGCAGCCGCCGCAAAGGCACAATGGGGAAAGGCCACATTATAAGGCCTTTTAACGGAGGCAGACCGAGGGCCCGGGAACTGCAGAATACTCTCGGCCTGCGTAACTGTCTGCAAATCTGACAAATAAGGGAAAAAGTAAATTTTGCGGCATGTAAATAGTTTTAAGTTTTGAAATGTAATGACTGTAATTTGTATACTACTGTAAAAATGCTTTTATTCTGTACTGTTTGCAACTTTTAGACATGTCGGTTTTCAATTGTTTAACTAAGATTTTTATGAATAAAGTATAGTTTTGAAAAAAAAAGTCTGTGATGTTGCTAAAACTGTGAGTTTCATTTGGGATTTTTCATCGACAGATCTCTTTATCTAATCTTCCATTTGTACCCAATAGTCTGTGTGAGCTTTTGATTGTTTCCAAATTTCTCAGTGATACAATTGATGTGTATGATTTATTTCATATCACTCAGATTCATGTCCTGTGAGTGTGTGCAAGAAACAACCTGGATTTTTCAGCTGTTGAGGCTGAATATGTGATTCAGAACTATTCTCTTATTTATCAGTCTTTGGTATTTAGTGTGAGTATGGGATTAATTATTAATGGGATTAATAACCTTCAATCTCTGGGACAACTTATCAATTTGGATTAGTTCCAAATATTTTTCCAATAACAGGCCACCAATGCAGTATGTTTGCAGCAAACAATGTGAGTCAGTTTCAGCCCAGCATTAAATCCCTGTCAGAGTGAACACCAGTGTGAAAGATAATGTATCCTTCAATCTGATACTAGATCGCTATGCAAGTTTCACTCAGATTGTTAACATTGATTTGATCTGTGACACTCAGTCTGATTCTGAGTAAGAATTTTGACATGAATGTAAAATGGAGCTCAGTCTGGAATGGGTACAATGTCTTCCATCTGGCTCAGTGTGAGTGAGGAGTTAGGATTAGTTTATAATTTATGGGTCATTTCATCGTCTTCAAATTAAATTGTAACTTTTAGTTTCATAATCAGGGTGAGTTTTCAACTGGATTCTGAGTTTGTATCTCAGGTTTTCTCACTTTCAGAATATCACAAACTGTGATTGTCCTTCACATTTGTATCTAATGTATTTGTGAGAATACACTATGGGGATTAGTACAGCCACTTCCAAACCCCTGATGTGGGTGATATGACTGGGACTTAACTCGAATCTCAGAGAGCCTTATGAAGATTAATTGTGTAACATTTAACCGAAATACCGTTTCACAGTTTAATCAGATATTTAATTTGGATTTAAAACTACTCTATTGTGAGATTCACACAGTGATGATCTGATAATAGTTTGGACTGGGATTTATGGATCCCCCGATCAGCGGGACTGATTTTGATTTGATTTCTTTATTGTGAATGCAATATTAAACTGTAAAAACTCTGATTTCATGCGTGCTATAGAGACCGTGCATACCATTCACACAGTATATAGGGGAGAAGGAAAGGAGAGGGTGCAGACTGTAGTGTTAAAAATCCTTTTACCAGGAGTGGGGTTCGAACCCACGCGGATATACATCCATTGGATCTTAAGTCCAACGCCTTAACCACTCGGCCATCCTGGTACAAGAGTAGAATCGGGACACAACGGCTGTCATTCCTGTTGGATTGAAAATGTGCCTCTGAAATTATTTCTGTTCTGGGAGACTGTGGAACTGATGAGGTGTCTGTGTCTCTGAGCTCGGACTGTGTGTGAGAAGGAGCTGGCGACACTCTTCCCTGGAACTTGTGTGGAGGAAATATCTGATTTCTTCAAATATTTATCTGTGAAAACAAAATACACTTAATAACTCAAATCCAGATTGGGTCAGTTTAATCTCTATTAATAATCATTGGGAGCGGTTTGTGAGGCTGCAGCCAGACTCCAGCTCTGATTGGTCACTCTCATTTCTATCCAATTCTTAACCAATCGCAAAGCGAGGTAGTAGAAATGGGAGGTTTTGATTGGTTTACATTTTCAAATGGGAAAAGCCGCCAATTTCAGTGCAGGAAAAATACAAAATAACCGAACTCCTTAATGTTCAGGAAACTATTTCCATCTCACACTTTATCATCTGTTTATTGTATTTTCCCCTCACAGAATCCTGCCGCTATTTTAGGAACAGTTTGAATTTCTCATTCTCTTCTCTGTAAGCGGCGGGAATCAGACCCCGTTCAGCAATTTAAAACGGAGCAAATCTCAGCTCAGTGGAAAAGCAGAAACAGAGAGATTACCAACCAAGCCCTTCACACAGGCTTCACTGGGACAGAGAGAAACGGCTGGTTTCTGATCCTCTCCCCTGAAAGCGGCCGGGAATGTTACAATGGGAAGTGCGGAGAGAATCCCCGGCCCTATCCCGCCGGTGGAACAGGCAGCTTTGTGTCCGGAGAATAGGGAGGGCCGGGGGGAAGCGGATCTTAAAGCGCTGCCATGGACTCAGGTCCTGTGTGTGCACAAATCTCACTGATTCCGTCCTCTGGGAAAACTGCGGAATAAACAGATCAGCCCGAGAATAACCTCTTCTTTCCCGCCTTTACTCTGTTCCCGGAGCGGTGCCCAGATAACTCGAGAATGAAAAAAACATCTGAAACTGAATATCGTTGTCGTTAAATATAAATAATTATCTTCTGCTATTGTTCTGCGCCTCATTGTCCGTGAGAAATCCCAGACTGGGGTTTATAATCCGCTCTCAGTTCAGTTTGATTGTCCCTTCAATGTGAAAGTGTGTGGAAGGGGCGGGTATGAAGTCCCATTCCCAGCATTCTGTAACGGGACAAATCTCTATCCTCCAGAAAGAGATTTCTCATTCACTCAATAAGGGAAAAGATGGCGCAGCTTTTTCACAGAGATTGTGGGGGGCTCTTAAAAGAGCCGTTGTGTTTGAGGTGTTTTTCAATCTTTGACGCTGTGTCTCCCTCTGGGGTAATTGTGTAATTGTATTTAAATAATTCCCTCAGACATGGTACAGGAAATGATATTTTTGAAATGTGTAAAAGTTTATCTATTAAACAGCATAAATTTACATGTATTAAAACACCTGTATCAGTAATGGGGACAGATAAAACAAAGTGAGAAACAGTTCTACTGTGAATAGCAGCGCAGTGTCTCTGACAGTTAGACAACAGATCACCCTTTTCCAGATAAAGTGAGTGGCTCTGAAAAGAGCCTTTGGGTTATCAGATTAAAGAATGGCCGCTTCACTTGCTCTTGGCCGAGACGGCTGAGGTTTTCTTGGGCAGCAGCACGGCCTGGATATTAGGCAGCACCCCGCCCTGAGCGATGGTCACCCCTCCCAGCAGCTTGTTGAGCTCCTCGTCGTTGCGGACGGCCAGCTGCAGGTGCCTGGGGATGATGCGGGTCTTCTTGTTGTCCCGGGCCGCGTTCCCGGCCAGCTCCAGGATTTCAGCGGTCAGATACTCGAGCACAGCAGCCAGATAGACCGGCGCTCCGGCCCCCACACGCTCAGCATAGTTGCCCTTTCTCAGAAGCCTGTGAACGCGGCCCACCGGGAACTGCAGTCCGGCCCGGGACGAGCGAGACTTGGCCTTGGCCCGAGCTTTCCCGCCGCTCTTTCCTCTTCCAGACATTTGCACAATCTCCCCAACACTTTCCCAAAGAATGCTGCAATCCGCTCCCTTTCGCTTCTCTTCTAGCTCCGGGAGGAATGGAGGTGCGGACATTGCTGATTGGTCACTTTGTTGCTACCTCTCAGCATCTTGTTGCTGTGACCAATCAGAAATCTGCTTAACTGACCAATCCGGAGACTGCACGGAGTGAGGGCGGGAAATAACGGCGCCAAATTCTCCGATTCCAACCGATTTCATTTCAAATTGGAAAAGGCCGCCAAAGGGGGAAAGAACAAAAGCGTTTGGGAAATTATTCTGATGGGGAATGGTGAATTCATTTTGAGGAATGTAAGAATCTCCCTTTCTCTCCTTCCCCAGTCTATAGTTAACCTGTATCTGGCAGCTTCTGATTTTCACTCTGGGTTTATCTGAAAACAAGCCGAAAATAAATTATTCATTTCTGGAAAGTTCACAGATATATTTCTCAAATAAGAAATACAAAATCCCATCAATAATTAACTATCATCAAACGTTTTTGAAACATCAGTCTGTGTTTGCACCATTTCACATTTTATCCCGAGTTACAGATTTGTTTTTAGAATCCGGGATCCATTCGGGGTAAATCTCGGCTCTTTTTAAACCTCTCGAACCAGCCGTCAGAAAGTTTCATTAACATCGTTCTGCAAACGGACGGGCTGTTCTCCATATTCGGCGAGACTGAGGGGTCCTGCACAACTGGGGTTTATCGGGAATAAACTGATCGATTATTGAGACCAAACTGGAACAGAGCTGGGAGCTGAGTGGAGTTTGCACATTCTCCCCGTGTCTGCGTGGGTTTTCCTGTGGGCGCTCCGCTTTCTTCCCGCAGCCCAAAGACATGCGGGTTGGATAGATTGGATTTGCTAAATTGCCCCCAGTATCAGAGGGATTAACAGGCTAGGGTTATGAGGATGGGTGAGGGATTGTCAGTGCCAAACTCGATGGGCCAAATGGCCTCCTGCATTGTAGGGATTCGATAATTCTGACACATTTGTTGCATTAAAGCCGGAGAAAGGGGGCGAATATCAACGCGACATATCAACCCAAAGGTCAGGTACCAGTTAATTAATTTTAAACATTATTATGATCCACCGGGTGATTGATTTATATTACTCCGTGTCCATCATTGATAACAAGAGAAAATAATACTGACTGTTCGATAAGCCGCGTCGTGAAATAATAATTGAAACTAAATAGGTGATATAAGCTTTTCAGAGATTGTGGGTGGCTCTTAAAAGAGCCGTTGTGTGTTTGGGGTGTTTCTCAGTCCATTGGGGAGTTTCACTTGGAGCTGGTGTACTTGGTCACCGCCTTTGTCCCTTCCGACACGGCGTGCTTGGCCAGTTCCCCGGGCAGCAGCAGGCGCACGGCGGTCTGGATCTCCCGGGAGCTGATGGTGCTGCGCTTGTTGTAATGGGCCAGGCGGGACGCCTCACCCGCGATGCGCTCGAAAATATCGTTCACGAACGAGTTCATGATGCTCATGGCCTTGGAGGAGATGCCGGTGTCGGGGTGAACCTGCTTCATCACTTTGTAGATGTAGATGGAGTAACTCTCCTTCCTGGATCTTTTCCTCTTCTTGCCGCCCTTTGCCGGCAGCTTTTTCTGCGCTTTTTTAGCTCCCTTCTTGGAAACCGGCGCTTTCTTCTCATCAACCATTGTCGCAGTTAATTTCAGCCCCACAATCACTGAATGGTGCTCGGAACTCCTCTTTTATAGAGCAAAGCAGAGGCCTATGCTAATGAAGGATGGCTGAAAACCCTGTTCCCCATTGGCTCATTCATAGTGATGTCAATTCCTGATGCTGTCTCTGATTGGTTAGTTTAGATACCCAATCACATTTGTTGCTGCTCAAATCCACAAACTCTCTCAGTTTTCAATCCGTCCTTTCCCCTTCTCCGCCCCCGATCCACCCAAACCCCCCCTGACTCTCTCACTCCCTCTGCCACACCAGCGCAATCTCTCTGCTGCTAATCCCACATCACTCTATCAGACTGCTGATACTGTTCATACAATTCCCCTTCCGCACCAGCACCAACTGCTCCGCTTTACTTCCCCGCCCATCACCGGGAGCTGGCAGTACACAATATCTGGGCTCAGACAGAAATTAATGTGAGAGTTACTGTGCGTGTGAAAGGTGAAAAAGTTGATAAAGATTGTGATGTTGGGGTCCAAGCACTGATACTTGTTGTACCCCACTTGTCTGAGGATGTAAAGGGATGTAAAAGGGGTTTCCACGTGTGACACTGACATTGTGGCTAAAACAGAAAATTGACTGGAAGAAGGAGTGGAATGAGAATCGGATGTTACTGGCTACTAGGTTTTCAGAGAAGATCATTCAAACAAACCGAGAGTGTGAAGAGGGGAATTTACTGATCAAATCAACTGTTAGAGTGCTGGAGAGTGTCATTCAGGGATCGGAAATAGAATCTATTCTGTTCCAGCTATGGAACAACGCAGGAGCAATTCCACAACAGGATACACACTTCCCATTTCCAAAAGCTTCTCTGTCAGCCATGTGAAAGTGGGATTCATCCCCGTGTCAATCAGTATCTGCCATTTCAATGTTGCTTCTAATCTTTGTCAGTTTATGCTCAGCGATTTTAAGATTTAATTCAGAAGTTGCAATCTCTGATTTATGTTTGTGTGTTTTATTTTCTCTCTAACATTTAGTATTTAGGAGAGTGTGGGCTTTTCAGTACGCTGATTCCAGGATGTTATTTCCAAATTTCATTTGGCACCTGTTGATTTCTAAAATGGAAAGTATTTTAATATATTTTCTAGCTGTGCTTCTCAGGTTTGGGATTTCTGTGTGTGATTTCACTGCACCCATTAATTTGTGTCATGTGAGTAAGTTTTTATTCTGTGCAAATCAGTCATTCACATCAGTGTGTTGGTATTTTCCAAACTTTCCATTCTATTATTTGAAGTGAGTCTCTAGAATTACTTCTCAAGATCTCAGTTATGTGTGATATTCCAATTCCCATTGACACTGATAACATTCATTCATTTCCGAGCGACCGTCTTAAAGGATCACATGACAAAGTTTCAAACCTTGTACGTAATAAATTAACGTCAACATTAATCAACTCTTTAATGCTTGTCCCTTAGCAATCAGGGGATTAGAGGAGAAAATAGGTAGAGTTACAGGAAAATGGGCTAAGTGGGACTGTGGTCAGTGCACTCAATAGGCCAACTGGCCTCCTCCTCCACTGTAGGGATTCTATGAAACGTTGCTTAGTCACTAATGCACTAAATAGAGATAAGACACTATCCTGCCTATCATGACCAGTAACCTGTGTATGTTCTTTATTCAAAATTTGGTACACTCTGCTAGCGGGGTGTGGACTGTTCATAAATTCCTGAAACATAAGTATGGATTTCCATGTGCACCCATCATTTTCTGCTTTATTCCAATGGGTTTTATTCTGTCCCTGTCTATTTCTAGCATGGAAGGATTTCAGTTTCCTGCTGTCAGTGTGTATCAGGTCTGTGGATCTTTGTATGGAATCTGGCAATTGTTGCAATATGAATATTATTTTTTCCTGTCAGTGTGAGGAAGATGTGGATTGTACTCTGTAGCTGTTGTATTTTATGAGCAGCAGTGTTTTATACTGTTCTTGTCAATCTGCTGATTGAAAATACAGTATTCTGTTTCCTATATGTTGGTTCTTTGTTTCTATGTTACTTGACAACTAATCCAGGAAACATGACCTGAGATGCGGCAAAATGTGAGGAGAAACTTCTTTACTGAGATCTCGGTGAATCTGTGGAATTCACTACCAGAGAAAATAGTTCAGACCAAATTATTGTGTGATTTCAAGAATAAATTCGATATAGTTCTTTGGACTCAAAGGATCCAGAAGTATGGGAGAAGGCGGGATCAGAATATTGATTCTGATGATCAGACATAATCAAAAGGAACGCTGAAGCAGCTCCAAAGGCCAAATGACTTACTGCTGCTTGTATCTTCTATGTTTCTATTTTTAACAGTTCCTGATGGTCTTATAAGAGTGAAATCAGGATGAACAAACCTATTGGAGATCTGACAGTTCAGGAGTAACCAGCTGATGTGATATATTCACATTTTCAGAAATTCTTTGATAAGTTTCCACACAAGAGGTTAATAACCACAATCAGAGCACATGGGGAATATCAGCCTGGATTGAGAACTGGTTAAAGGACAGAAAACAAAGAATAGGAATAAATAGGTCATATTAAGTTTCTTGATAATGACTGATAATCTAAAAATCTACGTCTCGTCAGGCTCGGTTCGACAATAATCGATTCAACTCCAGTTATCTTTTTAAAATATTTATTGAATGTCATTTACAATGTCGGGTCAGTCTGTCACAGAGCGTGAGGTGGGTAAGTGGGTAAGTAGAAAGATTCACAGCTTACTTTGGTTTTACAAAAGATTCATACTTCTTCCCTGCTGAAGCATGTGCAAAGGAAACAGCCTATCGCTCCTTTCCAACACACACTTTACCAAGATTATACATTGTTTATGCTCCATTCATACTTATCTTGTACTTAATCAATCACTCCCCTCTGCACACAGCTTCTTCCCGCATGGCGGACAGTGACTGCATTCAGTGAAATCTTCAACAGCCATTATTCTTTGTTCTACAAAGCTTGTACATTATTTGATTATTCCTACAATATACAATATTACAAAGCACCCGAAGCATGCATACACAACACTAAAAAAACCCTTTACATCCTCAGACAAGTGGAGTACCACAAGTACCAGTACTTAGACCCCAACACTCACAATCTTTATCATTCATTGGGCTGTACCTCTAAAGGCAATGTTTCCAACTTGGAGATGGCACAAAAGAAGATGGATGTGTGAGTTGTGAGGAGGAGGCAAAAGCTCCTCAAGGGGGTTTGAAGTGGCTGAGTGAGTTTTGCAGATAGAATGCAATGTGGAGAATATTTAAAGGACAAAGACAATTACAGCACAGGAATAGGCCCTTTAGTCCTCCAGGTTTGTATTGACAATGCTGCCCAACTGAATTAAGACCCCCTCACTTTCAGGGATTTCCCATCATTTCCCATCCTATTCCTGTATTTGTCCAGATACCCTTTAAAAGTCACTATTGTATCTGCTTCCACTTTCTCCCCCAGCAGCAAGTTCCAGGCACCCACCACTCTGTGTAAAATCCTTGCCTCATACATTGCCTTTAAATCCTGCCCCCCCCTTATACCTATGGCCCCTAGTAATTGACTCTTCCTTAAGTGATGTGGGGTTTAGAAGTTTTGAAATTCAAAAAGGATTTGACTGATCCTGTTCATGGGTTACAGAAAACTAATCTGCAGCTTGAGCAAGCAATTAAAAAGGAGAATGGAATGTTTGTCTTTATTACAAGATGTAATAATGGTGAAGATGTTTTACTGTAATTATATGAGCCTGTCTGAGTCAGTATCTGGATTATTGTGTGCAGTACTGTGCGCCTAACCGAGAAAAAGATATGATTGCCATAGAGGAAGTGGAAGGTTGACTAAATGAATTCACTGGTTGAAAGGATTGAGCAAAATCAAGAAACACCAGGTGTTTATTTCCTGGCATTTAAAAGAATGAGAGGTGCTGACATTCAAACATACAACAATCTTACACAGCTCAATAGGATAGAAGTATGTTTTCCCTGGCTGGTGTGTTTAGAACAAAAGCACACAGACTCAGAATAGGGGGCAGTTCATTTCGCACTGAGATGGGGAGGAATTATTTCACTGAGTGAGTGATTCTTTGGAATGATCTGTCCAATGGGCTGTGAAATCTTATATGAGTGAGATGAATCGGTTTCTACATATTACTAACATCAAGGGATATGGGGACAGAGCAGGGAAATGGTGTTGAATGGAAAATCAGCCATGACCTCATTGTGAGACAATATGGGCTCAAAGAGTTGAATGGCCGACTCTTGCTCATAATTCACATCTTTCATTATGTTTCAGCATGGTCATCATTTTGTGATTGTAATTAATGAGAAATGAGTACAAGGTTCTTTTTGTATCCTGTCACAATGTGACTGTGGCTTTAAAAATAATCATGATGTGGAGATGCCGGTGTTGGACCGGGGTAAACACAGCAAGAAGTCTTACAACACCAGGTTAAAGTCCAACAGGTTTATTCGTTAGCAAACACCGCTCGCTAGTGGCATTTGCTACCAAACAAACCTGTTGGACTTTAACCTGGTGTTGTAAGACTTCTTGCTGTGTTTATCCCAGTCCAACAC
Source organism: Sphyrna mokarran (assembly GCA_024679065.1). Lineage (NCBI taxonomy): Eukaryota > Metazoa > Chordata > Chondrichthyes > Carcharhiniformes > Carcharhinidae > Sphyrna > Sphyrna mokarran. The sequence goes on along the minus strand of JAGIQG010000039.1, from coordinate 8,932,580 downwards.
TGGCACCTCCAACATGCCACTAGCTAGTGATGTTTGCTTCCAAATAAACCTTTTGGATTTTAACCTGTTTTTTTTTAAGACTTCTTACTGTGCTTTAAAAATCGAGCAGAGCTCGTTCACAGCTAGTGACTGAAGTGGTGGAGGCAGGTACTCTGGAATTATTTAAGAAATACTTAGATGGGCACATGAACAGAATGGGAATGGAGGGGTATAGAAAACTGATTTAAAAATATGGATCATGAGCCTTGGGAGTCCCTGGGAAGTGTGTAAATAGATGATGATATTGATGTACTTGTTTTTATCCTACAGGTGCTTTGGTCCACCTTGTTGTCTAACGAGGGGCATACACGCGATGGGTCGTGAGAGGGCTGCTCTTGGATCTTTTTCGAGAGTATCCTAGTGCTTCACGTCGTTAGTGTACGCTTGACCTGGACCATTTGATGGGCAACACGACAGCTCAGTGACTATCGCTGTGCTGTGCAGATACATGGATTTGGGCCTGTGTCTGTGGGAGTTTGCGCATTCTCCCCGTGCTTGCGTGGGTTTTCTCCGGGTGCTCCGGTTTCCTCCCACATCCCAAAGATGTGCTCTTAGGCTAATTGGCAAAACAAATTCTCCCTAAATTGTGTCAAATTTGGTTTTTAATCCATAGATATATAAACATAGACAGGGATTGCGGGTAGAGGTGGGAATATCAGGGTGGCGGCACAGGCTTGTTGGGCCAAAGGGCCTGTTTCCCGTGCTGTCTTTTTCTCTCTTCTTGTTTGAATTGAAAAGCCACATGTCAGGTCAGAGATGCAGTTCTCTCCCCTCACTGGGAAAGCACATCTCCAATAACAGGAAAGAATCTCAAATACAAAATAATATTTTGGGTTTCACTTGCACACCAGTTTTAGCATTTACTCCCTCAGCCACTGGAGCACAATGTGTACCATCTGTGAGATACACTGCAACTACTCAGTGAGGCTGAGTGTGGCACTCAATCTCATTGCTTCATCTGTTGTAGAGAAGGAGATTAATTTTGAGCCTTTAATTATTGGACACTGTATACAAAAGACATTTTTATCATGTATTTGCCTGTCTGTTGTCAACCTGCATGTGTGAGATTAGCTGAACATGATTTTGTGACTCAGGTGCTATGTCAGTCTGGTTTATGTTAATATGGGGTTAAACCTGTTCCTGAGTTTGATTTCAGTTTTGCAGCCTTCAGATTACGTGAGTGTGTGATTCATACTGTTTGTAACCATCTCTGGTACAGCAGCTCAAAGTTATTTCCTTCTGTATCTCTGTCCTTATGGTGCTGTGCATGACTACAGGATTCATTCTGTAAATATTACTTCCTGATATTATGTGACTATGGAGTTCATTTTGTTTCACTTTTCCTCTAATGAACGTTTGGGTGTAAGAAATATTCTGTAGTTGTCATTTCTGAGTATGTTATGGAATTCCTTGTCCTTACATGTATGTCTTGGGAGTTTATGAATGTAGGATTAATTTTACATCTGTGATTCTCTCGTTATCTATGTGAGTGTAAGAATCAATCTTCATACAGTTATTCCTTGTGATGTATTGAAATGTGAGATATTTTTGCACTTTAAATTTACATGCATTTCAGATACTGTATTAGAAACTATTTATTTAAAACATAATGCATTAATATTTGTTTGCCATTTGATTTAATTTATCATATGGATTTGGGTACATTTTACAGTCATGGTTTATAGTCAGTAGCTGTCTGTAAGTTGTGCAGTGATATTCAATTTCTAGCTCTGTGAATGGTAACATTTAGATACAGAACCTGGTAATTAATTGCTGCAGTTTGTAGTAACAGATTTGTCATTGCATCTTTTAGTTTGACTCACTGAGATTTTTGGTTTCATTTACAAAATGTATCAATGTCTGTATTCTGAGGTGATTAATTACTTTTTTATTATCACAACATCATTTTTTGTCTATTTTGGCTATGAATTCATACTCAATTTGTGACCAACATGACACAATGTTTTATATCTGTGAGTGGGTGTATTTTGTTAAAATCCTGTGATTGATGTATCTACCTGTCAGTCAAATGTAATATTGAGCAGTTTGCACTTGACACAAAGCTCAGTGTGAATGTGTGTTGGGAGAAAGATACAAAACAGCTTCAGGAGGAATTGGACAGAAATAATGAGAGGTTCAGAACATTGCAGATGGAATATTATGTGGAATGTGTGAGATTTTCCGTTTTTGTAGAAGGAATAGTTATTCAGAGATTGCCTTCAATACTAAGAGATTAGAATGTGTCAACGTACAACGGGACACAATCACACCCAGTGTCAGAGAGTGAGTAAATCCCACACTCACACCCAGTGTCAGAGAGTGAGTAAATCCCACACTCACACACTGTATCAGAGAGTGAGTAAATCCCACACTCACACACTGTATCAGAGAGTGAGTAAATCCCACACTCACACACTGTATCAGAGAGTGAGTAAATCCCACACTCACACACTGTATCAGAGAGTGAGTAAATCCCACACTCACACACTGTATCAGAGAGTGAGTAAATCCCACACTCACACACTGTATCAGAGAGTGAGTAAATCCCACACTCACACACTGTATCAGAGAGTGAGTAATCCAACTCACACTTATCAGAGAGTGAGTAAATCCCACACTCACACACTGTATCGAGTAAATCCCACACTCACACACTGTATCAGAGAGTGAGTAAATCCCACACTCACACACTGTATCAGAGAGTGAGTAAACCCACACTCACACACTGTATCAGAGTGAGTAAATCCCACACTCACACACTGTATCAGAGAGTGAGTAAATCCCACACTCACACACTGTATCAGAGAGTGAGTAAATCCCACACTCACACACTGTATCAGAGAGTGAGTAAATCCCACACTCACACATGTCAGAGGTGGTTCCACACACTGTATCAGAGAGTGAGTAAATCCCACACTCACACACTGTATCAGAGAGTGAGTAAATCCCACACTCACACACTGTATCAGAGAGTGAGTAAATCCCACACTCACACACTGTATCAGAGAGTGAGTAAATCCCACACTCACACACTGTATCAGAGAGTGAGTAAATCCCACACTCACACACTGTATCAGAGAGTGAGTAAATCCCACACTCACACACTGTATCAGAGAGTGAGTAAATCCCACACTCACACACTGTATCAGAGAGTGAGTAAATCCCACACTCACACACTGTATCAGAGAGTGAGTAAATCCCACACTCACACACTGTATCAGAGAGTGAGTAAATCCCACACTCAACACTGTATCAGAGAGTGAGTAAACCCACACTCACACACTGTATCAGAGAGTGAGTAAATCCCACACTCACACACTGTATCAGAGAGTGAGTAAATCCCACACTCACACACTGTATCAGAGAGTGAGTAAATCCCACACTCACACACTGTATCAGAGAGTGAGTAAATCCCACACTCACACACTGTATCAGAGAGTGAGTAAATCCCACACTCACACACTGTATCAGAGAGTGAGTAAATCCCACACTCACACACTGTATCAGAGAGTGAGTAAATCCCACACTCACACACTGTATCAGAGAGTGAGTAAATCCCACACTCACACACTGTATCAGAGAGTGAGTAAATCCCACACTCACACACTGTATCAGAGAGTGAGTAAATCCCACACTCACACACTGTATCAGAGAGTGAGTAAATCCCACACACACACTGTATCAGAGAGTGAGTAAATCCCACACTCACACACTGTATCAGAGAGTGAGTAAATCCCACACTCACACACTGTATCAGAGAGTGAGTAAATCCCACACTCACACACTGTATCAGAGAGTGAGTAAATCCCACACTCACACACTGTATCAGAGAGTGAGTAAATCCCACACTCACACACTGTATCAGAGAGTGAGTAAATCCCACACTCACACACTGCATCAGAGAGTGAGTAAATCCCACACTCACACACTGCATCAGAGAGTGAGTAAATCCCACACTCACACACTGTATCAGAGAGTGAGTAAATCCCACACACACACTGTATCAGAGAGTGAGTAAATCCCACACTCACACACTGTGTCAGAGAGTGAGTAAATCCCACACTCACACACTGCGTCAGAGAGTGAGTAAATCCCACACACACGTATCAGAGAGTGAGTAATCCCACACTCACACACTGTATCAGAGAGTGAGTAAATCCCACACTCACACACTGTATCAGAGAGTGAGTAAATCCCACACTCACACACTGCATCAGAGAGTGAGTAAATCCCACACTCACACACTGTATCAGAGAGTGAGTAAATCCCACACTCACACACTGTATCAGAGAGTGAGTAAATCACACACTCACACACTGTATCAGAGAGTGAGTAAATCCCACACTCACACACTGTATCAGAGAGTGAGTAAATCCCACACTCACACACTGCATCAGAGAGTGAGTAAATCCCACACTCACACACTGTATCAGAGAGTGAGTAAATCCCACACTCACACACTGTATCAGAGAGTGAGTAAATCCCACACTCACACACTGTATCGAGAGTGAGTAAATAACTCACACATGATAGAGAGTGAGTAAATCCCACACACACACTGTATCAGAGAGTGAGTAAATCCCACACTCACACACTGTATCAGAGAGTGAGTAAATCCCACACTCACACACTGTATCAGAGAGTGAGTAACCAACACACACTGTATCAGAGAGTGAGTAAATCCCACACTCACACACGTATCAGAGAGTGAGTAAATCCCACACTCACAACTGTTCAGAGAGTGAGTAAATCCCACACTCACACACTGTATCAGAGAGTGAGTAAATCCCACACTCACACACTGTATCAGAGAGTGAGTAAATCCCACACTCACACACTGTATCAGAGAGTGAGTAAATCCCACACTCACACACTGTATCAGAGAGTGAGTAAATCCCACACTCACACACTGTATCAGAGAGTGAGTAAATCCCACACTCACACACTGTATCAGAGAGTGAGTAAATCCCACACTCACACACTGTATCAGAGAGTGAGTAAATCCCACACTCACACACTGTATCAGAGAGTGAGTAAATCCCACACTCACACACTGTATCAGAGAGTGAGTAAATCCCACACTCACACAATGTATCAGAGAGTGAGTAAATCCCACACTCACACACTGTATCAGAGGTGAGTAAATCCCACACTCACACACTGTATCAGAGAGTGAGTAAATCCCACACTGACACACTGTGTCAGAGAGTGAGTAAATCCCACACTCACACACTGTATCAGAGGTGAGTAAATCCCACACTCACACATTGTATCAGAGAGTGAGTAAATCCCACACTCACACACTGTGTCAGAGAGTGAGTAAATCCCACACTCACACACTGTGTCAGAGAGTGAGTAAATCCCACACTCACACACTGTGTCAGAGAGTGAGTAAATCCCACACTCACACACTGTGTCAGAGAGTGAGTAAATCCCACACTCACACACTGTGTCAGAGAGTGAGTAAATCCCACACTCACACTGTGTCAGAGAGTGAGTAAATCCCACACTCACACACTGTGTCAGAGAGTGAGTAAATCCCACACTCACACACTGTGTCAGAGAGTGAGTAAATCCCACACTCACACACTGTGTCAGAGAGTGAGTAAATCCCACACTCACACACTGTGTCAGAGAGTGAGTAAATCCCACACTCACACACTGTGTCAGAGAGTGAGTAAATCCCACACTCACACACTGTGTCAGAGAGTGAGTAAATCCCACTCACACACTGTGTCAGAGAGTGAGTAAATCCCACACTCACACACTGTGTCAGAGAGTGAGTAAATCCCACACTCACACACTGTATCAGAGAGTGAGTAAATCCCACACTCACACACTGTATCAGAGAGTGAGTAAATCCCACACTCACACACTGTATCAGAGAGTGAGTAAATCCCACACTCACACACTGTATCAGAGAGTGAGTAAATCCCACACTCACACACTGTATCAGAGAGTGAGTAAATCCCACACTCACACACTGTGTCAGAGAGTGAGTAAATCCCACACTCACACACTGTGTCAGAGAGTGAGTAAATCCCACACTCACACACTGTATCAGAGAGTGAGTAAATCCCACACTCACACACTGTATCAGAGAGTGACTAAATCCCACACTCACAGACTGTATCATAGAACATAGAACATAGAACAATACAGCACAGAACAGGCCCTTCGGCCTTCGATGTTGTGCCCACCAAAATAAAAAGCAATGCCCTCCTAACTAAACCATTCCCTTCTCTTCCATATACTTCCTAACCTCTTAAACGCCACCAAACTTGGCGCATCTACAACAGCTGCAGGCAGGGCATTCCACTCCCTAATCACTCTTTGAGTAAAGAACCTACCTCTGATATCCGTCCTATAACTCATACCCCTTAATTTAAAGTTGTGTCCCCTCGTGCTAGCTTTCTCCATCCTAGGAAAAAGGCTATCACTGTCCACCCTATCCAAACCTCTAATCATCTTATATGCTTCAATAAGATCCCCTCTTAGCCGCCTCCTTTCTAACGAAAACAACCTCAAATCCTTCAACCTCTCTTCATAGGACCTGCCCTCCATACCAGGCACATCCTAGTAAACCTCCTCTGTACCCTCTCCAATGCCTCCACATCTTTCTTATAATGTGGCGACCAGAACTGCACACAATACTCCAAGTGGGCGCACTAGAGTTTTGTACAGCTGCACATGATGCTGCGGCTCCTAAATTCAATCCCCCTACCAATAAAAGCTAAGACTCCATAAGCCTTCTTACAACTTTATCCACTTGACTGCCTACTTTCAGGGATCTATTGACACATACACCAAGATCCTTCTGTTCCTCAACACTATTAAAGCCCTACCATTAGCCCTATACTCTACACATTTATTGTTCCTGCCAAAGTACCTCACACTTTTCCACATTAAACTCCATTTGCCACCTCTCGGCCCAGCTCTGCAACTTGTCCAAGTCACTCTGTAAACTAAAACACCCTCTTCACTATCTACCACACCACCAACTTTAGTATCATCTGCAAATTTACTGATCCATCCCTCAATACCCTCATCCAGATCATTTATAAAAATTACAAACAGCAGGGGCCCCAAAACAGACCCCTGAGGCACACCACTCGTCACCGAACTCCACGATGAATATCTCCCATCAACCACCACCCTCTGTCTTCTATCTGCCAGCCAATTTCTAATCCAATTAGCTAAATCACCCTCTATTCCACACATCTGCATTTTCTGTAGAAGTCTTCCATGGGCCACCTTATCAAAAGCCTTCTAAAGTCCATATATACTACATCAACCGCCTTACCCCCATCCACCTCTCTGGTCACTTTCTCAAAAAACTCAATGAGGTTAGTAAGGCATGACCTACCCTTCACGAAACCATGCTGACTATCCCCAATCAATTCATTTCTCTCTAAATAACTATAAATCCTATCCCTAATAATTCTCTCCAATACCTTGCCCACCACAGAAGTAAGACTCACTGGCCTATAATTCCCAGGAAGGTCTCTCTTCCCCTTCTAACATGGGACCACATTCGCTATCCTCCAGTCCTCCGGAACCACACCCGTAACCAACGAGGACCTGAAGATCAGAGCCAGAGGCTCTGCAATCTCCTCTCTTGCCTCCCAGAGAATCCTAGGGTAAATCCCGTCCGGCCCAGGGGACTTATCCAACTTCAAACCCTCGAGAATTTCTACACATCCTCCCTATCTACTCAATACTCCCCAATTGCAACCCTGTACCTCAGTGCTCTCCACAGCTACATTTCCAGCACTCTGCGTGAATACCGAAGAGAAATATTTATTCAGTGCCTCACCAATCTCTTCAGGCTCCACGCACAACTTCCCACTGCTGTCTATGACTGGCCCTAATCTTGCCCTAACCAATCTTCTATTCTTAACATATCGAAAGAAAGCTTTAGGATTCTCCTTAATCCTATCAGCCAACATCTTCTCGTGTCCCCTCTTAGCTCTCCTCAATTCACTTTTTACCTCCTTCCTAGCTAATCTATAGCTATCCATTGCACTACCTGAGCCTTCAAGCCTCATCCTGACATAAGCCTCCTTTTTCTTCTTAACCAGCAAATCAACTCTTTTCGTACACCAAGGCTCTCTTACTCGTCCATTTCCTCCCTGCCTGACAGGGACATACTTATCAAGGACTCTCAGCAGCTGCTCCTTGAATAAGCACCACATTCCAGATGTTCCCAGTCCCTGTAGTTCCCTAGTCCAATCTACGCACCCTAATTCTCTCCTGATGGCCTCATAATTACCCTTCCCCCAGCTATAACTACAGCCCCCAGCTTCATGCCTATCCCTGTCCATCACTAAGGTGAACGTAACCGAATTGTGGTCACTATCACCAAAATGTTCACTAACTTCCAAGCCTAACACCTGGTCTGGCTCATTGCCCAGCACCAAATCCAATGTAGCCTCACCTCTAGTTGGCCTATCTACATACTGAGTCAAAAAACCTTCCTGCACACTCTGTACGAAAACTGACCCCTCTAACGAGCTAGAGCTATAGCTATTCCAATCAATATTAGCAAAGTTAAAGTCCCCCATCACAATTACCCTACTACTTTCACTCCTAATCAGAATTGACTTCGCAATCCTTTCCTCAACCTCTCTAGAACTATTAGGAGGTCTGTAAAAGACTCCCAACAGGGTGACCTCTCCTCTCCTGTTTCTAATCTCAGCCCATACTACCTCAACAGACAAGTCCTCATCAAACTTCTTTTCGATCACCGTGATACAGTCTTTGACCAGTAACGCCACTCCTCCCCCCCTTCTACCTCCTTCTCTACTCCGACTAAAGCATTTGTACCCCGGAACCTGCAACATCCATTCCTGTCCCTGCTCTACCCAAGTCTCTGAAATGGCCACAACATCGAAGTTCCAGGTACTGGTCCAAGCTGCAAGTTCCTCCCCCTTATTGCGAATACTCCTTGCATTAAAGTATACGCATCTCAAACCATGCCCCACCCCACCCGTACGCCGCTGTGTTTTACAACTCTCCTCTATAACCCCCTTACTCTCATCCCTCTCGGCACCCCAACTACTTAGGATCCCACCCCCCCCCCCCCGAATCAGTTTAAAGCATTTAAAGTATCAGAGAGTGAGGAAATCCCACACTCACAGACTGTATCAGAGAGTGAGTAAATCCCACACTCACACACTGCATCAGACAGTGAGAAAATCCCACACACACATTACCAGAGATTCACAGTTCCTGAAGGAATCCCACACTCCCGCACAGTCCCTCTGTGGGGAAGGATCCCTCACACCGACAGCCAGGCGATATTTCCCGGGGGATCTTTACACACTGAGAAACTGGGGCTGGAGATTCTTTGTAAAATGCACTTCCTGATTGTGCTAAGGAGGCTTGTGATTGGCGGAAACCCCTCAATCTGATTGGTCTGTTTCCATATCCACTCAAATGAACCCCTGAGAAGTGACTGTAATAACTTTCAAACTGTCCAATCACAATCATTGCTTTCCCAATTCCTCATTAACATCGATCTGTGGCGCTGTCTATTTAATCCGCGCTCGGAAGCGGTTTGCTTTATTCCTGAGTGAAATTGAAAATGGCTGATGAGAAGAAAGCAACCTCGAAACCAGCTCCCAAGAAGGGAGCGAAGAAAGTGATGAAGAAACCGGTAACAAAGGGCGGCAAGAAGAGGAAAAGATCCAGGAAGGAGAGTTACGCCATCTACATCTACAAAGTGATGAAGCAGGTTCACCCCGACACCGGCATCTCCTCCAAGGCCATGAGCATCATGAACTCGTTCGTGAACGATATTTTCGAGCGCATCGCGGGTGAGGCTTCCCGCCTGGCCCATTACAACAAGCGCAGCACCATCAGCCCCCGGGAGATCCAGACCGCCGTGCGCCTGCTGCTGCCCGGGGAACTGGCCAAGCACGCCGTGTCGGAAGGGACAAAGGCGGTGACCAAGTACACCAGCTCCAAGTGAAACTCCCCAATGGACTGAGAAACACCCCAAACACACAACGGCTCTTTTAAGAGCCCCCCACAATCTCTGTGAAAAAGCTGCGCCAACTTTTCCCTTATTGAGTGAATGAGAAATCTCTTTCTGGAGGATAGAGATTTGTCCCGTTACAGAATGCTGGGAATGGGACTTCATACCCGCCCCTTACACACACTTTCACATTGAAGGGACAATCAAACTGAACTGAGAGCGGATTATAAACCCCAGTCTGGGATTTCTCACGGACACGGAGGAGAAACACCACATCGGAAGGTAATCCTTTAGATTCAGTGATAACTATATTCACAGTTTCGCGGCAGCGGAATTAAATTCATAATAAAATTATTTAATCGTTATTTCGGGTGATCTGGGAGCCGCTCCGGGAACAGAGTAAAGGCGGGAAAGAAGACGTTATTCTCGGGCTGATTTGTTTATTCCGCAGTTTTCCCAGAGGACGGAATCACTGAGATTTGTGCACACACAGGACCTGAGTCCATTGCAGCGCTTTAAGATCCGCTTCCCCCCGGCCCTCCCTATTCTCCGGACACAAAGCTGCCTGTTCCACCGGCGGGATAGGGCCGGGGATTCTCTCCGCACTTCCCATTGTAACATTCCCGGCCGCTTTCAGGGGAGAGGATCAGAAACCAGCCGTTTCTCTCTGTCCCTGTGAAGCCTGTGTGATGGGCTTGGTTGGTAATCTCTCTGTTTCTGCTTTTCCACTGAGCTGAGATTTGCTCTGTTTTAAATTGCTGAACGGGGTCTGATTCCCGCCGCTTACAGAGAAGAGAATGAGAAATTCAAACTGTTCCTAAAATAGCGGCAGGATTCTGTGAGGGGAAAATACAATAAACAGATGATAAAGTGTGAGATGGAAATAGTTTCCTGAACATTAAGGCGTTCGGTTATTTTGTATTTTTCCTGCACTGAAATTGGCGGCTTTTCCCATTTGAAAATGTAAACCAATCAAAACCTCCCATTTCTACTACCTCGCTTTGCGATTGGTTAAGAATTGGATAGAAATGAGACTGACCAATCAGAGCTGGAGTCTGGCTGCAGCCTCACAAACCGCTCCCAATGATTATTAATAGAGATTAAACTGACCCAATCTGGATTTGAATTATTCAATGTATTTTGTTTCCACAGATAAATAATTGACAGACCCCAAAACAAACGTGATGTTTCCTCCAGACAAGTTCCAGGGAAGAGTTTCTCCAGCTCCTTTTCTCACACATTGCGGACATTGTCACTGACAGCTCAGAGACACAGACAGCTCATCAGTCCCACCCACCCAGACAACAGCACAGACAGATGTGCCGAAACGGTGACCAGTTTTCCTACCGGGATGGCTGAGTGGTGAAGGCATTGGACTTCAGATAAAATGGACATATATTTGCATGGGTCCAAACCCCATCCCTGGTAAATGGAATTGAACACTGCATTCTGCACTCTCTCCTTTCCTTCTCCCCTATGTACTCTATGAACGGAATGCTTTATCTTCACAACACAAGAAGCAATACCTTTCACTGTATCTCAACAGATCAAATCAAACTCTGCACCATTAATAAGGAGATCCAAAAATCCCAGTCCAAATTCTCACCTATTATTGGATCAGAACTGTGTCAATCCCACAATGTAGAGATGCCAGCGTTGGACTGGGGTAGTAAGAACTCAGTAAGAATTTACTGACGAAGACAGTGTTGAAAGCTCGCAAATTTACTATCAAATAAATCAGTTGGATTTAAAATTGATGTTGCTAAATTCCTACTGAGTTCTCAATCCCATAATAGCAGCTGTTGTCCAAATTAAATATCTGATAAAACTCTCAAATAATTTTTGGTTAAAAATTACCTTATAATAATGCACCTTAATAATGTACTCTGAGATTCGAGTTAAATACCATCCACATCAGGGGTTTACAGTGACTGTATTAAACCCTATAGTTTGTGTCTTCACAAATACATTAGATACAAAGCCTCATCTCAAATACATTCTCAGATTGAGATATTCTGAGAGCGAGTATAATCTGAAATACAAATTCAGATTCCAGTTGAATGTTCACCCAGATTATGAAATTAAAAATTACAATATCAATTTGATGACTATGAATTGAACTTCAGATTATTAACTAATCCGAACTCCTCACTCACACTAAGGAAGATAATATACAAATTTCAGACTGAGATCCATTTTAATTCATGTCAAAATTCTTACTCAGGATCAGACAGAGTGTCACAGATCAAATCAATGTGAACCTGAGTGAAACTTGCATAGTGATCCAATATCAGATTGAAGGAGACATGAGCTTTCATAATTGTGTTCACACTGACAGGGATCTAATGCTGGGCTGAAACTCACTCACATTGTTTGCTTCAAACCTGCTTCAGTAGCCTGTTGCTTTGCTGGAAATTTATATGGAATGAATCCAAACTTATAAATAGATTGACGATTATATGAATCCCAGACTCACACTGAGTCATGGAGTCTGACAGACACATGATAATTCTCAAACACATGCTCAGTGTTAGATGAATGAATCTCATGCTGCACATACAGCACCAGCAACTGAAAGTTACATCTGATTATCACACTTACATAGCAGGATCCCAGACATTAAATACCAGATTCAGAATGATCCCATACTCACACACATTATGACAGTCTGACCGATACACATGATTTGCACCCTGAGAAAAAACAGCAGAAATACTCAGATGCCGAATGAACCCCCAAAATTGCATATGATACCACAGACAGAAGCATAGAACCATAGAAACCTTACAGTACAGAAAGAGGTTATTTGGCCCATCGAGTCTGCACCAACTACAGTCCCACCCAAACCCTACCCCTATATCCCTACATATTTTACCCACTAATCCGTCTAACCTGCGCATCTCAGGACACAAAGGGACAATTATAGAGTAACCAATCAACCTCACCCGCACAACTTTGGACTGTGGGAGGAAACCAGAGCACCCAGAGGAAATCCATGCAGACATGAGGAGAATGTGCCAATTCCACACAGTCAGTGACCCAAGCCAGGAATCAAACCCGGGTCCCTGATGCTGTGAAGCAACAGTGCTAACACTGTGTTACCGTACAGTCCACATGAAAGATGAATCCTGCCCTAATATTCTATCTTTCTGATAGATCAGCATACCTGCCAAACTCATAAAATTTCAGAGAATACTGAGAACTGCACTCCCATGCAATACCAGAAATATTCCTATTCAGAATTGTGTTTAAATTCATATTCAATAGCACTGACTGATAGTCACACACACAGTAACTGAACTGGAGTCTTTAAGGCAGTGGTAGATAGATTGTTGATAATCAAAGAGATAAAATGTATTAAAGTTAGACAAGAGCATGGAGTTGATGTTCAAATCAGATCAGCCATGGTGTTATAGAATGGTGGAGCAGACTTGAGTGATTTATTCCTGCTCAGAATTTGAACGTTCATACACACTATTCTGAAGAGATTCAGAATGAGTGACAAATTCACTTGCAATATCAGAAAGTAACAGATAGACAAAATCCTTTGCTCAACTCCTGTTCCAAACGCAGGCTCAAACAATAATGCAACATATATCCTGTAAGATACATATGGCATATGATATAGATGTATTGCACCAGAGAATGACAGATACAGTATGAATTCAATCACAATGAAGGAAGAACAATATAATTCCAAGTGAGGTTGGCAAGTTCTTGGAGGGGAAGGTCCATTTCATGATGTTCCCATGAGTGAACTGCTTCTGTCTTTCTCTAGACACTAGTAGTCACTGGTTTGGAAATGCTACTGATGGAATCTTTGTGAGTTCCAATAGCTCATCTTGGAGGTAGTAAGTACTGTTGCCACTGTGTGTCAGTGGTCGAGGGCATGTGTGTTTGCAGATGGAGTGTCAGTCACGGGGGATGCTTTGACCGGGATGGTGTCAAACCTCTTGCATGTTGCTGGTGCTGCATTAACCCTGGCAAGTGGAGATTAATCCATCACACTCTTTATCTGTGCCTGGTAGATGGTGAACAGTATTTGGCAGTCAGGATCTTTCTTATTCACCATGGGATTCTGTGTTTCTGACCTGCCTTGTAGCCATTATATCACATTGCTAGTCCACTTCAGTTACTGGTTAAAGGTAATCACTAAGATGTTGATAGTTGGTGATTCAGTGATATAATTTCATTTAATACTAAGGGACAATGGTTAGATTCTCTCTCACTGGAAATGGTCTTTGTCTAGGAAATGTGCACTGTGATTGTTATTTACCACTTCTCAGCCCCAGCCTGGATACTGTCCAGTTCTTGCTGCATTTGGGAATGGATTACTTCAGAAACTGAAGGGTTCTGAATGGTGCTAAACATTGCACAGTCATCAGTGAACATCTCCAATTCTGACCTTATGGTGGAAGGGCTGGAACAGTAACTTATATATATGTAAGTAACACTACATGTATGTGTTGTGTGTGAGATATATATAATATATATATATACATATAATATAAAATGATTTGGAGGAAAATGTGACTGGATTGATTAGTAATTTGTTGATGACACGATCATTGGTGGATTTGCGGATGAGGACCATCAGAGAATACGTCAGTTGGAGATATGGGTGGAGAGATGGCCGATGGAGTTTAATTCAGACAAATGTGAGATAATGCATTTTGGAAGATGTAATACAGATAGGAAATATACAGTAAATGGCAGAACTCTTAGGAATATTGATAAGGAAACTGATCTGAATGTACAGGTACGCAGGTTATTGAACAAGGTGGTCAACAAGGACATTTTGGTCAAGAAGGTATACGGCACGCTTACCTTTATCAGATAGTTTAAAAATTGGCAAGTCATGTTGATGCCTTACAACACCTTAGTGAGGCCACACTTGGAATATAACTTCAATTCTGCTCACCATACTACCAGAAGGATTTAGAGCTTTGGAGAAGATACAGAAAAGATTTACCAGGATGTTGCCTGGTATGAAAGGCATTAGCTAGGGGGAGAGATTAGAGAAACTTGGTTTGTTCTTACTGGAGTGATGGAGTTTGAGGGGAAATCTGATAGAAGTCTACAAGACAATGAGGGCACAGACAGAATGGATAGTCAGAAGTTTTTTTTTCCTAGGGTGGAGGAGTCAATTACTAGGGGGCACAGGTTTAAGGTGCGAAGGGCACGTATTAAAAGAGATGTACGAGGTAAATTTTTTACACAAGCGTAGTGGCTGCCTGGAACTCATGCCGGGAAAGATAATGGAAGCGGATAGATCAGTGACATTGAAAGGGTGTCTTGATAAGTACATGAATGAGATGGGAATAGAGGGATATGGTCCCCAAAGGCACAGGAAGTTTTAGTTATATTGGGCAGCATGGTCAGTGCAGGCTTGGAGGGCCGAAGGGCCTGTTCCTATGCTGTAATTTTCTTTGCTCTCAGGTCTTTGTAGGATATGGGTATCACTGGTCTGCACTTATTGCCCATCCACACATTGAGTCAACCACGTTGCTGTCACTCAGGAGTAACATGTAGGCCACACATGGTAAGTTCAGCAGACTTCCTTCCCTAAAGCACATTAGTGAACCAGATGGAGTTTTCCATTAATGTCAGCACTAGATTCTTATTCGCAAATTACTTTTTATTGAAATCAAATTCTATCATCTGCTGTGGACGGTTTCAAACCTGGGTCCCCAAAACATTAGCTGAGTTTCCAGATTAACAGTCTAGTGATAATACCACTAGACCATCACCTCCCCTTCTTGAATGATGGTGTAGGATTGAGGGGCAAAATGGTCTGACTCCTGCCTGTGTATCTAATATGACAGTAACTTTAATAATTGTTTCCATTTTATTCGACTTATGGTTTTAATCTGTTTTCCCTTCATTTTGCTTTCAGCTGGCAGCTCTTTATCATTCTTCAGACAATCTCTGTTTGTTGTTACTTGCTCCTTTCCTATTTCCTTCAGCCTAGAAGCAAAAATTATTTTATTACTTAATTACTTTTATTATTTTATTACTTAATTTCCCTGCACCCTGCTTTGGAAAGCACAGGACAAACATTTTCACAGATTTCAGTAATGAGAAGGGAGCAGGATTAACCAATAATCTGACAGTAAATGAACATCAAGTACTGAGTGACCACAATATGTTAGAGGCAGACATTCAGTGTGAGGAGAAAGGACACACACAGGTTACAGGTTTAACCTTAAGGAAGGCCGAGAAGGGTGAAATGTGTTCAAAATCCGTCCAGCTCTGATCAGGCGAATCAGGGAAACAATCAGAGAGATTGAAAAAAGTATTTTATACAATGTGTATCTAATGCAAACCCGAAGAAAGGAAACTTCACTTTCTCAGCGTATTGTGATTTGGGGAACTGAATTTTATGTTTTAAATCAGTAATTTTGAGAAAAAACGTGATTTCTGTCCAAATAATGATTAATTATATCTTTAACCTGATGGTGTTTTCGCTATGCTGATATTCTGGTCCTTCTCGATAGGATATGTCACAGGGAGGATGCTGCTGTCCATCTCAGCATGGTGACCTACTGCAGGGTGCCCCAGAGATCAGAAATAGAGCAGCTAATATGTCTAAACTTCAACAGATTGCTTTCGTTTGAAGAAAAATAGCTATTTTCTATTCGGACAATGATAGAGAGATAGTGAATAATTCAAGATCATTCGGATCATGACATCTGTGTCAGCTGTTTGAGAGAAACAGGCTGAAAGGGAAAAAAAAACTCAGCTTGTGTATTTTTGTAACATTTACAGCTTGTACCTGTGAGTAAATGATATTTCAGCGATCTGTTACTCATTTAAATGTTATCCAGTAGCGAGAACCGGAAGAAAATTACTGTACCCTGGACGGAAATGTCAAATCATTTTGAAGGAGCCGTTAAGTAATTATTTTTGCCGTTGCTAAAAACTGTACTAGCAGAGAATGGTTCCGATCCATCAACCTCTGGGTTATGGGCCCAGCACGCTTCCGCTGCGCCTCTCTGCTCCACAATTCCAATTCCCTGCCAGCTGTTATTAATGTGTCACAGCGAGTCACTTCCGCAGTCAGCATTGGAGCACATGCGCTCGCCTGCTCCCCCCCAATTCCACTATCACCAAGAATGGGAAACACACAGAAAGACAGAGAGATGAACATAGAACATTACAGCGCAGAACAGACCCTTCGGCCCTCGATGTTGCACCGACCAATTAAGAAAAAGCAATGACCCTCTAACCTAAACCATTCCCTTTTCATCGATAAACTTATCTACTAACCTCTTAAACGCCACCAAACTTGGCGCATCTACAACTGCGGCAGGCAGGGCATTCCATACCCTTACCATACTCTGGGTAAAGAATAGGTTCTCTGACATCCATCCTATAACTATCACCCCTTAATTTAAAGCTATGTCCCCTCGTGCTAGCTTTCTCCATCCGAGGAAAAAGACTATCACTGTCCACCCTATCTAAACCTCTAATCATCTTATATGTTTCAATAAGGTCTCCTCTTAGCCACCTTCTTTCTAACGAAAACAACCTCAAATCACTCAGCCTCTCTTCATAAGACCTGCCCTCCATACCAGGCAACATCCTGGTAAACCTCCTCTGTACCCTCTCCAATGCCTCCACATCTTTCTTATAATGTGGGGACCAGAACTGCACACAATACTCCACGTGCGGCTGCACTAGAGTTTTGTAAAGTTGCAACATGATGTTGTGGCTCCAAAATTCAATCCCCCTACCAATAAAAGCTAAGACTCCGTATGCCTTCTTAACAACCTTAATGACTTGATTGCCAACTTTCAGGGATCTATGCACATATAAACCAAGATCCCTCTATTGTTCAACACTATTAAGAGTCCTACCATTAGCCCTATACTCTACACATTTGTTATTCCTGCCAAAGTGAAATACCTCACACTTTTCCACATTAAACTCCATTTGCCACCTCTCGGCCCAGCTCTGCAACTTGTCCAAGTCTCTCTGCAAAGTATAACACCCCTCTTCACTATCTACCACTCCTCCGACTTTGGTATCATCCTCAAATTTACTAATCCATCCTTCAATACCCTCATCCAGATCATTTATAAAAATTACAAACAGCAGGGGCCCCAAAATAGATCCCTGAGGTACACCACTTGTAACCGAACTCCATGATGAATAATTTCCATCACCACCACCTCTGTCTTCTATCAGCTAGCCAATTCCTAATCCAATTAGCTAAATCACCCTCAATCCCATACATCTGCATTTTCTGCAGAAGCTTTCCACAGGGCACCTTATCGAACGCCTTACTAAAGTCCATATATACCACACCAACTGCCTTACCCCCATCCACCTCTTTGGTCACTTTTTCAAAAAACTCAATAAGGTTAGTAAGGCACGACCTACCCTTCACAAAACCGTGCTGACTATCCCCAATCAATTCGTTTCTCTCTAAATAACTATAAATCCTATCTCTAATAATTCTTTCCAATACTTTGCCCACAACAGAAATAAGACTCACTGGTCTATAATTCCCAGGAAAGACTCTATTCCCCTTCTTGAACAATGGGACCACATTCGCTATCCTCCAGCCTTCCGGCACTATACCCGTAATGAACGACGACCTGAAGATCAGAGCCAGAGGCTCTGCAATCACCTCTCTCGCCTCCCAGAGAATCCTAGGGTAAATCCCATCCAGCCCAGGGGACTTATCTAACTTCAAACCCTCAAGAATATCTAGCACATCCTCCTTATCTACTTCAATGAAGCGAGAGACAGTGAGGATACACAAGATCACACACAGGCAAAGGAGAATGGACTGACTGACCTACTTCTTCTTGGTTAATTCTGTTTCCTTGTTTGTAAATAGATCCTCTGCTGTGGAACTGTGATCTCGTTGTGAAGCTCTTTACTCTTCTGTGGACACGTATAATATTTTAATACAAGTTTCTGCTGTTTATTGGGGAAACCGTCCCAGTGAACTGAAATGATCCGATTTCCAATATAATTGCTTTAAAATGTGAGTCTGTGAGGACAGTCATCCGCAGCCCATCAGTTTTCAAAGCCAGTCATTGTATCTGGAAAAGTGTTAATTATTGTCTGTCCGAATGTACGAGCCTTTCTGCGATGGTGATATCGGTGTGAGTGGGTTACTGTTTGAGACATGGTTCATATTCTGACCCTGACTGACACAATTCTCAATATTCACTCCAAACATGTGCGGAGAAAGGGGATTATTCCTCGGAAACTGAAATGATCGCAGGTTTAATAAAACCACCTTTAAAATTAAATTGCGGTAGAATTGTTATGGTTTTTTCTCTAACCATCAAAGGATTGGAGAGAGCTCAATGTAACGGAGAGTTAATTGGAACATGGAGAGGTTTCAGTATTGGGAGTCCTGGGAA
>JAGIQG010000039.1:8822572-8907572 GCA_024679065.1 Sphyrna mokarran | reverse complement strand
CCACACCCACACACACACCCACACACACACACACACCCACACACAGAACGGCCCCTGATCTTTCAGCTCCACCTCCAGTTTCTGCAACCGCCAATTTCAACCCGTTTATTAAGAATGGAAGCGAAACACAGCTCCCCACACAAACCCTTCCAGAGCCGCCCTTCACACTCAAGAGTTTCCACAAACCCGCAGCTTTGAAATCTGGAATCTAAACAGAAAATACTGCAAAGAATCAGCAGCTCCGGCAGCTTTTGTGAAGAGAGAGAGAGAGTTAAGGTTTCGGGTGGTGACTTTGTCCTTTTGTGTTTTTAAACCCGGTCCTGTTATAATTCCCAGTCAGTAATATTACGACCGAAACACAGTCTATTCTATAGCAAGAATCTCCCTCAGTAACATCCTCCCCCACATCCGCTTCCAGCTGTTTACAAACACTTTATTGAAGCTGTTTGGGGAAAATCTCCCTGTGTTAAAGTGAAGGGAGTCAGGATGGCCGAGCGGTCTAAGGCGCTGCGTTCAGGTCGCAGTCTCCTCTGGAGGCGTGGGTTCGAATCCCACTCCTGACATTGACTTTTCGGCTTCGAACTGCCGTCTCCCAGCGCCAGGAAGATGGGTTCGATTCCCGGCTGAGGTCACTGTCTGTGTGGAGTTTACACATTCTCCCTGGGCTCCTTCCCGGGGCTCCGGTTTCCTCCCGCACACCAAAGTGCGATTAGGTTGTTTGTCCCGGAGTGTCAGGGGGTAAGTCGGGTCAATAAATAGGGTAATGGGGAATCCGGATTGTGGGTCAGTGCAGACTCGATGGGCCGATTGGCCTCCTTCTGCACTGCAGGGATTGGATTAAAAATGAGTCGGGAATGCGGGGTTTAGCCGCCAGTGTTCCTGTCTCACACTGAATCTACCAGACATCTTTATTCTGAGAGAAAGTGGCGATTGAACAAATGAGCCTTTTTTGGAGTTGCCGCCTTCTTGCTGCTTGTTTTTTTTCCCGTTTCGGCGGCTGCAGTTTCAGTCATATCCGAGAGGGGGGTGTGGAAAATCTGGGCGAGGAGAGTCAGAACTGGATGGGAAATGAAAGCAGTGGTGGCGGCACAGAGCAACTTAAAGGCAGAGAGCGGGCGGAGCAGAGACAAGCTGCTGGCAGCTCCCGGCTCCTCCAGCCTCTCTGTGTTTCTCTCTCCTCACAAACTCTCCCATTCCCATCAAATTCCGCCTCTCCACACATCCAGCTCACATCCTTCATGTCTCTGACACACCAATCTTTGCTGTTGAAAAGCTTTCACTCGAACTGAGGACTCGGTTTTGCACCGAAACCCGTTTTCCTGCTGCACTGATCGCGCTCTCACACGCGATAGCTGACATGTTCTCTACTTTTCCACTCAAATCTTCAATTTAGTGAAACAATTGCCTTGAAATCTCACTCTGGGGCTCGGCAGGGGGATTAGGTTGAATCTTTGATTGAAAAATCGTTTTATTTTACACAAGAGAGACTCGGAAATCTCATGATCAGAACAGACACACAAACACAGTTGGATTAGTCTGACCCGCCCGCTCCTTTCATACACTCTCTCTTCCACAATATTCACATCTACACATTCACAGGACAAAACTTTCACCAAAGGGGCTATATTGGATTTAGTTCTGGGTAATGAGCTAGAGCAGGTGGTTGATGTTGCAGTGGGGGAACATGTGGCTAACAGTGACCACAATTCTGTCTACTTTAGGATACCGATGGAAAAGGATGCTTGTTGCCCTAGGGGCAGGGTGCTGAATTGGGGGAAGGCTAACTGTGGTCGGATTAGGCAGGAACTTATGGAAACTGATTGGGAACGGTTGTTTGAGGATAAGTCCACGCTAGGCATGTGGGACTCTTTCAAGGGAATACTGAAAATGTTCCAAGATAAGTATGTGCCGGCTAAGAGGAAAGATGGGAAAGGTAGGATTAGAAAGCCGTGGATTACTAGGGATATTGAGGACTTGGTTAGGAAGAAAAGAGAGGCGTATGATAGGTCAAAGCAGCTGGGAACGGAGACAGCATTGAAGGAATGTAGAGAGAGTAGGAGGGAGCTCAAACAGGGAGCTCAAAGGTTTTTTACTCCTATGTTAGGAATAAAAGGGTGGTTAGAGGAAAAATCAGACCTCATAGGGACAGAGGAGGGGAACTGTGCTTAGAGCCTGAGGGAATGGGGGAGATCCTGAATGAACACTTTGTGTCGGTATTCACGAAGGAGAGGGGCTTGTTGACAGCTCCTGTCTCTGAGGGAGCTGTGGACCAGTTGAGGGAAATATCCATACTGAGGGAGGAAGTGTTAGAGCTTCTAGGTAGCATTAAAGCTGATAAATCTCCGGGGCCTGATGGCATTTATCCCAGGCTGCTTAGGGAGGTGCAAGGTGAAATTGCTGGGCCTCTGACGCAAATCTTTGTCTCTTCTTTGGACACAGGTGAGGTCCCAGAGGACTGGAGAATAGCGAATGTTGTACCGTTGTTTAAAAAGGGTAGTAGGGATAACCCTGGAAATTATAGGCCGGTGAGTTTGACGTCAGTGGTAGGGAAGCTGTTGGAGGGAATTCTTAGAGAAAGGATGTATAGGCACTTAGAGCGATGCGATCTGATTAGGGATACGCAGGATGGATTTGTTAAGGGGAGGTCGTGCCTTACAAATCTGGTAGAATTTTTTGAGGAGGTGACGAAAACAGCAGACGAAGGGCGAGCCATTGATGTTGTCTATACGGATTTTAGTGAGGTATTTGACAAAGTCCCTCATGGGAGGTTAGTTGGGAAAATCAAGGCTCATGGGATACAAGGACAGGTAGCTAGATGGATAAGTAACTGGCTTAGTAATAGGGGACAGAGAGTAATAGTGGAAGGGTGTTTTTCTAGCTGGAGGTTGGTCACTAGTGGTGTGCTGCAGGGCTCGGTACTGGGACCTCTTCTATTTGTAATATATATAAATGACTTGGAAGAGGGAGTAAGTGGAGTGATCAGCAAATTTGCAGACGATACAAAGATGGCTGGATTTGCGGATAGTGAGGAGCATTGTCAGGCGATGCAGCAGGACATAGATAGGCTGGTAGCTTGGGCAGACAGATGGCAGATGGAATTCAATCCTGATAAATGTGAGATGATGCATTTCGGGAGAAAGAATGTAGGGGGAGTATATGATAAAGGGTAGACCTATTAAGAGTATAGAAACGCAGAGGGACCTGGGGGTGCAGGTGAACAAGTCTCTGAAGGTGGCAGAGCAGGTGGAGAAGGTTGTGAAGAAAGTATATGGTATGCTAGCCTTTATAGGAAGGGGTATAGAGTACAAGAGCTGGCCTTTTAATGTTGCAGTTGTATAAAACGTTGGTTAGACCTCATTTGGAATACTGCGTCCAGTTCTGGTCGCCTTACTACCGGAAGGATGTGGACACTCTGGAGAGAGTGCAGAGGAGGTTTTCCAGGATGCTGCCTGGTATGGAAGGTCTGAGTTACGAGGAGAGGTTAGGCAAATTGGGATTGTTTTCCTTAGAAAGACGTAGACTTAGAGGAAATCTAATAGAGGTGTACAAGATTATGAGGGGTATAGATAGAGTAAACAGGGTTAAGCTTTTTCCTAGGATGGACTTGAATAGCACGAGGGGTCACGGACTTAGGGTGAGGGGGGTAAGGTATAATTTGGATGCTAGAGGGAATTTTTTCACACAGAGGGTGGTGGGGGTATGGAATGCACTACAAATTAAAGTGGTGGAGGCAGGTACTCTGGAGTTATTTAAGAAATACTTAGATGGGCACATGAACAGAATGGGAATGGAGGGGTATAGAAAACTGATTTAAACTAGGGAGGATGAGCCTTTGGAGTCCCTGGGAAGTGTGTAAATAGATGATATTGATGTACATGTTTTTCTCCTACAGGTGCTTTGGTCCACCTTGTTGTCTAACAAGGGGCATACACGCGATGGGTCGTGAGAGGGCTGCTCTTGGATTTTTATTCGAGAGTATCCTAGTGCTTCATGTCGTAGTGTACGGTTGACCTGGACCATTTGATGGGCAACACGACAGCTCAGTGACTATTGCTGTGCTGTGCAGATACATGGATTTCGGGCCTGTGTCTGTGGGAGTTTGTGCATTCTCCCTGTGCTTGCGTGGGTTTTCTCTGGGCGCTCTGGTTTCCTCCCACATCCCAAAGATGTGCTCTTAGGCTAATTGGCAAAACAAATTCTCCCTAAATTGTCTCAAATTCTGTTTTTAATCCATAGACCAAAAAATTTAAATATTTAAAATATTTAAAAATATTTAAAAATATTTAAACATAGACAGGGATCGCGGGTAGAGGTGGGAACATCGGAGTGGCAGCGCGGGCTCGTTGGGCCAAAGGGCCTGTTTCCCGTGCTGTTTTGTTCTTTGTTCTTCTTTGTTCTTTGTAAATGTAAGGTCCCAGGACGGAATTTCTCCTCTTTCCGGCCTTTGCTCCGGATTCCAGGGGGTTAGTAATAGTTTTTCACCTCAGTAACTGTTAAACACTCTGAGGCCCCGCTCCCCGCAGATTGTCTTTCAATTCATTCATGGAATGTGGGTGTCTCTGTCTGGGTCAGCATTTATTACCCATCCCTAATTACCCTTGGGAAGGTGGTGGTCAGCTGCCTTCTGGAACCGCTGCAGTCCATGTGGTGAAGGACCACATCTGTTAACCAGATCCCGCGGCAACAGCCATTTTTTTCCAGTTATTATAGTGATTACAGACATCACTGTGTTTGTTTAGGGTGAAAATATAAATTATCTGCTCTCGGAGTCTCCAGATTTTCCTGTTTTATTTGTTGCTCCTGCACTGACAGGTAACAGTAAATCACAACCTCACCAACCAGTGACAGCCAGTTAAATAATCATCCCCCACTCGCTGATAATGGAGTTTCTGACAGTGACAGTTTCTGACCATCCTCCGATTGGACCTGGAGGGAACCAGATTCACTGTCAGAGCTGGACTTTCTTACAGAGTGGGTGGCAGAGCCAGGTGAGTGATGGTGATGGAGTGGTGACTATGCGAGCATTTGACCGAGGGTCAGTTCCTGACCATCACAGTGGTGATTTATTTAATTAACTATCGCAGGTCACAATAGTAGGTGAGCATTCCTGAAATAAAATTCACTAAAGATTCTCATCATCAGTGTGTTTCTAATGGAAAATCCAGCTTCAATTTGCTTTCAGTTGTTTAAATAGAACATAGAACATAGAACATAGAACAATACAGCACAGAACAGGCCCTTCGGCCTTCGATGTTGTGCCGACCAAAATAAAAAGCAATGCCCCTCCTAACTAAACCATTCCCTTCTCGTCCATATACTTATCAATTAACCTCTTAAACGCCACCAAACTTGGCGCATCTACAACAGCTGCAGGCAGGGCATTCCACTCCCTAATCACTCTTTGAGTAAAGAACCTACCTCTGATATCCGTCCTATAACTCATACCCCTTAATTTAAAGTTGTGTCCCCTCGTGCTAGCTTTCTCCATCCTAGGAAAAAGGCTATCACTGTCCACCCTATCCAAACCTCTAATTATCTTATATGCTTCAATAAGATCCCCCCTTAGCCGCCTCCTTTCTAACGAAAACAACCTCAAATCCTTCAACCTCTCTTCATAGGACCTGCCCTCCATACCAGGCAACATCCTAGTAAACCTCCTCTGTACCCTCTCCAATGCCTCCACATCTTTCTTATAATGTGGCGACCAGAACTGCACACAATACTCCAAGTGCGGCCGCACTAGAGTTTTGTACAGCTGCAACATGATGCTGCGGCTCCTAAATTCAATCCCCCTACCAATAAAAGCTAAGACTCCATAAGCCTTCTTAACAACTTTATCCACTTGACTGCCTACTTTCAGGGATCTATTGACACATACACCAAGATCCTTCTGTTCCTCAACACTATTAAGAGCCCTACCATTAGCCCTATACTCTACACATTTATTGTTCCTGCCAAAGTGCATTACCTCACACTTTTCCACATTAAACTCCATTTGCCACCTCTCGGCCCAGCTCTGCAACTTGTCCAAGTCACTCTGTAAACTAAAACACCCCTCTTCACTATCTACCACACCACCAACTTTAGTATCATCTGCAAATTTACTGATCCATCCCTCAATACCCTCATCCAGATCATTTATAAAAATTACAAACAGCAGGGGCCCCAAAACAGACCCCTGAGGCACACCACTCGTCACCGAACTCCACGATGAATATCTCCCATCAACCACCACCCTCTGTCTTCTATCTGCCAGCCAATTCTAATCCAATTAGCTAAATCACCCTCTATTCCACACATCTGCATTTTCTGTAGAAGTCTTCCATGGGCCACCTTATCAAAAGCCTTACTAAAGTCCATATATACTACATCAACCGCCTTACCCCCATCCACCTCTCTGGTCACTTTCTCAAAAAACTCAATGAGGTTAGTAAGGCATGACCTACCCTTCACGAAACCATGCTGACTATCCCCAATCAATTCATTTCTCTCTAAATAACTATAAATCCTATCCCTAATAATTCTCTCCAATACCTTGCCCACCACAGAAGTAAGACTCACTGGCCTATAATTCCCAGGAAGGTCTCTCTTCCCCTTCTTAAACAATGGGACCACATTCGCCATCCTCCAGTCCTCCGGAACCACACCCGTAACCAACGAGGACCTGAAGATCAGAGCCAGAGGCTCTGCAATCTCCTCTCTTGCCTCCCAGAGAATCCTAGGGTAAATCCCGTCCGGCCCAGGGGACTTATCCAACTTCAAACCCTCGAGAATTTCTAACACATCCTCCCTATCTACTACAATACTCCCAATTTGCAACCCTGTACCTCAGTGCTCTCCACAGCTACATTTCCAGCACTCTGCGTGAATACCGAAGAGAAATATTTATTCAGTGCCTCACCAATCTCTTCAGGCTCCACGCACAACTTCCCACTGCTGTCTATGACTGGCCCTAATCTTGCCCTAACCAATCTTCTATTCTTAACATATCGAAAGAAAGCTTTAGGATTCTCCTTAATCCTATCAGCCAACATCTTCTCGTGTCCCCTCTTAGCTCTCCTCAATTCACTTTTTACCTCCTTCCTAGCTAATCTATAGCTATCCATTGCACTACCTGAGCCTTCAAGCCTCATCCTGACATAAGCCTCCTTTTTCTTTAACCAGCAAATCAACTTTTTCGTACACCAAGGCTCTCTTACTCGTCCATTTCCTCCCTGCCTGACAGGGACATACTTATCAAGGACTCTCAGCAGCTGCTCCTTGAATAAGCACCACATTCCAGATGTTCCCAGTCCCTGTAGTTCCCTAGTCCAATCTACGCACCCTAATTCTCTCCTGATGGCCTCATAATTACCCTTCCCCCAGCTATAACTACAGCCCCCAGCTTCATGCCTATCCCTGTCCATCACTAAGGTGAACGTAACCGAATTGTGGTCACTATCACCAAAATGTTCACTAACTTCCAAGCCTAACACCTGGTCTGGCTCATTGCCCAGCACCAAATCCAATGTAGCCTCACCTCTAGTTGGCCTATCTACATACTGAGTCAAAAAACCTTCCTGCACACTCTGTACGAAAACTGACCCCTCTAACGAGCTAGAGCTATAGCTATTCCAATCAATATTAGCAAAGTTAAAGTCCCCCATCACAATTACCCTACTACTTTCACTCCTAATCAGAATTGACTTCGCAATCCTTTCCTCAACCTCTCTAGAACTATTAGGAGGTCTGTAAAAGACTCCCAACAGGGTGACCTCTCCTCTCCTGTTTCTAATCTCAGCCCATACTACCTCAACAGACAAGTCCTCATCAAACTTCTTTTCGATCACCGTGATACAGTCTTTGACCAGTAACGCCACTCCCCCCCCCTTCTACCCCTTCTCTACTCCGACTAAAGCATTTGTACCCCGGAACCTGCAACATCCATTCCTGTCCCTGCTCTACCCAAGTCTCTGAAATGGCCACAACATCGAAGTTCCAGGTACTGGTCCAAGCTGCAAGTTCCTCCCCCTTATTGCGAATACTCCTTGCATTAAAGTATACGCATCTCAAACCATGCCCCCACCCCACCCGTACGCCGTGTGATGTGATTTATTTCAGTGGGAAGAAAAGGGACAGACAATATAAAAGAAATGATACAATTGTAAAGGCTTGCAGGAACACAGGACCTGCAGTTAAATGTGACACTAATAATTGCTGTTTAGGTGGCAGGTTGAGAGTGTGGTTACTAAGGTATTTGGGATTGTGAGCTTTATACGTAGGGGCAGAGCTTACAAGAGCAAACAAGTTATGGGAAAGCTGTATAAAACCCTGGTTTGGCCTCAGTTGGAGTATTACACTCTGATCTGGACAGCAGTGTTTAGAAAGGATGTGAAGGCATTAGAGAGGATGCAATAAATCTCTGGGCATGGATCCAGGGATGGGGAAGTTCAGTTACATCAGCAGATTGGAGAATTTGGGTCTTTGATGAAGAGGAGGTTGAGAGGAGATTTGATAGAAGTGTTCAGGATTGTGGAGGGAATTGGAAGGAGCTGATAAGGAGAAGCTGTCATGTCCCAATCTTCCTCTGTCAGGAAATGTTCCCCAAACTGAATGAACAAGTTCCCAGTTACACCTCTCCAGCAATGCTAAATATTCCGAGTATTTGTTTTAATGTGAAACATTTAAGATAATTATACAAACACAATGAATTGTTTAGAGTAAAGAAGAAACATTAAAAGTGAAAATTCATGTCGACGTCCCTCTGTGGGGCTTTTAGTCTTTCCAGTGTGGGTCAGTGGTCTGATTAATCCGATGGGGCTTTTCCCAGTCACCTGTGTAACGTGGCTCGAATCCTGGCCTTCAGTTTTTGAGCTGCCCAGCGGAGCGTTTAAGGAAGTATTGGGGCTGAATGGCCTTGCCTGTGCTCCAGGTCTCCTTCTGTCTGGTGAGCTGATCTGACATCCAGCCCAGAGTGGAGTCGCTGCACAGATTGCCTTAAACATGGTCTCGAAGCTGAGGGAGTGACTGTGAATCTCGTCACCACTTCCATCCTGACTAATTTCCTCCACTTCAAACCGTCCAATGTCAGAAGGAGTCAGAACCAGAGTAGGAGACTCCACCAATGATTCAGTCCCATCTTCCAGCATTTGAACATCCTGCCTTGCCTCACACCTTCTCTGTTCTCCAGTAGCAGTGATGTTCCAGGGTCTTGGTTACTCTGAATGCCCTGTTCGAGGATCGCCTTGCTCTAAAGCAGATGACTGTTGATGTCTGTCAGCAAGTTGTTGAAACTCGGCTCCTCTTCATCTCCATCTTCAGACCAATCTGGAACTTCCATCTTCCAAGCTTCTAGGGCTGGTTGAGCAGAAACAACAATAATTGAGGATTTTGCAGTGTTGTTACATTCCAGCAGATTTTCCCCTGGGGCATTTCATTAAACACCAGCCTTTCACTTCATTAACAATTGTAGGAATGGTAATGCAATGTATTGGCCCATTTATCCTCACATAGGTATTGGGACATCATGTTGAAGTTGTACAACACATTGATAAGGCTCCACTAGGAACATTGTGTGCAGTTCTGGTCTCCCAATTTGGGTGAGAGTGGGAGCTGCAGGGTGGATGAGCTGACTGACCTTGGCACTGTGGTACAGGATGCCATTCAAGTGAGGGAAGCACATGAGAATGAGGGGACACTATAGTGAGAGGAAGTAACATTGTTCTCTGTAGCAAGGAGCGAGAATCCAAGTGGCTGCGTTGCCTGTCTTGTGGCAAGGTTCAGGACAACTGCTCCTGGCTGGAGAGGAACTTGCAGTGGGAGGGGAAAGGTCCACGTGGCAACCATCAATCAGGTAGAATGAGGGAAGAGGTTCTGCATGGAGAGTTTGAGGAGATTGGCACTAAATTAGTGGCACTAAATTTATAATCACTGGATAATTGCCTGAACGTTGTGTAAATTGATAAAGGATGTATCAAATTCGAGAGATGAATACGTGGTTGAAAGACTGATGAGGGAGAAGTGGGTTTCGGTTCATGGCCACTGGTATCAATACTGGAGAAAGGAGGGGAGCTGTTCCGTTGGGACAGTCTACATCTGAACCATGCTGGGACCAGTGTTCTTACAAACTGCATAATTAGGAAAGGAGAAAGAGCTTTAATCAAGAAGAGGGAAGGGGGATGGGATGGTCGTTCTGGGGAGGGATATATAGGCTAACTAAGCAAAAGGATATGGCAGAATTGCAAGGCAGCTCTTTAGGTAATGATGCCCAGAGTGTGACAGAAAGGGACACAGTGTACATACAGAAAAAGAAAATAGCTGAAAATAGAGGCAAAGGGAAGAAAAATGGGAAAAGGGCAAAATTAATGGCTCTTTATGTAAGTGAATGTTTTAGTTTGGCAAAATGTACAGTGAACCAATGAACAAATGACACAAAAGCAGCAAAAACCTTCTCGGCATTACAGAGATTACAAGGAGAACAAAGCTGGTGTCAATATATTCAGAGGTATGTGACTTTGTTTAAGGACAGGCAGGAAGGAAAGTGTGTTGGGGTAGCTTTGTTAATGAGATGGAATAAGGACAACGGCAAGAAATGATCTTGGATCAGAAAATATAGAATCCATATGGGTGAAGGGAAAAAATAACAAGGGGAGGAAGACACTGGTGGGAGTAGAGTATCGGCCGCCTGACAGTAGGTATACTGTAGGGCAGGGAAGGAATTGGAAGATAATGAGGATATGTATATTAATCATGGCTGACTGTAATCTTCCTGTGGATTCAGATAATCAAGTTGAGAGGGGTAGCCACGAGGAAGAATTCAGAACGTATTCGACACAGTTTCCAGGAAGAATATTTTGTGGATCCAAACAGAAATCAGGCCAGTTTGAATATTGTAATGTGTAATGAGACAGCTTTCATAAACAATCAGAGTAAAAACTCTGCTAGGAAACAGTGATCTTAACATGGTGGAGCTCAGCATTCAGTTTTGAGTCCAATCTTTGGTCAGAACCAGCTGTGCTCAACTTAAGTAAGGGTAATTGCAAAAGAATGAGAGCAGAATTGGCTTGTCTGGACTGCAAAATATATTTAGCAGAAAAGATGATCGATCAGTAATGACATACATTATGAAAATAATGTACAAATTTATTTGTACTACAAATATACAAACTAGTGACAAACAAGAATTCTGGAAGGGAATGAATTAATTATGGCTAATCGAGGAACTTAAAGATTGTATTAAACTGAAAGAAGAATATAGGATGTTACAGTTATTAGCGGTAAGACAGCATTGGGGAAGTTTCTAAAACCAACAAAAGATGACCAAAAAAAATACTAAAGTATGAGAAGATGAATTACAAATGTAAATGAACAAGTAATATAAAAAGAGACAGGAAGAACTTCTTTAAATATATAAAAATGAAGGAAAAGGTGAAAGTATATCAGCTCCTTAGAGATTGATACTTGGAAATGAAGTGGGGAACCAGGAAGTGGGAGCAGAGTGAAACCGATAGTCTGTGTCAGGATGGCCGAGTCATCTAAGTACTGGGCTCAGGTCACGGTCTCTGCTAGAGGCATGAATTTAAATTCCAGTCCTTTCATTGATTAAGAGAGGCAGTGGTATCATAGGCTCGTGATCTAAAGACTCTGGGTAATGCTCTAGGGACCTGGGTACAAAGCACAACAAGGCAGATGGTGAAATTTGAATTCAGTGTGAATCTGCAATTAAAAATCTAATTGTTGCTTGTTATTAAACCCTATCAGGTTTACTAATGTCCTTCAGGAAAAGAAATCTGCTGAGCAGGAGTGTGTTTGAATTGTCAAGTTTGGAGGGAACAAAAACACGGATGAGAGTTTCAGGTACGGGTGAGTTGAGGTGTTACAACGTTACACAACTGGAAATAGTTGATCTTGGTGAAGGAACAGATATGTGGTCAGAATCTCATTTCCGAGTCTAATGAGGTGCCAAGATGATGAGGGTTTGTTTCAACCTTAGACATTGACCGGTGGGAGATGGAGTCAGTGACTGGAACAGAATTTGTGATGGAAACATTTATCTTCAAATTATTTAATTGGGGGAATTCTGTGCTTAGCCAGTAGTAGAGGTCGAAGAAGGAGTCTAATAATTTAATAACTGGAGATTGATTGTGGGAGATGATGGTGGGGTAAAGCCGGGTGTTATCAGCATACATGTGAAAATTAACACTGTGTTTTCACATAATGTCACTGAGGGATAAGATGTAAATGAAATAGGACAGAGCCAAGCTTTGATCATTGGGGATTTGTGTAATAACAGTGTGAAGAGAAACCACTGCAGGTGATATTCTGTATATGACCAGAAAGATAAGAATGGAACCAGGTGAGTGAAATCTTACCCAGCTGAACAATCCCTCCTCATCCTTCTCAACCTGTCCACACCTTTGACATGGTTGACTGCACCATCCTGCTCCAATACCTTCCCACTGTCAGTTCAGCGTGCACAGCAGATGAAGATGCTAACATACCTGACATCCCGGGAAAACTAATGATGAATGAAGGGCTGGGCCTCAGTAAACGAGTGTAGAGACGGCTGAAGTTCTCTATTATCTTCATTTCAAGTGGCAGCTTCTTCATCTCAATGTGTGTGGAGAGATCAGGCCATTCTGCTCAGTCAGGAACACCCAGACTGACTGTAAGAGAGACAGGGAGGCTATAATTAGAACCAAACAATCAGGGAGATTCACTCAGAGTAACAAAATCCTACCCCAAAACAGAGCACAGCAAGATCCCAGTATCTAATTGCGGCCCCTACAAAGTGAGATGGTCTAATTGTGTGTGGCACTGAGCCACACAGACAAAGGACAGAAAGATCCCAGTTTCTGTGCTGATTGGCCTGACTCCAGGTAGTTTGCAGCGGGAACTGCAGCGTGACATGTTTACACAGGAAGCTGCCATTAGAAACCCTGAGCTGCGGAAAGTCAGAGGCTGCAAAATGTGAAAGTTGCGGGAAAGGTAGGAGGAAATAAATGAAGGGAAGAGGCGACAAAAATGAACGAGAGGAAAACACGCTTGAATCAGGGCTGTTTCGTAAGGGAATTCCAGAGCTCAGACTCAGAGAGTTGAAGGAATGATCATCACTTGCGGAGTGAATTAAAGCAGAGATGCTCACGAAGGCAGAATCAGTGGATTGTTGGGTTGGAGATGATGAAAGGGAAGAAAACCTGAGGACATGAAGGAATTTGGAAACACGGATCAGAATCTTAAAATTGAGACATTGCTGAACCACGAGTCAGTGTTTGTCACTTAGCACAGGCTTGATGCATTAAAGGTATTTGGAGTAATATCTGATTTAATGATGAGAAATCAATTAGCAGCTTTCTGTACACAGCAGCACAATAAATCGGATCAGAAGTGAACCACATGGCCCCTCGAGCCTACTGCTCCATTCAATAGGATCATGTTTTCTATTCCCAAACCACAGAATCTTTATAATGCAGTAACAGCCCATTTAGCCCATCAGATCTGCATTGCCTTATTGAAACTGCACGTTATCTAATCCCTCTCTCCTGTCTCATTATCCCATACACCCGGGTTTGGTCCCAGCCTTTGCTAACTATGCAGATTTTGTACGTTACCCACCTCCCCCCAGGGGTTCCTCTGAGTGCTCTCACTTATTTCCATGGTTCAAAGATGTGAAGGTGAGATGGATTGGCCATATTAAATGTTCCTTTCGTTTCCAAAGATGTGTACATTAGGCACTGAAACGGTTCAATTTTGGCAAATATTTTTAATTCTTTCCCTGGTTCTTGATGAGCTCTTGACTGAAACATGAAAACTTCTATCATTGAATCCCGACATTGCAAAAGGTGGCCATTCGGCCCATTGAGTCTGCATTGATTCTCTGACCTATCCACTCAACCTCACATATTTATCTTATTAATCCCCCTAATCTAAACCTACTGCGACGCAAAAGGGTAAATTTAGCATGGCAAATCCAATGGACTGGGGGGGTGGGGGGTGGGGCAGTGGCTGGTGGGGGGGGTGGTAGCTAGAGCACCTGTCTGCTCACAATGCTCCAAACGGGGTCTGACCAGAGCCTTTGCTAGCCTCAGAAGAATATCCGTGCTCTTGTATTCTAGCCCTCTCGACATTGCATTGGCCTTCCCAGCTGCGGACTGAAGTTGTACGTTTACCTTCAGAGAATCTTGAACAAGGACTCCCAACTCCCGTTGTGTTTATGAGTTCCTAAGCATTCCACAATTTAGAAAATAATCTACGCTTCCATTCCTCCTTCCAAAGTGCAAAACGTCATACTTTTCTACATTGTATTCCATCTGCCATTTCTCTGCCCACTCTCCCAGCCTATCAAAGTCCTTCTGCAGCACATCTGCTTCCTCAATGCTACCTCTCCCTCTACAGCTTCTCTCAGATTTCTTTCCCTCAGGAAAGCTTTGTTCCCTGCTCTCTCAACATGCCCACCCATCTTCAATGACTTTCCTACTTTGAAACTGAGATCCCTCTGCTCTTGCATTTCCTTAAGAGTTTCTCTCTTTATTTCTCCACACTCTCAAAATGAATCAACTCACACTTCTCTGCATTGGACTTCATCTAGTTAGGTGCATTGACCCGAACAGGTGCCCGACTGTGGCAATTCGAAGAAGTACACATTACCTTCATTGCAGTGTTAATGTAAGCTCCCCTTCCTCATTCCTCCCCTCCCCTTCCCCTTTCCATTCCCACTCCTCGCGCTCCCTCTCCCTCTTCCTCTGTCCCCTTCCTCCTCCCTCCCCCTCTCTCCTCCCCATTGCTCACTTTCCCTTCCCTCTACCTTCTCCTTCCCCGACCCTCCTCCTCCTCCTATCTTCCCTCTCTCCACCTACTTCCTCCACCTATCTCCGCTGCCTCTCAATGTAGACAGTCAGATATTCACCCGCAGCTTGTTAACACCAGCCCCAGTGACAGGAGGCTCAGTGTCACAAAATTCCACGGAACACCAGGAATAAAGAGAAGAGAAAGACCCGCACAAAAACAGCAAAAGAAGCTGTTCGTACACGTGTATCGACAGACACGGAATTAAACACTTGATGTTTGAAAGGTGTTTTCTCTTCTAAATATATTTATAAATATATTTCCTGCTGTGTAACTGTGCTCTCTGCTGTTCAAAGATGTTCACTGTTGTTGTGCAAAGTGTTTCACTATTTTGTGCTGTGCTCTATGATATAGAGGTTTACAGCATGGAAACAGCCCCATCGGCCCAACTTGTCCATTCTGCCCAGACCCATCTTACCCATGTTGTTGAGGGATGACTTCTGCTGTTGTGTAAAATGCTCTCCTGTTTGTTGTAAATGTCTCTCCGGCTGTGTATTTTTTTTAAAAAAAAATGTCCTCTGCTCTGTTTTCTGTTGTATAAGAAGATTCTCCGTGAAGATGTTTCAGTCAGTAACATGTTGTTGCATGTTGTGTTAAGATTTCCCCTGTTCAGCGTAAAATTCTTGATTTACTAGAGATCGAGTTTAATGTGGAAAACTCCACATTGGAGTTTAATGTGGAAAAGTGTGAGGTAATGCACTTTGGCAGGAACAATACATGTGTAGAGTATAGGGCTAATGGTAGGGCTCTTAATAGTGTTGAGGAACAGAAGGATCTTGGTGTATGTGTCAATAGATCCCTGAAAGTAGGCAGTCAAGTGGATAAAGTTGTTAAGAAGGCATATGGAGTCTTAGCTTTTATTGGTAGGGGGATTGAATTTAGGAGCCGCAGCATCATGTTGCAACTGTACAAAACTCTAGTGCGGCCGCACTTGGAGTATTGTGTGCAGTTCTGGTCCCCGCATTATAAGAAAGATGTGGAGGCATTGGAGAGTGTACAGAGGAGGTTTACCAGGATGTTGCCTGGTATGGAGGGCAGGTCTTATGAAGAGAGGCTGAGGGATTTGAGGTTGTTTTCGTTAGAAAGGAGGCGGCTAAGAGGGGACCTAATCGAAACATATAAGATGATTAGAGGTTTAGATAGGGTGGACAGTGATAGCCTTTTTCCTAGGATGGAGAAAGCTAGCACGATGGGACACAGCTTTAAATTAAGGGGTATGAGTTATAGGACGGATATCAGAGGTAGGTTCTTTACTCAAAGAGTGATTAGGGAGTGGAATGCCCTGCCTGCAGCTGTTGTAGATGCGCCAAGTTTGGTGGCGTTTAAGAGGTTAATTGATAAGTATATGGAAGAGAAGGGAATGGTTTAGTTTGGAGGGGCATTGCTTTTTATTTTGGTCGGCACAACATCGAAGGCCGAAGGGCCTGTTCTGTGCTGTAATGTTCTATGTTCTATGTTCTATTTCTCCAACCTCTCCTCATAGCTAATACCATCCATATAAAGCAACATCCTGGTAAATCTTTTCTGCACCCTCTCCATCCTTCTCGTTGTGTGGCGACCAGAATTGAACACGAGATTCCATATGTGGTCTAACTAAGGTTCCATAAAGCTCAACACGACTTGACAATTTTTAAACTCAATGCCCTGTCGATGAAGGTGAGCATGCTGTATGCCTTCTTGACCACTTTCTCCAACTGCATTGCCTCTTTCAGTGACCTGTGTAACTATACACCAGATCCCTTTATCTGTCAATACTCATCAGAGTTCTGCCATTTACTGTATATTTCTTATCTGTATTAGACCTTCCAAAATGCATTACTCATATTTGTTCGGATTGAACTCAATCTGTCATTTCTCCACCCAAGTCTCTAAGTGATCTGTATCCTGCTGTATTACCTGATTGTCCTCACAACTATCTACAAATCCACCAGTCTGTTCATGTGGCTATCCAGATAAGTCTTAAACAATCCCAGCGTGTCCGCCTCAACCACCCTGCTTTGACAGCGCATTCCAGGCCCTCACCACCGTCTGTGTAAAATACATCCTCCTGACATCTGTGTTGAACATTGTCCCCCTCACCTTGAACTTGTGACCCCTTGTGTTCGTCACCTCCGACCTGGGAAAAAGCTTCCCACTGTTCGCCCTATCTATACCCTTCATAATATTATACACATCTATTAGCTCGCCCCTCTTTCCAGGGAGAACAACCCCAGTTTACCCAATCTCTCCTCATAGCTAAGACAAACAGTCGGGATATTCGTGGGGAGTCTCGAAATATGATTTCGTTTCATCTTTGGAGATCATTCACTGTGAAGAGAAAGGCAATATTGACCAGCAAGAAAGAGAATTGTGACTTGAACAACTGCAAAGAGCGGGTGAAAGGCAGGCAGGCTCGACTGGGATTTGAGCTTCAGATTCCCTGTTTACGGGAAAATGCGCTTTAAACAACTAAACCGCACAGACTCTCGGTAATTTCCAATGCTGGAAAGTCGTTCCAGATCTTGTGTATTTGTGAAATTGGTGATATTGACAGTGTTCCTGCACACTGATTTGAAACAAGGATATGCCCGCTACTCCGCAGGCGCTTTAACCAAATTAGCCACAGAGCCTGACATTGCTAACTTTGGTTCAGCGGAATGCTGGAAATACGTTCCAGATCTGGTAGTGTTTGTGAAAAAAAGAGTTACATAGAACATAGAACATTACAGCGCAGAACAGGCCCTTAGGCCTTCGATGTTGCGCCGACCAATATAAAAAGCAATACCCCTCCAAACTAAACCATTCCCTTCTCTTCCATATACTTATCAACTAACCTCTTAAACGCCACCAACTTGGCGCATCTACAACTGCTGCAGGCAGGGCATTCCACTCCCGAACCACCCTTTGGGTAAAGAACCTACCTCTGATATCCGTCCTATAACTATCACCCCTTAATTTAAAGCTGTGTCCCCTCGTGCTAGCTTTCTCCATCCTAGGAAAAAGGCTATCACTGTCCACCCTATCTAAACCTCTAATCATCTTATATGTTTCAATAAGGTCTCCTCTTAGCCGCCTCCTTTCTAACGAAAACAACCTCAAATCCCTCAGCCTCTCTTCATAAGACCTGCCCTCCATACCAGGCGACATCCTGGTAAACCTCCTCTGTACCCTCTCCAATGCCTCCACATCTTTCTTATAATGTGGGGACCAGAACTGCACACAATACTCCAAGTGCGGCCGCACTAGAGTTTTGTACAGTTGCAACATGACGTTGCGGCTCCGAAATTCAATCCCCTACCAATAAAAGCTAAGACTCCATATGCCTTCTTAACAACCTTCTCGACTTGACTGCCTACTTTCAGGGATCTATGCACATACACACCAAGATCCCTCTGTTCATCTAGACTACTAAGAATCCTACCATTTGCCCTATACTCTACACATTTATTATTTCTGCCATAGTGCATTACCTCACACTTTTCCACATTAAACTCCATTTGCCACCTCTCGGCCCAGCTCTGCAACTTGTCCAAATCCCTCTGCAAACTATAACACCCCTCTTCACTATCTACCACTCCACCGACTTTAGTGTCATCTGCAAATTTACTAATCCATCCTTCAATACCCTCATCCAGATCATTTATAAAAATTACAAACAGCAGGGGCCCCAAAACAGACCCCTGAGGCACACCACTTGTCACCGAACTCCACGATGAATATCTCCCATCAACCACCACCCTCTGTCTTCTATCTGCTAGCCAATTCCTAACCCAATTAGCTAAATCACCCTCTATCCCATACATCTGCATTTTCTGCAGAAGTCTTCCATGGGCCACCTTATCAAACGCCTTACTAAAGTCCATATATACCACATCAACCGCCTTACCCCCATCCACCTCCTTAGTCACTTTTCAAAAAACTCAATGAGGTTAGTAAGGCACGACCTACCCTTCACAAAACCATGCTGACTATCTCCAATCAATTCATTACTCTCTAAATAACTATAAATCCTATCCCTAATTATTCTCTCCAATACTTTGCCCACAACAGAAGTAAGACTCACTGGCCTATTATTCCCTGGAAGGTCTCTCTTCCCCTTCTTGAACAACGGGACCACATTCGCTATCCTCCAGTCCTCCGGAACCACACCCGTAACCAACGAATTGGTGATGAATTCATTCTGAAGCCAGTGCAGTTCATGTGGTGTCTGTGGACACACTGCCGTTCGGGAGGAATTTCCAGAATTGTGAACCGTTGGAACGGCAATATGTTTCCAATTCAGGATGATGTGTGTCTCGGACTGGAACTTAGAGAGGGTCGTTGTTTCCCTGCATCTGCTGCCCTTGTGGTGCCAGGTGAGAGATTTCTTGGGTTTGGATGGTGCCTCGCGAAGGAAAAAGATAATCAATGTCAGGAGTGGGATTTGAACCCACGCCTCCAGGAGAGACTGCGACCTGAACGCAGCGCCTTAGCCCACTCGGCCATCCTGACTGCCTACAACAAAGAGTAAAACCTCTGCACAAATCGATTTGAGTTCCATCTTTATTGTTATTCCATTGAGAACTCTGTCTCTGCATTGACTGATTGAGGGTGAACTGATCACTTATTCTGAGGTTCACGCAGGTGGGGGTAAGACTCAGAGTTCCACAGGTTTGAGGGGTGAATAGTCCATCACCATTCCATATTCTTCATCCCAATGAGAAACTCGAGCTGGCAATCGATTCAAATCTTTGGGCAGAGGTTTGCCACCATGAAAACATGTGGTTTCAGAAGCTCCAAAACAGACGTCAGTTTCATTTGCGGCTCTAATGGCAGATATTGTCTTTCCAGAATCAGCCGTTCCGCCATGAAAATTCGTGTCTGGTTAGGTGGAATGGTCACGTTAAATTTCCCCTTGGTACCAGGAACATTCGGATATTAAATGTATGGGGTGACTGGGATAGAACCCGGGATGAGGTTGTTGTTGGCACAGGCTCGATGGGCCGAATGGCCTCCTTCTTACTGTCGGGATTCTATGAATTTCGGGGCGGCAGTTTCACTTCCCTGAGAATAGTGATGACTGTTCTCTGATAACATTAAAACTTGTAACCAGTCAATGTCTGTTTGAGAACTGGCCATGAATGGGGCTGACACTGAAACGGTTCATATTGAAATAGTTACTGCAAATTGCTTCTTGAAGAGGTAATGCTTTCAGAGACTGTCAGAACTTCTTAAAAGATCAGTTGCGCTTGTTTTTTGTTTGCTCATTAATTTTGTGACACTATTTGGAGCGGCTGCAGTTGGTCAGTATCTGTCGAGGGCAGTCGAGACCAAATCTCCCTCGCCGACGGACATCACCAGCCAAGATTGAGGGAGTAAATAGATTTGGTGATTATTCTAACCTGTCCGCATTGTACCACATTTTTCTGACCTTACCAATAATTAGCGCAGTGTGGAACGGTCCTTTAGCCGACTCAAGTGCATCAAATCCCACCTTCGTTCAGCAATGGACGAGGATAGATTGTGTGGGTTAACTTCGGTCTCCAATGAAAGACAGTTGGCTACTAAGGTAGATTATAATAACGCAGAACGAAGCTTAGACGGAAGAGGCTTTTATTGTTGCTTCATACCTTTTCCATATCCCTTCTTCTTGTTTTATGTTAAGTTTAAAACGTAGAATAATTAAATAATTTTTATTATGTTTTAATTTTAAATGCAAATTTAAAAAAATGAATAATGAAATTAAAATTATTTGGTATGCGCCGTTGCGCCTTTTTTATGTGTTCGCCCTTCTTAACTTTAAAATATACGCGATCGTAGTACACGGATCGAGGACTTCAGATTTCGGGAAGCGATCGGAGGGTCCCTGAGGAACACCACGTTTAAGAGACACCACTTCTGAAGAATGAGGAGGAGGAGCTTTCGCTCCCCCTGCTCCCCCTCTATCTACGGCTCTGTATCTGTGCCTGTTGTTTGGCCGCCTCTGCAGCAACAGCAGCTCCATTCCTGTCCAGATGTGTGGGCACAAACAGCAAATCCAATTTACTGTTCACTGCCGCCATCTCCTGGCTGAAAGCGAGTTGTACAACAAGGTAACGATTCACTCAGAACCTTTTTGGATTGGAGTGAAATAACATTAACATTGTTCTTACCGATTAAAATGATTGTAAAACATGATATTAACCAAATTCCATGTTCTAGAGATCTGTTTTCTTATTCGGCCATCCTGCTCACCCCGAAGAATGGAAAATGTTAAAACTTCCAGAAATGCAATGTTTGTTAGAAGATTCTCTAATCTCTGATTTCTCTGCCACTTCATTACTTCTGCATTCATCTCACTTACTGTCCTAATACACATCTCTTTAACCTGTGCTTAACGCTATCTCCACTCACGTTGTCTGCACCTTTAAGTTTTGATTAGCTGTCTCGCATTCTAATCAGTATTCTGTAAACTGAGTTTGTGTCTTTATTTGCCCTGTTTGTGATCAGAACTCCCATTGACCTGATAAAGGAGCAGCGCTCCGAGAGCTAGTGATGTTTGCAAACAAATAAACCTGTTGGACTTTAACCTGGTGTTATGAGGCTTCTTGCTGTGTTTACCTCAATCCAATGTTGGCACCTTTACATCTTGGAAAGAGATAACAGGGGAGCAGTTGCGACTGAGGTGCAGAAGCTTGGAGAATGGGGATGGCGTCGTTAAAGAGAGTGGGGAATGAGGATCTGTACTCGGCGTGTGAGTCGGTGGGGTTTTAATTATTGGTGGTCAATCCGTGCAGAATTGGAGAAAGAGAGGTCAAGGAAGGATGGGGATTTATCAGAGATAGACCATTTGAATGTGCGAGGGTGAAAATTGGAAGAAAAGTAGCTTTTTTTGTCCAGGTGCAGAAGAGAGCAGGACGTAGCACCAATGCAGTCAGCGATTCAGCAAAAAAGAGATGATTGTGTGTGTGTGTGTGTGTGTGTCTGTTATTTATGGTGAATGGGGGAGGGGGTGGAGCAGCGAAGGAACCGGACTGAACAAGGAATATTCCACAAACTCCACAAACAGGCAGCCTAACATATCCTAACGGGTGAAACCATTAATTTTGCGTCTTTCCATGCTGCTATCTAACGATTTCAGGTTCGAGTCCGGTCTCTTTCTACAGTAATCTGGTGAAACCTCCTGAAAACCGAGCTTTCTCTTCTTAACTGAAATTCACCGATAGTTCCAAACAGCTTTCTCAAAATTAAGTTCCTTGGAACTTTGTTCATTTAATTCTCATTCGTCTTAGTATTTTTAGATCAGATATTCCACAATGTATGTTTCATCCGGATGAAGTGTAAATGTTCCAAAACTAGAACAAAATGCTTTGCATCAATCGGCTAATTGAAATTCTGTGGCAGGAATTCTGATCTCCTCAGGAAGAGGTTTAATGCTGAGCTGAATGAACTGTTTTTGTTTACAGGGATGAAAGGTGATGTCACTGGGCTGGTAATCCAGAGGCCCGCGCTAATCTTTGGGGACATGGAGTAAATCCCACCACGGCAGCTGGTGAAATTCAAACTCACTGATTTAACACATAGACACATGGATAGAAAACAGAAACAGGAGGAGGCCATTCGGCCCAATTCCAAACCTGGAATTGAAAGCAAACCTCAGAAGGGCCCTTGAAATTTCCTTCGATTATTTTCCACAGGAAACTTCTTCACAGAACAACAGAGAACATTTCACACAAAAGAAAAAAAACTTCTGCTCAAGAAGAATGATATTTACAAACCAGGAAAAGATTTCTACAACAGGGAAGAATTTGTCAGAACCACAGTGAAGATCTGTCAACGGCAGAGTCACAGTTCCAAACAGAGAGAATAGTTACACAGCAGAGAGCACAGTTACACAACAGAACATCCATTTCAAATCAGGGCCTATCTTTGCGTAACAAAAAATCCCTTTTCATACATTATCAGTTTTTCCATCTCAGTATCTTGCTGGTTTGCTCGAATATTTTCTATCTCTCATTGTGAGTGTGTCCTAATAGTCTTTTACTGCTTTTCTGTGTGTTTTTCTCTGCCTGTTACATTCGGGGTGAGGTGACGTGTTATTATCCAGCCAGGGTGAGCTTCCCAGGGCCTTGTTTGTAATAAAAAGAGACAGTGAATAGATTCCTGGCTCGCGGCAGCAGTAATAAGCAGGGACACAGTGACTTTCGGAGCAGAGTGGCGCAGCGGAAGCTGCTGGGCCCATAACCCAGAGGTCGATGGATCGAAACCATCCTCTGCTATCACATACTCACTCCGTCAGATAGAAACAGTGGTGATCTTAGTTTTCATTAATGAGGAGCCCAGCGCATTTGTCTCCATTGGCTGAACAGTTTATTCCGCCAACAGCGCGGGATCAATTCCCTGTTCAGTTGAGATTGATCATGAAGGCTCCGCCCTCTCAGTCTTGCTCCTCTCCTGAGGTGTGAATCCTGTGGTTAAATCACAGTTATGATGTAGAGATGCCTGCGTTGGACTGGGGTAAACTCAGCAAGAGTCTGGCAACACCAATTTTAAATACAACCGATTTATTTGATAGTAAATCTGCGAGCTTTCGACTTTCGTCTTTGTCAGGCAAATGCAGTGTTCTGGTCTGCAATAGCACACATATCAGCACAGACAGTCACAGATTGCTGATTAGAATGCGAATCCTTACATCTAACCTGATATTCAAGCTATTCAAATCACAGCCAATCAGCTCTCCCCATTGATGGCTTCCAGAAACAACTGGGACTGTGAACCTTGCTCTAACTTTACCGACAATGGACAAATCATATTCCTCACACATTGTTCAAATAAAGAAGTTTATAAAAAATAATAACTAAGCATGCGAATCAAATCATCCTTAAAATTTCATTTCTATCACAGTTTTGGAATTTGTCATTTCAGGAACAATCGCAAACAATCAAAATCCAAAGACCGACACAGAAAAGCTCCGTGATTCGGACACACAGCCCTCTGCTGGGAGGGCAGACTCTCTCCTGTTGCGCCACAAACTCACAGCACTTGCTCTGTTTTACATCAGGGTCATGTTCGGTGAATTCAAAACCAAACCGGGACCAGAGAGGTGAATTGTCTCTCTCTTTACTTTCTCTGGATTTACATCAAATGAAAAAGAAACAGCGAATCAAGAGAAAGCAGAAAGACAGCGTTATCCTCCGGGAGAAATGTGTTCTTTGTTACTGATGTTAAAACACAAAAGGTGGTTTGGGGAGCGGCCGCTGCATGACGGGGTGGCCGAGTGGTTAAGGCGATGGGCTGCTAATCCATTGTGCTCTGCACGCGTGGGTTTGTATCCCATCCTCGCCGGTGGTGGATTTGTTCTGTCTCCTTATTGCCGGTGAACTGATGATTTGCTCAGTGTTTTGAGGTTCACGGAACCAAGATAAAGTTTGGACACACAGGCTTGAGGGGTGATCAGTCCAGAACAACTCCATATTTCTAAACCCGATCCAAATCAGGACCCCAGTTTTGGACAGGAGTTTGCCTGTAAACATGTGGTTTCAGAAGATCCAAAGCAGACGCCAGCTTCATTTGCGGCCCGAATGGCAGATTTTGTCTTTCCAGAATCGGCAGCTCAGCCATGAAAATTAGCGCCGTATTAACGGGATTGGCAATGCTAAATAGTCCCTCAGTGTCAGGGGGATTAGCACGGTAAATATGTGGGGTTATGAGGATACAGGCTGGGTGGGATTGTTATCGGTGCGGGCCCGATGGGCCGAATGTTCTCCTTCTGCCCTGTAGACATTCTCATGAAGTTCGAGGTGGCAGTTTCACTTCTCTGAGAGCATTGATGCACCAGTTCCTCATTTCTTCAAACTTTACCTAAAAAGCCGAATTCGATGAGATTCTGACCCACAACTTTTAAATGTCTCACCAGACAATCTTCTCTCTTCCATCTTTTCCAGTGGAAAAACATACAACAATCTGGGGTCACCTACCAACCGACTCAAGAACAGTTTCTGCCCTGCTGCCAACAAACCTCTGAATGGAGCTTCCTTGCATTAAGTTGATCTTTCTCGACACCCCAGCTATGATTGTTACACTACATTCTGCATCTCCCCTTTCCTTCTCTATGAATAGTATGCTTTCTTTCTTCAGCGCATAAGAAAAAATACTTTTCACAGTATACTCATACACGTGACAATAATAAATCAAATCAAATTTAATAAAACAATGATGAGAAGTCCTACATGCCATTCTTTGTGCCACAGATCCTCAGCTGCAGCGCTCACACTGCAACAAAGAGTGTTCAGAGTGGAAAGTGCATCTTGCTGAAATAATAGGACAATTCCAATTGGTTTCAGTTCAACATTTAAGCAAACGAG
This sequence comes from Sphyrna mokarran, assembly GCA_024679065.1. Taxonomy (NCBI): domain Eukaryota; kingdom Metazoa; phylum Chordata; class Chondrichthyes; order Carcharhiniformes; family Carcharhinidae; genus Sphyrna; species Sphyrna mokarran. The sequence goes on along the minus strand of JAGIQG010000039.1, from coordinate 8,882,448 downwards.
CAAATAAAAGTGACCCGTGAGAAAAATACAAGAATCAAAGTTTATCAGACCTGAGTGCCGTCAAACTGAACAGAACCAGATATCCATTATGCAAATGCTTCCAGTGCATCAAGAGAAGCCCATTCCCCAACTAAGGGTTTGTATAGTTGTATTTGTTGCTCCTGCACTGACAGGTAACAGTAAATCACAACCTCACCAACCAGTGACAGCCAGTTAAATAATCATCCCCCACTCGCTGATAATGGAGTTTCTGACAGTGACAGTTTCTGACCATCCTCCGATTGGACCTGGAAGGAACCAGATTCACTGTCAGAGCGGGACTTTCTTACAGAGTGGGTGGCAGAGCCAGGTGAGCGATGGTGATGGAGTGGTGACTGTGCGAGCATTTGACCAAGGGTCAGTTCCTGACCATCACTGTTCTGATTTCTTTAATTAGTTATCGCAGGTCATAACAGTAGGTAAGCACTCTTAAAATGAAATTCGCTAAAACTGCTCGCCAACAGGATCTTTCTAATGGAAAATTCAGCTTCAATTTGCTTTGAGTGGAAACTTTGTTAAATGAAAGAACAGGCCTCAGAATTGATCAATGAGTTCCCAGTAAGGAACAATTGTAAAAGGTGGCTTAAACCAGACAAGCCAAGTTCAGTTTACAAACTGCGCTCTGGGTCTCCTGGTGCCTGATGAAATCAGCAATTAAGGAAGTTCCGTTATTAAAACTAATGCAAATAACGGTGCATTGTTTAGAGCGAGCGATGGTGGTATAGTGGTGAGCATGGCTGCCTCCCAAGCAGTTGACCCAGGTTCAATTCCCGACCATCGTATTAATAATTTGTTTATAATCTTTTCCGCGGCCCCTTGGACTTTAAACAGAGTGAACGCAACATTTAACAGTAATAGAGCTTTTTTTGTTTACTTTCTCTTTGGACGTAATTAGATTTCAATGAAAAAAAATTAAATAGAGAAACAAGTTTGTCGACTAACGAGTGACCCTGTGATGGCCGAGTGGTTAAGGCGTTGGGCTCGATATCCAATGGGGTTTCCCCGCGCAGGTTCGAACCCGGCTCGCAGCGAATCTGATATGGGATGATTGAACGTTCCGGTTTGTTTATGGGGCATCTGCTGAAACAAAAGTTGTAACTTTCAATGTTTTTATATAAAAAGTGAATTTCTGGTATCGACCGGGATGTAACCAGCTGGCGAACTGGGCCGAGTGTGCTGTGAATTCCACGAGAAAGATCATGACGTGAGAAGGAAGATAAATAAAACAGCATCAGGGGCACAAGGATAAAACGAGGCCTCGTATCAGAGGAAGATTCTTACATAACTACTCACAGAAGATAAAGATATATTTCACCAGAATACAGTGAATGAATGAGAACTTCAAAATGCTGCTCAGATGGTGTGAAATTGTGTTCATTCAAACACATTGCAAAAGCTGGTCATTACTGGCGTTAGTTATTCCCGATTATAACTGCTTGAGAAAGAAGATTTCAGGTGGAAGATAGGGAGGGAGAATCGTTTTGGAACACCAGGAAACGAGGATTATATATACTCATAAGAAATCATTGAAAAATTCCTCTTCAGAATCGTGTTAACATTCTTGTTGCGAGATTTAATTTCTTCCTGAAATCACGCACATTTTTTGGCATCAACTATTTCCTGTGGCAGAGAATTCTACACATTCGCCATTCTCCGGAGGACGCTTAGTTCTGGACTCCCCATCATTGGGAACATTCTTTCTGAATCTACTTTGTCTGATCCTGTCAGAATTTTATCAGTTTCCATGAGATCCCCTCTCGCTCTTCTAAACTCCAATGAAGACATTTCTAGTCGAGTGGTAGTTGTAGGGGATTTTATAATTAGGGGGATTGATAGCATCCTTTGTATGGAGAGTCCCACACAGTATGTTGCCAGCTTGGTGCCATGGTGAGGGACATCTCTGATTGGCTTGAAAGGATGTTGAAGTAGGATTGGGGCGGGATCCATATTGATCCATATTGCAATAAAATAATGATCCATATTGTAATAAACAACCTTATCTCTGTGAGATCGATTCTGAACATGAAATGTTCACTGATTTCTCATGATTATCTAGAATTTTCTTTTACTAACATTGGCAAGACCAAGAGAAAGGACCTGTTTGGGGATTATCAGGAACGAGAAAATAAATTAAAGAACAGGTCCTCAGGCGTTACAATCTCTGGATTATTACCTGAGCCACATACAAATTGTCATTGGTGTGATTGGCATAATGTAAAGTTCACTAGACTGAAGTTAGGAGCTGGGAGTGAAGTTAGGACGGCTGATTAGAAAAAAAAACGCCTTTTTCTCTGGGGCTGCAGATCAATGTAATTTACTGCAGTTTGAGGGTGAAAACAGAAAAGCGGAGCCAATACAAATGTTTGCATAATTCCACGGAATGCTGCAGAATTGTTGTCAAGCGGTTTTGTTATCATGGTTAGCAGAAAATAGCAGACAATGGCTTTGATGCATCAACCTCAGAATTATCAGTCCAGCGCACTTCCGCTGCGTCAATTTGCTATGGTAAATCCAGCTCCCCCGCTGCTGCCTATCAATCTATTAGTCATGATGTGGAGATGCCGGTGTTAGACTGGCGTAAACACAGTAAGAAGTCTGACAACACCAGGTTAAAGTCCAACCAATTTATTTGATAGTAAACTCACAAGCTTTCGGGGTTTGTCCCTTCATCAGGTGAATGGAGAGTTCTGGCCTCAGGCAGACAAGCCCCTACAGACAAGCCCTCCGTATACACAGTATGTACTCAGATGAGAAGGATGCCCTCATAAGAACAGGATATGGCGCTCGACTCAGCCGATTGATAGTTCACCACAGCGAAAAACCGCACCGACCCCCTCAGAAGACAAACTCGGCAGGACCATCCCCACACCCCCACTTCTTCCCTTCAAACAACCGCACAATCTCAAACAGACCATTGTTCACACCAAACTACCCAGCCTTCAGGAGAACAGTGACCAGAACACCACACAACCCTGCCACAGCAACCTCTGCAAGACCATGCCGGATCATCGACACGGATGACATAATTACCCGTGAGAACACCATCCACCAGGTACACGGTATATACTCTTGCAACTCGGTCAACGTTGTCTGCCTGATACACTGCAGGAAAGGATGTCCCGAAGGCTGGTACATTGGCAGGCCATGCAGACACTACGACAGCGGATGAATAGGCATCGCTCTACAACCACCAGGCAAGAGTGTTCCCTTCCTGTTGGCGAACACTTCAGCTGTCACGGGCATTCGGCCTCTGACCTTCGGGTAAACGTTCTCCAAGGCGGCCTTCATGAAAGACAGCAGCGCAGAGTCGCTGAGCAGAGACTCATAGCCAAGTTCCGCACACATGAGGACGGTGTCAACAGGGATCTTGGATTCATGTTGCACTATCTGTAACCCCCATGACTTGCCTGGGTTTGCAAAACCTCAGTTTCTGTTCTGTGTGGAGACAATACGCATCCCTTTAACCTATGCTTAATGTTCTTTCCATTCACATTGTCTGCATCTTTAAGACTTGAAAAGCAGGTTAGTTGTAAAGACTTGTATTCTAATCAGTAATCTGTAAACTGTGTGTGGTGTTAAATGCTGTGTCTGAGGCCAGAAGTCTCCACTCACCTGGCTGGGCATCTTTGCACCGGAGATACTCCGAGTGGGAGGTACCTTGTTCAAAGCAGGTCAGATTTTGAATGGTTTTAACAAATTGCGCAAAGAATTTATGTTTTGTTCTTGTCAGTGAGTGCGGAAGAACGGACACTTAAAGAAAACTGAGCTTCCTCTTTTCGGGCGGTGAATTCTGTTGTCTGGAGCGTGGCGGGACTTTGGAACTCTGCCTCAGAAGGCGGTGAAGGCGGGGATATTGAATATTTCTATTCCGGAGGTAGATAGATTCTTATTTGGCAACAAAATGAAAGGTTACCGGGAAAGATGGAAATGGGGAAATCGAAACACAAACAGAGTGAATGGCGGGACAGTCTTGTGGGGCCGAATGACCTTCTTCTGCCCTTATTTTCTCTGTCCGTGTGTCCGTCGCCTGATTGTAAATTTTCCCATCAACAGGACTGCTGAAATACACCAACACTCACGGTTCACTCGGAACACCGGAATTAAAATAAAACATGGAAAAATTAAAATCTGACTGGGATTCCCAGTTCTGTCAGATTGTGTGGTTGTTTTTCGAGTTCTGCAGAGACATTTTCTCTGAAATGAGTTCTCTGGAGGGAAACACTGCTTCGGCTTTCACTCATTGTCGCCACCGTCATTGCAAAGAATTATCTTAAAAAAAAGCAGGGCTCGTCCGGGATTTGAACCCGGGACCTCTCGCAGTTTCATACTATGCCCAAAGCGAGAATCATACCCCTAGACCAACGAGCCACCCGCGACAACTTGGCCCATGAAAACGACTTTTCAAAGGATCGCAAAGTTAGGCAACTTTTTTGACAACTCATCCGAGATTTATTGAACAATGTTCCATTTCACTGTCTGTTTTGATGAAGTCATGATGTGGAGATTCCGGCATTGAATTGGGGTAAACACAGTAAGAATTGTCACAACACCAGATTAAAGTCCAACCCGTTTATTTGATAGTAAACCCACAAGCTTTCGGAGTTTGCCCCTTCGTCGGTTGACGACACTGGTGTTGTGAGACTTCTAACAGAGTCAAAGAATTCAGAGGATCACAGTGGAAGGATGTGTTTCTGAATAGAGGGCTGTGGCAATTGGTGTTCCTCAGGGATTAGTGCTGGGGCCTTTGCGTTTGTAACATATATAAATGATTTGGAGAAAAATGTAACTGATTTGATTCGTAAGTTTGCAGAAAACACAAAGGATGGTGGATTTGTGGACAGCGATGAGGGCCATCAGAGAATACAGCAGAATATAGATCAGTTGGAGACTTGGGCAGAGAGAGAGCAGATGGAGTTTAATCCGGGCAAATGTGGGTTAATTCATTTTAGAAGGTTTAATACAGATAGGTAATATACATGAAATGACAAAACTCATAAGCGTGTTGATACTCAAAAGGATCTGACTGGACAGGCACAGAGGTCACTGAAAGTGGCAATGCAGATGGAGAAGGTAGTCAAGAAGGCACACGGCGTGCTTGCATTCATCAGCCAGGGCACTGAGTTTAAAAATTGGCAAGTCATGTTGCAGCTTTACAGAATCTCATTTAGGCCGCCCTTGGAATATAGTGTTCAGTTCTGGCCGCCACTCTACCAGAAGAATGTGAAGGCTTTGGAGAAGGCACAGAAAAGATTTACCAGGATGCCTGGTAGGGAGGGCATTAGCTATGAGGAGAGGTTGGAGAAACTTGGTTTGTTTCACTGGAACGACGGAGGTTGAGGAGCGACTTGCCAGGAATCCTCAAGATTACGAGAGGCCTGGACAGAGTGGATAGTCAGAAGCTTCCTTTTTCCCTGGGCGGAAGAATCAGTTTCTAGGACACAAATATTTAGGGTGCCGAGGGGCAAAGTTGAAAGGAGATGAATGAAGCAGAGGGTACTGGGTGCCTGGAACTCTTTGCCGGGGATGTAGTGGAAGTGGATACGGCAGTGAGTTCTTAGAGGCGTCTTGACAAATTCATGAATAAGATGGAAACAGAGGGATCTGGTCCCCGGAATGGAAGGAGGGTTTAGATAAGTCGGGTAGCATGGTCGTTACAGGCTTGGAGGGTCGAAGGGCCTGTTTCTGTGCTGTAATTTTCTTTTTGTTCACCCAGAGAAAATCAACGCAAACACGAGGAAACATGGAGACTCCACACAGACAGTGACCCAAACCAGGAATCAAACCGGGGTCCCTGGTGCTGTGAGGCAGCAGTGGCTTCCTATCCACCCTGTCCATTTCTTATACACCTCAATCAGGTCTCCTCTTAGCCTTCAGTGCTCTAAACTAAACCACCGGATCCAATCCAATCTCTCTTCATATCTCAAATTCTCCATCCCAGTCTATGGTCTGGTCCCTGGTAAATGGACACTGCACCCTCTCCAGTGCAATCAAATCCTTACTGTAGTGATTTTGACCGGAAATGCACACTGTACTCCAGCGGTGGCCTCACCAAAATTTTGTCCAGCTCAAACTGAACCTTCCTGCTCTTACAATCATGCATTAACATTCCAATCCTCACGCTGCATGAATCTTCACAACTCACAGACTCAAAGGTATTTCCAACATTGGAAAACATTGGAAGCTTTCTTTGTATTTTCAGGGATCTGAGAATCAGTGGATCGCCCAAAAATAGAAATGAAAAGTATGAAATCACAACATTTATTGATATTGTGCTAATATCAGGGTAATATTCGATGTGCATCGCCAGATAAAAGATGAGCCAAAATGCCGATGAATTGAACGAACGTTAATCTCAGGTCACGATAAACTGTCGGAACAAATGTAAAGATTTGCATTTTTGCAAGTTTCATTGCTCGATAGTCTTTTTTCCTGTTTTTATAGTTAGAGAACAACACAAGTGCAATTTGAAGTAATAAAACTGTGAATTGAACCCCGGTCTCCCGCGTGACAGGAGGGGATACTAACCACTATACTAACGAGGAACTGATCCTCTAAGTGACCATACGCATTGTACACTTGTCACTTACACTTCCGGAGCGACAACTCAGTTCTGACGAGATCAGTTATTTTCCCCAATACGGAGAACAATTTAATGCAGCAAACAGCGGCTTTAACTAATTAATTAAGACTTTTGAATTAGCAGGAAAGAGAATGAATTAAAACCACAAATCAGGTGGAGACAGAAAGGCGCGTTTACCGTTCATATCAAACCGCATGTTCTTTTTCTTAATTTTGGAGGAAAGACTGAACATTCTGGATAATCTCAGCTGGTCTCTCCACAGGTGATGTCAGGCCCGGTGAGTTTTTTCCAGCATTTTTATTTGTTGTTTCCGATTCCAGCATCGGCAGTATTTTACTTTTATCTTGTCAAAAAATGTGTTTTTTTTTCTCCAAACTGCTGGAAATTTCAAAGTGCTTTACAGGTGAGATACATTTCTTTAATTATATTGTCTTTTTATTGCCCGAGGTACAGGTGCGGATTGAGCAAACACATAAAGTATTTTAAAATATTGTATCCATCATAATTTGGAGATTTGTTATTTCGGGAACAATCAACTGTATCCAGACACAAAATCTAACGATTGATGAGTGCCTTGAGCCTGACGTGATTTGAACACGCAACCTTCTGATCTGGAGTCAGACGCGCTACCGTTGCGCCACAAGCTCACGGGTTTTACAGCCCTTTAAATCTGTTATGTTCGGTGAATTCAAAACTCAAACAAGGAATTATCTCCCTCTTTATTTTCTCGGGATTTCCATCGAATGGAAGAGTAACAGCGAAACAAAATTAAAGAGAAAGTAGGAACACACAATATCCTACCGGAGAAATCTGTTCTTTGTTCAAGAGATGATGAGGAAAGCAGTTACTGCGTGACGAGGTGGCCGAGTGGTTAAGGCGATGGACTGCTAATCCATTGTGCTCTGCACGCGTGGGTTCGAATCCCATCCTCGTCGATAATGCGCCTTCTTTATTAATGGTGAATTCAATATATAAGGGTCTGGGGATGCGGCCTGGGTCGGATTGCTGTGGGTGCAGGCTCGATGGGTCGAATGTCCTTTCTCTGCATTCTGTGAATTTCGGGGCGGCGGTTTTATTACTCTAAAAGCATTGATACAACAGTTCCTTATCCAAAAAGCCGGCTCTGATGAGTTCCTGACCACGGTCTTTGAATATCTCACCAATCCAACATGTTGCTGTGGGTGGAGTTGTGGAATAGGAAGGGGGCAATTACTATGCTAGGGGTGTATTGTAGGCCACCCAACAGCCCGCGGGCAGAGGAAGGAAGACATTCTAGATAGGTGCAGAAAGAATAGGGTTTCTGTAGTGGGAGATTTCAATCTCCCTGGGTGGACAGGACGGGAGCTGGAGGTTCGGAAGGTGAGGAATTTGTAAAATGTGTACTGGGGGGATCATTAGAGCAGTATGTAGCTCGCCCGACTTGAGAGGGGGGTATACTGGATTTAGTTCTGAGTAACGAGCCAGGTCAGGTGGTTGAGGATTGCAGTAGAGGAACATGTGACTAACAGTGATCACAATTCTGTCTGCTTTAGGGTACAAACGGAAAAAGATGCTTGTTACCCTAAGGGGAGGGAGCTAAAGTGGGGAAAGACTAACTACAGTCAGATTTCTCCGAGTGCTCTGGTTTCCTCCCACACCCCAAAAATGTGCTCTTAGGCTCATGACGAAACAAATTGTCCCTAAGTAGTCTCCCCAATGTGGTTCCAGATGAATCGAGGTGTCTTCAAAGGGGAGAGCTGACTGGCGGTGATTTAACCAAGGATTCACACCTCAGGCGAGGAGGAAGGCTGAGAACGCCCCTTTCATAAATAACCCCGATATTACCGAGAAACAGAGAAGATAGGAGCGGGAGGCCATTTGGCCCTTCGATCCTTCTCTGCTATTCATCATGATCGTGGCTGATCGTCCAATCAGCAGTCTAATCCTGGTTCTCTATCATTTCCTTTGACCCCCATTCGCCCCAAGTTCTAAATCCAGCCGCTTCTTGAATGCAATGTTTTGACATGAACTATTTTCTGTGCGAATGAACTTCACAGGTTCACCACCTTTGGGTGAAAAAATATCTCTTCATCTCCATCCTAAACCGGGAATGAAACCTGAGCTGAATAAGACGTCCAACCAACAGAGAGAAACCTGCCGCTCAAGGTGAGGCAAATGAAGTAGAGGGTGCAAATTGACTGCCAACAAAACCAGGGCAACCCCTGGGGCAGCAGCCGAACGCTCCACTTGGGAATATCATAGAAAAGGGTGGCTTTGATCCATCATCTAGTGGGTTAGGGGCCCAGCACGCTTCCGCTGCTCCACTCTGCTCTGCAATCGCTTGTTTTCTGCCTATTATCAAGAACACAAGGGGAGGGAAGCTCGGCCATTGTCAGAACTGTTTCTCAGTTTGGAATTCTGTCTATATTTATCCAACTCTGGGAGTGTAGGATGGGACTCAGGTACAGGACTCTGGCGGCAGTTAAAAAATGGATAGAGACACGTTTTAAATATAATGAGGATGAAGATGGAATTCAAATCGATTTGTGCAGGGCGGGTGGAAGTTTACTGAGTGTATCAGAATGACTGGAAAGGTTAAGACACTGTTTTCAGACATCATATTTCTCTGAAGGCGTGTGTTCAAATCCCAATCCTGACGGTGATTTTTCCTTATCGAGGCATCATCCAAACCCGCGAAATCTTTCAGCTGGAAGCACAAGGGCAACAGATGCAGAGAAACAACGACCACCTGCAAGTTCCACTCCGAGAGACACACTCCATCCTGACTTGGAAATATATCGCCGTTTTTGTGGCTGTCTCACAATCCTGGAACACCCTCCTTAACAGCACAGTGTGTGTAGATACACCATATGGACTGCAGTGGCTCAAGAAAGAACTCACCACCAAATTAATATTAGATAAGGAGTGCTGGCCGAGTCCGCGACAGCAACATCCCGTGAAAATGACATTTAAAGAAATCATCTGTGTCGGAGTCCGAGCACATCTGACTTCAGATTAGAAAACTATGTGTGTCAATCAAATCCTGAACGCGGATACTTTATACCAGATGTGTGTCTGACATTATCTGTGGAGAGAGACCAGCTGAGATTGTCCAGCATGTTCAGACTTCAAGACCTCGTCTTTCCTCCAAAATTAAAAAGAACATGAGGCTTGAAATGATCGGCAATCGCACTTACTGTTTCCACTTGATTTGTGTTTTTTATTCATGCATCCATCTCATTCTCTTTCCTGCTAATCCAAAAGTTTTAATTAGGTGGTTAAAGTCGCTCTTTGCTGCATTAAATGGTTCTCCGTATTGAGGAAAATAACTGATCTTGTCAGAACTGAGCTGTGGTCCCGGAAGTGTAAGTGACAAGTGTACAATGCATTTCATCTCATGGTGTTGCAGTTCCTTGTTAGTATTAGTGGTTAGTATCCCCGCCTATCCCGCGGGAGCCCGGGGTTCAATTCCCTAACGAGGAGTTGGTCGCCATTTTATTGTGCCAAATTGTCCGTGTGTTGATCTCTAACTTTGAAAACAGGGAAAAAAAAGACTGTCAAGAAATGAAACTTCCAAAAATGCAAATCTTTACATTTGCACCGACACTTTTCGTCACCTGAGGTCAACGTTCGTTCATTTGATCAGCATTTTGGCTCACCTTTGATGTGGCGATGCCACGGAGTCAACACGTCGACCTGATTACCCTGATATTAGTACAATGTCAATAAATGCTGTGACCCGGGTTTGATTCCCGGCTTGGGTCTCTGTCTGTGTGCAGTCTCCATGTTTCCATGTGTTTGCGTGGATTTTCTCTGGGTGAACAAAAACAGTTACAGTACAGAAACAGGCCCTTCGGCCCTCCAAGCCTGCATTGACCATGCTGCCCGAATTCGGGGATCATATCCCTCTACTTCCATCTTATTCATGTATTTGTCAAGACGCTACGAAGAAGTCACTGTCGTATCCACTTCCACGACATTCCCGGCAAAGAGTTCCAGGCACTCAAAACTCCCTGTCTCATACATCTCCTGTAAACCTTGTTCTTCGCACATTCATCCTTTGCCCCCTGTTAATTGACTCTTTCACCCTGGGAAAATGCTTCTGACTATCCATTCTGTCCGTGCCTCTTGTTGACTTCTATCAGGTCACCCCTCAACCTCCGTCGTTCCAGTGAGAACAAACCGAGTTTCTCCAACGTCTCCTCATAGCTAATGCCCTTCATACCAAGCAACATCCTGGTAAATCTTTTCAGAACCTCCTCCAAAGCCTCCTCATTCTTCTGGTTCTGTAGCGGCCAGAACTGAACACTACAATCCAAGTCTGGCCTAACTAAGGTTCTGTAAAGCTACACAATGTCTTGGCAATTTTAATTTAAACTCAACGTCCCGGCCGATGAAGGCAAACGTGCCGTTTCCCTTCTTGACTACCTTCTCCATCTGCATTGCCACTTTCAGTGATCTGTCCACATGTCCACTCAGATCCCTTTGGCTATCAATACTCTAATGGGTTCTGTCATTTACTGTATATTTCCTATCTGTATCAGATCTTCCAAAATATATTACCCCATATTTGTCCGGATTAAATTCCATCGGCCATCTCTCTGCCCAAGTCTCTAACTGATCTACATTCTGCTGTATCCTCTGATGGCCCTCATTACTATCCACAAATCCACCAAACTTTGTGTTGTCTGCGCAAATCATCACGACACGTCGCGATAGGGAAAGGGTATCGTGGCGAAAAAAGTACAAGAATCAAAGTGTATCAGACGTGACAACAGTCAAACTGAGCAGAAGTAGGTATCTATTATGTTATCAATCCCCCTAATTATAAAATCCCCTATAACTACCACTCGACTGGAAATGTGTTCATTGGAGTTTGGAAGAGTGAGAGGGGATCTCATGGAAACTGATAAAATTCTGACAGGATCAGACAAAGTAGCTCTCAGCGGCTCAAGAGAAGCCCTTTCCCCAACTAACTGTTTGTATAGTTTTATTTGTTGTTCTTGCACTGACAGGTAACAGTAAATCACAACCTCACCAACCAGTGACAGCCAGTTAAATAATCATCCCCCACTCGCTGATAATGGAGTTTCTGACAGTGACAGTTTCTGACCATCCTCCGATTGGACCTGGAAGGAACCAGATTCACTGTCAGAGCGGGACTTTCTTACAGAGTGGGAGGCAGAGCCAGGTGAGCGATGGTGATGGAGTGGTGACTGTGCAAGCATTTGACCAAGGGTCAGTTCCTGACCATCACTGTTCTGATTTCTTTAATTAGTTGTCGCAGATCATAACAGTAGGTGGGCATTCTTAAAATGAAATTCACTAAAAATCCTCACCATCACGATCTTTCTAATGGAAAATTCAGCTTCAATTTGCTTTTAGTGGAAGCTTTGTTAAATGAAAGAACAGACCTCAGAATTGATCAACGAGTTCCCAGTAAGGAACAATTGTAAAAAGGTGGCTTAAACCAGACAAGCCAAGTTCAGTTTACAAACTGCGCTCCGGGCTCTCCTGGTGCCTGATGAAGTCACTAACTGAGGAAGTTCCGTAATTAAAGATAATGCAAATAACGGAGGCTTGTGCAGAGCGAGCGATGGTGGTGTAGTGGTGAGCATAGCTGCCTTCCAAGCAATTAACGCCGGTTCGATTCCCGGCCATCGCATTAATAATTTGTTTAGAATCTTTTCCGCGGCCCCTTGGACTTTAAACAGAGTGAACGCAACATTTAACAGTAATAGAGCTTTTTTTTGTTTACTTTCTCTTCGGACCTAATTAGATTTCAATGAAAAATAAATAAATAGAGAAACAAGTTTCCGGCCCAATAAATGACCCAAGTAGCTGCGATGGCCGAGTGGTTAAGGCGTTGGACTCGAAATCCAATGGGGGTTTCCCCACGCAGGTTCGAACCCTGCTCGCAGCGGATCTGATATGAAATGAGTGAACGTTTGTTCATGGAGCGAGTTCTTAAAAAATAAGTTGTAACTTTCAATGTTTTTTACATATGAGGAAGTGTATTTCTGGTGTTGGGCAGGATGTACCCAGCTGGCGAACTAGGCCGAGTGTGCTGTGAATTCCACGAGAAAGATCATGACGTGAGAAGGAAGATAAATAAAACAGCATCAGGGGCACGAGGATAAAACGAGGTTTCGTATCAGAGGAAGTTTCTTACGTAACTACTCTCAGAAAATAAAGATATATTTCACCAGAATAGAGTGAATGAATGAGAACTTCAAAATGCTGCTCAGATGGTGTGAAATTGTGTTCATTCAAACACATTGCAAAAGCTGGTCATTACTGGGCGTTAGTTATTCCTGATTATAACTGCTTGAGAAAGAAGATTTCAGGTGGAAGATAGGGAGTGAGAATCGTTTTGGAACACCAGGAAACGAGGATTATATATACTCATAAGAAATCATTGAAAAATTCCTCTTCAGAATCGTGTTAACATTCTTGTTGCGAGATTTAATTTCTTCCTGAAATCACACACATTTTTTGGCATCAACCATTTCCTGTGGCAGAGAATTCTACACATTCGCCATTCTCCGGAGGACGCTTAGTTCTGGACTCCCCCATCATTGGGAACATTCTTTCTGAATCTACTTTGTCTGATCCTGTCAGAATTTTATCAGTTTCCATGAGATCCCCTCTCGCTCTTCTAAACTCCAATGAACACATTTCTAGTCGAGTGGTAGTTGTAGGGGATTCTATAATTAGGGGGATTGATAGCATCCTTTGTATCGAGAAGGATGTTGCCTGCTCGGTGTCATGGTGAGGGACATCTCTGATTGGCTTGAAAGGATATTGAAGTAGGAGTGGGGCGGGATCCAGTTGTTGTGATCCATATTGTAATAAACAACCTTATCTCTGTGAGATCGATTTTAAATATGAAATGTTCACTGATTTCTCATGATTATCTAGAATTTTCTTTTACTAACATTGGCAAGACCAAGAGAAAGGACCTGTTTGGGGATTATCAGGAACGAGAAAATAAATTAAAGAACAGATCCTCAGGGGTTACAATCTCTGGATTATTACCTGAGCCACATACAAATTGGCATTGTGTGATTGGCATAATGTAAAGTTCACTGGACTGAAGTTAAGAGCTGGGAGTGAAGTTAGGACGACTGATTAGAAAAAAATTAACGTCTTTTTCTCTGGGGCTGCAGATTAATGTAATTTATTTAGTTTGAAGGTGAAAACAGAAAAGCGGAGCCAATACAAATGTTTGCATGGAAATGTTGCAGAATTGTTGTCAAACGGTTTTGTTATCATCGTTAACAGAAAATAGCAGACTATGGTTTTGATATATCAACCTGTGAATTATCTGTCCAGCGCACTTCCGCTGCATCACTTTGTAATGGTAAATCCAGCTCCCCCGCTGCTGCCTGTCAATCTATTAGTCATGATGTGGAGATGCCGGCGTTAGACAGGGGTAAAGACAGAAAGACGTCTGACAACACCAGGTTAAAATCCAACCAATTTATTTGATAGTAAACTCACAAGCTTTCGGGGTTTCTCCCTTCGTCAGGTGAATGGAGAATTCTGGCCTCAGACAGACAAACCCCTACAGACAAGCCCTCCGCATGCACAGGATCTGCTCAGATGAGAAGGATCGTGACAGACACCTCCGGACGCTGAAAGATGCCCTCATAAGGGCAGGAAATGGCGCTCGACTCATCGATTCAGACGCGCCAGAGCGAAAAACTGCACCGACCTCCTCAGAAAACAAACTCGCCAGGGGGATCCCCACACCCCCACTTCTTCCCTTCAAACAACCGCACAATCTCAAACAGACCACTGTTCACACCAAACTATCCAGCCTTCAGGAGAACAGTGACCAGAACACCACACAACCCTGCCACAGCAACCTCTGCAAGACCATGCCGGATCATCGATACGGATGACATAATTACCCGTGAGAACACCATCCACCAGGTACATGGTACATACTCTTACAACTCTGCTAACGTTGTCTACCTGATACACTGCAGGAAAGGATGTCACGAAGCCTGGTACATTGGGGAGACCATGCAGATGCTACGACAACGGATGAATGGGCATCACTCGACAATCACCAGGCAAGACTGTTCCCTTCCTGTTGGCGAACACTTTAGCGGTCACGGGCATTGGGCCTCTAACCTTTGGGTAAGCATTCTCTAAGGCGGCCTTCATGAAAGGCAGAAGCGCAGAGTCGCTGAGCAGAGACTGATAGCCAAGTTCTGCATGCATGAGGATGGTCTCAACCGGGATCTTGGCTTCATGACACACTATCTGTAACCCCCGTAACTTGCCTGGTTAGCAAAAAACCTCACTTACTGTGCTGTCTGGAGAAAATACACAATTCTCTAACCAATGCTCAGGATTCCCTTCACAACATTGTTAGCCACTTTAACACTTGAATAGCAGGTTAGATGTAAGGATTCGCATTCTAATCAGCAATCTGTGACTGTCTGTGTTGATATGTGTGCTATTGCAGATCAGAACACTGCATTTGCCTGACGAAGACACAGAGTGTCGAAAGCTCGCAAATTTACTATCAAATAAATCGGTTGGATTTAAAATTGGTGTTGCTAGATTCTTACTGAGTTCTTACTACCCCAGTTCAACGCCGGCATCTCTACATCATGCCTATCAACGTAACCATTCAGATAGTCACTTCCACATTGTTGTTTAACTCCAGCACGAGTGTGAAGGAGCTTCAGTCTGGGCACACAATTCCACTGCAGAACATCAAGAATATAACGGACAGAGAAAGACACGCACAAAATCAGCAAAAGAGACTGTTTGTACACATGTAACGATAGAAAAGGTGCCGGGAAATCTGCAGGACACGGAATTGATCACTCACATGTTAAATTAATTTTCTATTGCAAATATATTTTTAAGTATATTTACTGCTGTACAGCTATCCTGCTTTGAACTATTGCACAAAGATGTTCACTGCTGTTGCGCAAAGTGTGTCACTGTTTGTAAATATATTTCCTGCTGTGCTCTGTGTTATGGAGGGTTACAGCATGGAAACAGGCCCTTCGGCCCAAAATGTCCATGCTGCCCAGTATTTTACCTCGAAGTTATTCTCAATTATCCGTGTTTCCCAATATGTCTCCAGCTCAATCTTGCCCAGGTAATTGTCTCAAATGTTGTTGACTATGTATGTTTCTCCCGCTGTTGTGTAAAATGCTTCTCTGTTGTTGCCTTTCCGGCTCTGCGAATATTTTTTCTCCTGTTATTATGTCCCCTTCTCTTACAAACGTGTTCCTGTTGTCTAAAAAGATTATCGTGAGGATGTATTTTTTTGTCTGTAAATTGTTGCATGTTGTGTTAAGATGTTCCCTCTTGTTGTGTAAAGATGTTCCCTCTTGTTGTGTAATATTCTGGTTGCATAGAGTCGATCGAGGTTTTTGGGGAAAAGGGAAGCCAAATAACAGTTTGTGTACTCCCACGTAAAAATCGCAACTGCTTCACGTTTTCTATTAAGTTGTTTTGTCATCACTGTGAATAGGAGCAGCAGAGGATGGTTTCAATCCATCGGTCTCTGGGTTACTAGCCCAGCACGCTTCCGCTGCACCACTCTGCTACAACAAAGACCCTCTCTGCTGTCTATCAATGTAGTCAGGCAGATGTTCATTCCTGAATCGTTTAATAGGGACACCGGTGTGAGGAAGCATCACTGCATCGCACCGAGAACACAATAGACAGAGAAAAACACACAATAGCAGCAGGAGAGACTACTTGGACACATGTAACGACAGGCAAAGTGTTGGGAAACCGGCAAGACACGAAATTGGAAAATCGATCACTATTTTAAAAGGAATTTTCTCTTGCAAATACATGTTTGTAAATATATTTCCTGCTGTGTAACTATGTTCCGTGTTGTTGAGAAATGTTTTCTGCTGTTGTGTAAAATGCCTCCCTGATGTTATAAATGTGTTTTCGGCTGTGTAAATATGAACCATCTTGCATAAATATTTTAAAATATTCTGCTAACATATGTCCTGCTCTGTAAAAAAGTTCCCTGTTGTGTCAAAATATTCTCCGTGAAGATATTTTCTGTTCAGCAAAATATTAATTATCTGGTCTCATTTTGTTCCATGTTGGGTTAAAATGTTGTATAAAATGTTGTGTTAAGATCTTCTCTGTTTTGTACAAAACTCTGGTTAATCTCCAAGTGGATAATGATCGCCAATTTCGACTGCCTTTTACCCTCTGTTAGGAAATGTGATTGAATGATTCATATTGTATCCAATACATGCATGTGAGTGAGATTTGTTCTGCATGTCTCCGTCTCCTGATGTAGTACAAAGAACAAAGGACAAAACAGCACGGGAAACAGGCCCTTTGGCCCAACGAGCCCGCGCCGCCACCCCGATGTTCCCACCTCTACCCGCGATCCCTGTCCATGTTTATAGATCTATAGATTAAAAACCAAATTTGAGACAATTTAGAGAGAATTTGTTTTGCCAATTAGCCTAAGAGCACATCTTTGGGATGTGGGATAGTTGTGAATTTTTATTTGTTTTATTCATTTAGAGAGATGGACATCACTGACTCGGCCAGCGTTCATTACCGATCCCTAACTGGCCTTAAGTAGGTGGCGGTTTGCTGCTTTCTTAAACTGCTGCAGTCCCTGAGGTGAGGGAACAGTCACGGTGCTGTCAGCCTAACAGTGGAGAAATAGAAACTGCAGTCTCAACTCTCACTGATTTTGTAGCAGAGACAAATTATTAATCCCACACTCAGGAATAGAGCTGTATTTTGACAGAAGAGATGGGGAGAGACAATAGAAACTGAATGGTCCAGTTCTGAGCAGTGTGCAGGCTCAGGGGGACCTGAGGTTCAGAGAGATCTTTGAAGGAGAGAGGCGACCTTTGAGAGAGTCGTCAGGAAGGCGGATTGGATATTTGGCTTCATAACTGGAGATACTGAGAATAAAAACTGGGAAGTTCTGCTCAATCTTTGTGAAGCTCTGATTAACTGCAGCAGTTTTAGGATTGCCCCCAGACCCGGTAACCACACCTTACAAAGTGTGTGAGATTCCTTATGAAGGGGGAAAGGAGATTTACTGTTTTGGATCCAGAGGGGAGGGATTTTAGCTCCAAGGTATGGCTGGATAACTCAGAGTTTCTCTCTTTGCAGCAAAAGCGGCGCTGTAAGGGAGGTGTAAAAGAGTATAACATATTGAACTAAGGTACACAGGGGGAAGTTGCTGCATTAGCTGCTAACAGAAGGATTCAGTGACAGGCATTGAAGATTTAAGACAGGATGTGAAGGAGGCACAGCTTCCCGACAGTGCGGAAGGAGGCCATTCGGCCCGGATACCTTGCACCGACTTTCCGACAGTGAATCTCTCCCTGTCACCACATGTAATTACTCTGCTAATCCCCCGAACAATAAGCGTAAATTTTACCTGGCCTATCCACCTAATTTACACATCGTTGGTGAAATGGAAGGAAACCGGAACACCCAAGGAAACCCATGCAGACACGGGGAAAGCGTGCAAGCTCCACGCAGGCAGACATCCAAGAATGTTAGAAGTGTACTTTAGATTTCTGCTGTTGACAAACTCTGGAGATTCCCCTTCAATTTTTTTAGCATCTGGGAATCAGAAAGGTTCTAAAAACAGAACTGAAAGTAAATATAATCACGGCAGTTATTCACATGGCGCTAATATTTGGTGCTATATGTTATCTGTTGACCGCGTGGCCTAATGGATAAGGCGTCTGACTTCGGTAATCATAGTGATGATGGTATCAGAAGATTGCAGGTTCGAGTCCTGTCGCGGTCGTTTTATGCAGAAATCTGGCAAACCGAGATTTTCTTCATCTGAAAGCTCTGCATTTTTTTGCACTTTCTCAGAATACATTTCCTTGATGTTTTATTCATTAAATTTTCTCATCTCATTATTTTATTCTCCCCCCAAGAAATCAATTTTTTGTGTGTTCTTAATAAATTACTGATGCTCCCGTATGGAGCAACGGGCTTATAGCAAATGGTTGAATAAAATTCTGTGGAGGAAAATCTAATCTCCTCAGGAAGGGGTTTAATAAGGAGCTGAGTGAACTGTTTCTGTTTACAGGGATGAAAGTTGATGTCACTGGGTTGATAATCCAGAGGCTCGCACTAATCTTTGGGGAGACGGAGTAAATCCCACCACGGCAGCTGATGAAATTTAAATTCACTATTTAATCAATCTGGAATTGAAAGCTACTCTCAGCCTTGAAATTACCGGCGATTGTTGTTCACTATAACCCGGTTCACCGATGCACTTTAGATAAATAAGTCTGACCTCCTTAACTGGTCTGGCCTAAATGTGAGTCCAGACCCAGAGTAAGAGGGTGACTATTACCTGACCTCTGAAATGGTCAAACAAGCCTCTCTCAGTTGAAGGGAAATTAGGGAAGGACAGCAAATGCTGGTCCTGCAGGCGACACCAACAGGCCATAAAAAGAAGAATCATTGAGTGGAAAGAGAATGGCCTGGGAACGGACTGAGAAACTGGATCCTTCTTCTCCTGTAATAACAAGGCTGAGGGATGGGCTGTTGCTGGGCTTTAAATTAGTGAAAGATTTTGAAAAAAAAATCATTTCGATAAAATAGGGCCAAAGATAGGCAGATAAGAATATATCTCACTCATAAATGCCATTGATGGTTGGTGGTTTTAGCGCAATGATGTACATGCGACCAGTGTATCAGCGCATCCTAAGAGTGTGAGGGAAATTCCATCAGTAATGCTTCCCCAACATTTTCCAGCGTGGCAGGTTAGCTCAGCCGGTTAGAGCGTGGTGCTAATAATGCCAAGGTCGCGGGTTCGATCCCCATACGGGCTAGTCTATTCTACTTAAAAGAACACCAACGTTCCTGCTCCCACCGCCACGACATCCTCCAGGTTGAAGCGAAACAGCATTCATTCTGATACTGGGAGGAGCTTAAAAATGGACAGAACATATCCCCCCAATCTGCAGCATACTTTTACAAAGCGAAATGGCGATAAAGAATACAGTAACAGAGAAGAAAGCTCTGTGAGCCGAGAATGGGTCTGTTCACTCACATGAAGACTCATAGCAGAAACTCACGGCCCTGAATGGGTGTCACCATAGAATCGAAGGACAGACAACCCCATAACAACTGCTTGTTACAAAATAAATACCATAAAAAACACGTCCAACATTAGCATAGTTAAATTTTCCCCATCCCCAATATAATTTGAACAATTCATCTTTGTTTGTCCCTCTCTGGTCTGTGAGCTTCGCTTTACCCGAGTGTGCTGACATCTACCGGCCGCAACCCAGAACTTCAACAGAGGGAAGACATTCACATCAAGTGAGGGTGTTGCAGGAATCGGTCAATATGAAGAATTAATGCTGGGGTGTGACAGGATAGACCTCAGAATTTAATCATAAATTCAACTATAGAAATTAGTCTTTAATTAGTCTTTAATTATCATTGAGTTGGCAGCATTTGCAATTTGCAATCGGCTGAAGCATTGCAGTTGGCAGTTGTCTTGTTGGTCTAAGGGTGTGATTATCGTTTGGGGTAGAATTATCGTGCTCGAGGTCCCGGGTTCATAATCCCGGACAAGCCCAGCTATCGTTTATTAAATCGGGAGCAGGTCTGAGCTCACGAGAATTCCCTGCAGTGAATTCAGTGCAGAATGCAAGAATAACTGTATTTAAATTTCAGTTGACCATCTAAAGGTACCGAAGAATACGAGACGGGAAGTTTGCAAAGAAGCTAGAAAGACGGACCGTGGTACAATGGTTAGCTGTCCTGCCTTACAGCACCAGAGTCCCAGGTTCAATTCCGGTCTCGGTTCGCTATGCGCAGTTTGCATGTTTTCCCCATGTCTGAGTGGGTTTTCTCCCGTAATCCAAAGGCGTGCGGGCTAGGTTGATTGGCCATGTCAAGTTGACCCAAGTGTCAGGGGGATCATCAAGGTCAATGGGGGTCACAACACCGTGGCCTGGGTGGGAATGTGGTCGATACATGATGCTCCAAATGACCTTTTCCTGCACGGTAGGGATTCTATGATTGGAGACGATTAGCACAGCTGTATTTAATGGAAAACTGGGGAAGTGTTGGAGGGTGAATGGATTTCAGAGACAAAAAGATAATGTTACATGAAATAGTTTTTTTTTGGGGGGGAAGGATGGTATCGAGCAGTTTATCTATTAGGAAACAAAAAAAGTCCAAATTTCATTTAGGTATATTAGTTACAGAATTGTCCCAGATCTACAAAGTGGCTCAGAGACTGGGAGACAAAAGACAGAGTGATACAGAATGAATCATTCACTCATATACATAGAGACTGACAGATAGACAATGAATTCCACACTTAATTCCTGCATCACACACCAAGTGATACAGAATGGTTTTCACATCCATACACACATAATAGTTACAGCACAGGAAGATAATAGGACACTTTGTGTCTGGGAGTTGCCATCTCTACAGAAGCTCAGCTATTGCAGTCCACAACCGAAAACACGGCAACAAAATGTGCAGAAGACGCAATATGTGTCGCTGAGAGGATGTAAAAAGCTTGGAGATAGTTATAGAAAGGTTTTGTGCATGGGTAGAAACCTGGTAACTGGAATATAATGTGAAGTTATTCATTTTGGCAAAAAGAGAACAGTGGAAGGATGTGTTTCTGAATAGAGGGCTGTGGCAATTGGTGTTCCTCAGGGATCAGTGCTGGGACCTTTGCTGTTTGTAATATATAAATCATTTGGAGCAAAATGTAACTGATTTGAATAGTAAGTTGGCAGAAAACACAAAGGATGGTGGATTTGTGGACAGCGATGAGGGCCATCAGAGAATACAGCAGAATATAGATCAGTTGGAGACTTGGGCAGAGAGATGGCAGATGGAGTTTAATCCGGACAAATTTGGGTTAATTATTTTGAAAGGTCTAATACAGATAGGAAATATACAGTCAATGACAGAACCCAATAAATGTACTGATAGGCAAAGGTGTCTGGATTACAGGTACACGGGTCACTGAAAGTGACAATGCAGGTGGAGAAGGTAGTCAGGAAGGCACACGGCGTGCTTGCCTTCATCGGCCGGGGCATTGAGTTTTAAAATTGGCAAGTCATGTTGCAGCTTTATGGAACTTTACTTAGGCCGCACTTGAAATATAGTGTTCAGTTCTGACCGCCACTCTACCAGAAGAATGTGAAGGCTTTGGAAAAGGTACAGAAAAGATTTACCAGGATGTTGTCTGGTCTGGAGGGCATTAGCTATGAGGAGAGGTTGGAGAATCTCGGTTTGTTCTCACTGGAATGACGCAGGTTGAGGGGCGACTTGCCAGAAAACCACAAGATTACGAGAGGCATGGACAGAATGGATAGTCAGAAGCTTTCTTTTCATCCCTGAGTGAAAGAGTCAGTTTCTAAGAGGCACGAGGGGCAAGGTTTAAAGGAGATGTATGAAGCAGAGGGTACTGGGTGCCTGGAACTCTTTGCCGGGGATGTAGTGGAAGTGGATACGGTAGTGACTTCTTAGAGGCGTCTTGACAAATTCATGCATAAGATGGAAACAGAGGGATCTGGCCCCCGGAATGGAAGGAGGGTTTAGATAAGTGGTGGTTTTAGGACAGATGTCAGAGGTAGGTTCTTTACCCAGAGGGTGGTTAGGGTATGGAATGCCTTGCCTGCGTCAGTTGTAGATGCGCCAAGTTTGGTGGCGTTTAAGAGGTTAGTAGATAAGTTTATGGATGAAAAGGGAATGGTTTAGGTTAGAGGGTCACTGCTTGTTCCTAATTGGTCGGCGCAACATCGAAGGCCGAAGGGCCTGTTCTGCGCTGTAATGTTCTATGTTCTAAGTCGGGCAGCATGATCGATGCAGGCTTGGAGGGCTGAAGGGCCTGTTTCTGTGCTTTAAATTTCTTTGTTCTTTGTTCACCCAGAGAAAATCCTCGCAAACACGGGGAAACATGGAGACTCCACACAGACAGTGACCCAAGCCGGGAATCAAACCCGGGTCCCTGGTGCTGTGAGGCAGCAGCAGCTTCCTATCCACCCTGTCCATTTCTTATACACCTCAATCAGGTCTCGTCTCAGCCTTCACTGCTCTAAATAAAATAATCTGATCCAATCCAGTCTCTCTTCATATCTCAAATTCTCCATCCCAGTCTACGATCTGGTCCCTGGTAAATGGACACTGCACCCTCTCCAGTGCAATCAAATCCTTACTGTAGTGATTTGGCCGGAAATGCACACTGTTCTCCAGCAGTGGCCTCACCAAAATTTTGTCCAGCTCGAACTGAAGCTTCCTGCTCTTACAATCATGCATTAACATTCCAATCCTCACGCTGCGTGAATCTTCACAACTCACAGACTCAAAGGCATTTCCAATTTTAAAACGCGTTGGAAGTTTCCTTTGCATTTTCATGGATCTGGGAATCAGTGAATCATCCAAAAATAGAACTGAAAAATATGAAATCACAGCATTTATTGACATCAGGGTAATATTCGACATGTTGACTCAGTGGCATCGCCAGATCAAAGGTGAGCCAAAATGCTGGTGAATTGAATGAACGTTGATCTCAAGTCACGAAAAATGTCGGTATAAACGTAAAGGTTACATTTTTTAAAGTTTCATTGCTCGACTGTCTTTTTTTCCTGTTTTTACAGTTAGAGAACAGCACAAGTACAATTTGAAGTAATAAAATTGCGATAAACTCCCCGTTGGGGAATTGAACCCCGGTCTCCCGCATGACAGGCGGGGATACTAACCACTATACTAACGAGGAACTGATACTCAAAGTGACCATACGCATTGTACACTTGCCACTTACACTTCCAGTTCTGACGAGATGTTATTTTCCCCAATACGGAGAACCATTTAAAGCAGCAAACAGCGGCTTTAACTAACTAATTAAGACTTTTGAATTAGCAGGAAAGAGAATGAGATGGATGCATGAATAAAAAACACAAATCAGGTGGAGACAGAAAGGTGCGTTTGCTGTTCATATCAAACTGCATGTTCTTTTTAATTTTGGAGGAAAGACGGGGTGTTTTGAAGTCTGAACATGCTGGACAATCTCAGCTGGCGTCTCTCCACAGATAATGTCTGACCTGCTGAGTTTTTCCAGCATTTTCATTTGTTCTTTCAGATTCCAGCATCGGCTGTATTTTGATTTTATCTTGTCTCTAAGTGCGTGCTTTTTCTCCAAACCGCTGGAAGTTTCAAAGTGCTTTACAACTGAGATGCATTTCTTTAATTATATTGTCTTTTTATTGCCTGAGGTACAGGTGCAGATTGAGCAAAGACATAAAATATTTTAAAATATAATATCGATCATAGTTTGGAGATTTGTTATTTCGAGAGCAATCAACTTTATCCAGGCACAAAATCCGAAAAATAAACGCTTCATGAGCCTGACGTGATTTGAACACGCAACCTTCTGATCTGGAGTCAGACGCGCTACCGTTGCACCACAAGCTCACACTGCTTGCTTCCCTTTTACATCCGTGTTATGTTGGGTGAATTCAAAGCTCACACCGGAATTGTCTCCCTCTTTACTTTCGGGATTTCCATGGAAGGGGAGAGTAATAACGAACCAAAATTAACGATAAAGTAGAAACACAACATTAGTCTACAGGAAAACTGTTGTTTGTTCAAGAGGTGATCAGAAAGGGTGCCTTTGTATGACGAGGTGGCTGAGTGGTTAAGGCGATGGACTGCTAATCCATTGTGCTCTGCACGCGTGGGTTCGAATCCCATCCTCGTCGATGATGTTTCTTCTCTGCCTCTTTATTGAGGGTGAACTCAATATGTGAGTTTCTGGGAATGTCGCTTAGGTCGGATTGCTGTTGATGCAGGCTTGATGGGCCGAAAATTTTTCTTCTGCACTGTGGGGAACCTATAATTTTCGGAGTGACAGTTTAACTTCTCTGAAAGCATTAATACACTTGTCCCTTATCTAAAAAGCCGACTCTGATGAGTTCTTGACTAGAATCTTTGAATATCTCACCAGACAACCATGAGAATTCCAACATTGGAATAGTGGATAGTGGTAGCCTTTTTCCTAGGATGGAGAAAGCTAGCACGAGGGGACACAGCTTTAAATTAAGGGGTGATAGTTATAGGACGGATATCAGAGGTAGGTTCTTTACCCAAATGGTGGTTCGGGAGTGGAATGCCCTGCCTGCGGCAGTTGTAGATGCGCCAAGTTTGGTGGCGTTTAAGAGGTTAGTTGATAGGTATATGGAAGAGAAGGGAGTGGTTTAGTTTGGAGGGGCATTGCTTTTTATATTGGTCGGCGCAACATCGAAGGCCGAAGGGCCTGTTCTGTGCTGTAATGTTCTATGTTCTATGTTCTAACATGTCATTCTTTGTGCCGCAGAGCCGCAGCTGCAGCGTTTATTCCCCATTCCCACATGGGAATTTCCTGACATCGTCAAACAGGCAGTTCAAAAGTTGAGCAATTGGACGGTGATTACATTTCAAAACTACTTCATTGTCTTTGAAATATTTTGGGATGCCCTTTGGTTGTGAAAAGAGCTACAGAAATTCCAGTAGAACTCCGATAGGATAGTTTGTTCGAATGGGAGGATATGTGGCAGATGAAGAATGAAGTGATTCCTTTTGGTGGGCAGAACACAGAGAGATAATACAAAATACAGGGTATAATTATAAAACGGGGCGCAGGAAAATGGATGGGCGTTGAAGGTGACAGGACAGGTTGGAAGTGCCATTGATAAAATGTACAGTATCCAGGATTTATAACCGAAAGCAAGGATCTGATACAAATTTACTGCAAAAAAAATGCTGATGAGCTATTGGATAACATTCAGATATTCTGAGTACTACCTCTCGGCTGAGATGTAGTAATCCTCAAAAAAGTTGCTAAAACCAGAGGTCACATACTAACCGGCTCAAGAACATCTTATTCCCTACAGCTTTCAAACATTTGAACGATTTTAGCCCGCATTAAGTTGATCTTTCTCTCCACCATACCTGTGACTGTAACACTACATTCTGCCTCTCTCTCGTTTCCTTCTCTATGAATGGTATGTTTTGTCTCTGGAGCGCGCAAGAAACAATAATATTCACTGCATGACAATAATAAATCAAATCAAATCAAATCAAATCCAATCAAACAGCTGATCAGATCGCATCAGACTCTGGCGAATGGCCTGTTTTTGTGCTGCAGGGATACATGGTTCTATGTTGCAGACACTGGTTGGAAATCTGTTTGGTTTTTGAATCCGTGGCCGAACCATGGAGAGTAAAGCTTTCATTGAGCTTCTTAAAATTATCATCGGAGACACAGAATAATTAACCTTCAACTTCATGAGTTCAGAAACGGTTTGGGAACTTGGTTCATTTTCCAGTGACTCACAGAGATTCGCCCCAATAAGATTTTAACGGAGGCAGCTTTTATCAAATACATCTACATCAAACAACCGATGAGATGGTAATAGTCACAGAATTTTTTTTCCATGATTATGTGACGTTGCGAATGATATTTTATGTGTTTGCTCAATCTGCACCTGTATCTCGGGCAATAAAATGACAATATAATTAAAGAAAAGCATCTCCGCTGTAAAATACTTTGAAACTTCCAGCAGTTTGGAGAAAAAAAACACCGTATTTCCTGACAAAATAAAAACAAAATATTGCCGATGCTGGAATCTGAAACAACAAATGAAAAACTCAGCAGGTCTGACATCATCTGTGGAGAGAGACCAGCTTAGATTGTCAGATGAGATTGAAATGTTCAGACTTCAAAACACCCCGTCTTTCTTCCAAAATTAAAAAAAAAGAACATGCGGTTTGATATGAACGGCAAATGCACCTTTCTGTCTTCACCTGATTTGTGTTTTTTTTCATGCATCCATCTCATTCTCTTTCCTGCTAATCCGAAAGGAATTTTGGCAGGAATAACAAATGTGTAGAGTATAGAACATTACAGCACAGAACAGGCCCTTCGGCCTTCGCTGTTGCGCCGACCAATATAAAAAGCAATGCCCCTCCAAACTAAACCATTCCCTTCTCTTCCATATACTTATCAACTAACCTCTTAAACGCCACCAAACTTGGCGCATCTACAACTGCTGCAGGCAGGGCATTCCACTCCCGAACCACCCTTGGGGTAAAGAACCTGCCTCTGATATCCGTCCTATAACTATCACCCCTTAATTTAAAGCTGTGTCCCCTCGTGCTAGCTTTCTCCATCCTAGGAAAAAGCTATCACTGTCCACCCTATCTAAACCTCTAATCATCTTATATGTTTCAATAAGGTCTCCTCTTAGCCGCCTTCTTTCTAACGAAAACAACCTCAAATCCCTCAGCCTCTCTTCATAAGACCTGCCCTCCATACCAGGCAACATCCTGTAAACCTCCTCTGTACCCTCTCCAATGCCTCCACATCTTTCTTATAATGTGGGGACCAGAACTGCACACAATACCCCAAGTGCGGCCACACTAGAGTTTTGTACAGTTGCAACATGACGTTGCGGCTCCGAAATTCAATCCCCCTACCAATAAAAGCCAAGACTCCATATGCCTTTTTAACAACCTTATCGACTTGACTGCCTACTTTCAGGGATCTATGCACATACACACCAAGATCCCTCTGTTCATCTAGACTACTAAGAATCCTACATTAAAGTGGAAAACTGTTCCCTCTGTTCGTCAACACTAATAAGAGTTCTACCATTAGCCCTTTTAATGTGTGAGGTAATGCACTATGGCAGAAATAATAAATGTGTAGAGTATAGGGCAAATGGTAGGATTCTTAGTAGTCTAGATGAACAGAGGGATCTTGGTGTGTATGTTCATAGATCCCTGAAAGTAGGCAGTCAAGTCCAGAAGGTTGTTAAGAAGGCATATGGAGTCTTGGCTTTTATTGGTAGGGGGATTGAATTTCGGAGCCGCAACATCATGTTGCAACTTTACAAAACTCTAGTGCGGCCGCACTTGGAGTATTGTGTGCAGTTCTGGTCCCCACATTATAAGAAAGATGTGGAGGCATTGGAGAGGGTACAGAGGAGGTTTACCATGATGTTGCCTGGTATGGAGGGCAGGTCTTATGAAGAGAGGCTGAGGGATTTGAGGTTGTATTCGTTAGAAAGGAGGCGGCTAAGAGGGGACCTTATTGAAACATATAAGATGATTAGAGGTTTAGATAGGGTGGACAGTGATAGCCTTTTTCTCCAGTGATAGATGGAGAAAGCTAGCACGAGGGGACATAGCTTTAAATTAAGCGGTGGTAGTTATAGGACGGATGTCAGAGGTAGGTTCTTTACCCAGAGGGTGGTAAGGGTATGGAATGCCTTGCCTGCTGCAGTTGTAGATGCGCCAAGTTTGGTGGGGTTTAAGAGGTTAGTAGATAAGTTTATGGATGAAAAGGGAACGGTTTAGGTTAGAGGGTCGTTGCTTTTTCTTAATTGGTCGGCGCAACATCGAAGGCCGAAGGGCCTGTTCTGCGCTGTAATGTTCTATGCTCTATGTTCTGAAAGTATTAGTTTGTTAGTTAAAGCCGCTGTTTGCTGATTTAAATGGTTCTCCGTATTGGGGAAAATAACTGATCTAGTCAGAACTGAGTTATCGCTCCGGAAGTGTAAGTGACAAGTGTACAATGCGTATGGCCACTTTGAGTGCCAACTCCTCGTTTGTGTAGTGGTTAGTATCCCCGCCTATCACGCGGGAGACCGGGGTTCAATTCCCCGGCGGGGAGTTCAGCCCCATTTCATTATATCAAATTGTACTTGTGTTGCTCTCTAACTTTGAAAACAGGGGAAAAAAGACTGTCAAGAAATGAAACTTTAAAAAGTTCAAATCTTTATATTTGTACCGACACTTTTCTTGACCTGAGATCAACGTTCATTCAATTCATCAGCATTTTGGCTCACTCTTGATCTGGCGATGCCACGGAGTCAATATGTCGAATGATCAGATTATTTTATTTAAAGCAGTGGAGGCTGAGAGGAGACCTGATTGAGGTGTATAAGAAATGGACAGGGTGGATAGGAAGCTGCTGCTGCCTCACAGCACCAGGGACCCGGGTTTGATTCCTGGTTTGGGTCACTGACTGTGTGTGCGTGTGTGAGTATGTGTGTGCCTGTGTGTGTGTGTGACTGTGTGGTGAGTGTGAGTCCGTGTGTGAGTGTGAGTCCCTTAAATTCTCTTTATGTTTCACTTAGTGTAAAAAACGATATTTCCATTTTTAACCGAACCCTGTGCCAAACTTTAAGAAAGTCCCCAGGATTTGCGATTTATTCTCGAGTCAGTGGTTTTCCCTGGGAGCCGGGTTAACAGAAACAGCACGGAGAGACGGCAGAGCAGGAAATGTCGGTGCCGAAGCTGAATCGCATCGATGAAGCAGCAAACTTCGAATCTGATCAAAAATCCGACTCTGGTGGGACTCGAACCCACAACCTTTGAATGGCTAATTTGTCATTGATTTAGAAGTCCAACGCGCTTTCCATTGCGCCACAGAGCCAGGCGATGCCTGCTGATTTTATAGGTCCATTAATGGATTATTAACAATGTACAAACTATTGGTAAATTTAACAATATCGCAGTTAAACCATCAGAACAGTTAAGAGAGGCTTCGTTGATCACAAGTCGTTTTGGGGCAATGTTACGTCTGCTAAAAGGCAAACCTTTGTCTCCTCTGTAAAGGAAATGTTTCCAGAATGATTCTTCCTGTCTCTCTCTTCCTCATTCCCCTGTATAGCTTGGAGTCAAATTTCACAGGTCTGATAATCGGGAGACACATTCTACTCCATCTGTCACAGGGCTGATCAGAACCTGTTCCCTGTTCCAGTAAAACATCTGCACAGAACACAACACAAAGCTGGAAGCTGGAAATCTGAAACAAAAACAGAAAATGCTGGAAATGCTCAGTAGATGAGGCAACATTTTTGATGAATGGAGATTTCTGTAAAACCAGCTCCTGAAGCACAGCACAGCTGCACAGTTTAAAGCTTTCTTTCATCCACAATGGATGTTCCATTCTATGATTTTGAATAATCCAAATTGAGAATGTGCATTGTTATTCTAGTCGCCACAGCCTGAAAACCACTCCAGGCATTGATGTCACCCTTGGATTTTAAATTTGTAAATCCACTCTCTATCTTTTAAAGCTACGATTGAAACTGCACCTATCACCCATTCGAGGTGATAAGTGATGAGTGAGAAGGAGAATTGAAGATACATTTGCAGAATTTCCCTTTGATAAAATTAGTGTCAAGGAGAGAATCACACAGAACACTTCATTAACTCACCATTAAAATCCGAGAGTGTTTAATGAAGGGATGGTTTATTCATTTATTATTCATGGAGAACAGAAAATTTGGAACGGTATGCAATCTGGGCAAAACAATGGAGCATCATGAAATACAATAGGGAATGGAGAGGATAAACCTACCACGAGAAGTGCCCAGAATGGAGGTGCAATGTTGACTGGCTTGTGAGAAAGGAGCAGGGGAGCGTTGCCGGGTGAAGCTGTATGGGGAAAATGGGAGTGCCAAATGTTTACTGCACAACTAGAAGGATCTCTCTCGGCTCGTTCAAGGGGGATTCAACTCTCGGTCCAGTACCTGATCCAAAGGAACAAACACTGATTATAAAGGGATAATAGCCTTTGCCTAGTTTCATCCGAGCAGGCTGTGAAAGAATTGGGCCTCAGTGAACATCGCCTTCGTTACACAGGCAAAGTTCAGATACAGGATCAGCACTCAGAACAGGACATCTTAAACCAGGTATACAACCATCTGAAAAATATCTTGAAGGACTACCCCCCATTCAGCATCTCCTGGATGGCTCTGTGATGGTGGAGCATATTCTCATCAATGTCTGATGATCAGAGTACTAAAGATGTGTTAATTTCATGGACTTACCAGGATGAGGAATTGGGAAGTTACCTGATAACCCTATTAAAGAACGACTTGCCTCAGTCCATCGCTCTCTGATCCATTGGGTTTTAGAAGCAAACAGCACAGAAAGATTACCACCTTGAGATTTTTACATTCGCCTCCTATTTAAGAGTCCTGCCTTCCTCCACTCAAATGGTTGCGTTAAGTATGTTGATAGAGCATTGAGAATGGGAACGCTGAGATGTGTTGAACTTGTAACAAGTGACTTCTTGTTTATGGAAGAGTGCTCTGCTGTAGTTTCATTTTAGTTTCTAATCAGGCAGATCTTTGTGGGTTGAACTGGGAATTTTGTTTTGATATTTCATAAACATGGTTTTGGCAAAATAAAGTTTTAAAATAAGAAAACAAATAAAAGGATCTCGGCCTTTTGGCTAAGGTCAAGTGTAGTATTGACACGCTGCATTTGGTTGAAGTCATCACCTTACATTTCAGCTTCATTTCAAGCAATTTTTTAAAGCGGCATCTAGGCTAAGATGCAAATGAGATCAAACCTTGGAGGAGGAGCTACACCTACTCCAATCAGCTTGGATCATGTAGATCAAACCCAAGACAGGTGGTGAGACTCCTGTCTTGTCAGCTGGGATTGGGAATGTCCCAATTTGTTGGGACTCTGAATTGGCTTAAATTTGACTTGATTGGGTTGGAATAAAGTTGCAAAAAAGAATTTGAAGGAGCAATGCAGCATCACCAGAACATACAAACAAGCACCAAGATGTGGCTTGGCTGGTGGTGAGAAGGCCACCAGGTTTTTTTTCATGCATGCTGGAGATTTCACTGCATGCTTCTATTGATGAGATGGTTGCATATTTTCTTGTGGCATGTACCTTTCCAGAAGGTCTGGTGTGAAATGCAGTGGGCATTTGTCATGAGCAGCTCAGTGATGCAAGGTTCTGTGGGCTGTTTCTGGGGATGCACCCCAGACAGGTGTCAACTACTGCTAGAGGATCATCAACTCAATCAAGGACGCATTTTGGTCCACCCAAAACTCTTCCAGTTGAAAGAATTGTCCTTGAGCGAGTGTTGCAGACTGACACATTCCAAGGTCCGGGACTATGCGCTGAAGCTTGGGACAGCCGCGGCAAAGGCACAATGAGGAAAGGCCACAGTGTAAAGCCTTTTAACGGAGGCAGACCGAGGGCCCAGGAATTGCAGAATACCCTCGGCCTGTGCAACTGTGTGTGAAACTGAG
Source organism: Sphyrna mokarran (assembly GCA_024679065.1). Classification (NCBI taxonomy): domain Eukaryota; kingdom Metazoa; phylum Chordata; class Chondrichthyes; order Carcharhiniformes; family Carcharhinidae; genus Sphyrna; species Sphyrna mokarran. The sequence continues at coordinate 8,850,767 of JAGIQG010000039.1, read as the reverse complement.
AAATAACAGTATACAGTAAATTTTTGAGGCATGTATATAGTTTTAAGTTTTGAAATGTTATGACTAATTTGTACAGAACTGTAAAAAATTTTAATGATGCTCTGTTTGCAATTCATAGGCATGTAGATTTGCAATGGTTTAGTTGACATTTTTATGAATAAAGTATATTTTGGGGGGAAAAAGAAACAAATAGAAGGAGCAATGCAGATTTCAGACTGGGTATTCGGTGAGTTCTGAAATGGGTGAGTAGACTGGAATCCGAGCATGGTAAAGATGCAACAAGAATTAGATAGGATAAAAGTACAGCTTTATTTTATATCGCCTCTCAATTTTTGGACAAAAATATACTGCTTTACACTTCCTTTCATTAATTAAATTGCATCTATCACCTGCCTGCCCATTCCACTACCTGTCTATATCTTCTTGAAGATTATCAATATCCTCCTCACTAAAGATCGTAATATTTTTAAGGCTAGCATCCTTGGCAAATTTTGTGATTGAAACATGTATACCCAGATAGAGGTCAGTAGTATATTTTAGGGAAAGCAAGTTTCTCTCAATATACCATCGCCAATCAGAAATAGGTATACATTTGTGTAATATATCCTTTAATAGGTTTGTATTAATAATTTAACCGTTGCATAATGAGATTCTAACGAAACCAAACAGCAATGATTCAAAATGCCATCTGGTTCAAAAAATGCCGCTGGATATTTTCACTTTAAAAAAGAATCATAGTTTTGCTAAATTAGCGGGATTCAAATGATGAATGCAGATGAAAGCAGTTTAGTGGTAGATTTGGAAATAATATGGCAAGCATATTTAATATTTCTAACTTCCTCCGCTCCAGGCTCAATACAATGTGAACAGTCCCTCTCTGCTTTGTCCCTCTCTGATGTCTAAACTTCAGTCTAACGGAGTGTGCTGGCATCTGCTGCCGCAATACAGAACTGCAGCAAAACGGAAGAAATTCGCGTTAATCGTCCATTAAGAAAGTGGGAAAGTGGAACTGATTCACTGTCACATCAGCCATGATCTTATTGAATGGAGGGGCAGGCTCAAAGGGCTAGATAGCCTACTCCTGCTCCTATTTCTTATGTTGTTACGATATACTAACAGCCAATATTATTTCGAAATAGCATCCTCTGCTTTGATACCCGAAGAACAAAGATCAAAACAGCATGGGAAACAGGCCCTTCGGCCCAACGAGTCCACGCTGCCACCCCGATGTTCCCACCTCTACCCGCGATCCCTGTCCATGTTTATAGATCTATGGATTAAAAACCAAATTTGAGACAATTTAAGGAGAATTTGTTTTGCCAATTAGCCTAAGAGCACATCTTTGGGATGTGGGAGGAAACCGTAGCACCCGGAGAAAACCCACGCAAGCACGGGGAGAATGCGCAAACTCCCACAGACACAGGCCCAAATCCATGTATCTGCACAGCACAGCGATAGTCACTGAGCTGTCGTGTTGCCCATCAAATGGTCCAGTCAAGCGTACACTAACGACGTGAAGCACTAGGATACTCTCGAAAAAAAAATCCAAGAGCAGCCCTCTCACAACCCATCGCGTGTTTGCCCCTTGTTAGACAACAAGGTGGACCAAAGCACCTGTAGGATAAAAACAAGTACATTAATATCATCATCTATTTACACACTTCCCAGGGACTCCCAAGGCTCATGATCCCTATTTTAAATCAGTGTTCTATACCCCTCCATTCCCATTCTGTTCATGTGCCCATCTAAGTATTTCTTAAATAACTCCAGAGTACCTGCCTCCACCACTTTACTTGGCAGCGCATTCCATACCCCCACCACCCTCTGTGTGAAAGAACTCCCTCTAGCATCCAAACTATACCTTACCCCCCTCACCCTAAGCCCGTGACCCCTCGTGCTATTTGAGTCCATCCTAGGAAAAAGCTTAACCCTGTTTACTCTATCTATACCCCTCATAATCTTGTACACCTCTATTAGATCTCCTCTAAGCCTACATCTTTCTAAGGAAAACAGCCGCAATTTGCCTAATCTCTCCTCGTAACTCAGACCTTCCATACCAGGCAGCATCCTGGTAAACCTCCTCTGCACTCTCTCGAGTCTCCACATCCTTCCGGTAGTAAGGTGACCAGAACTGGACGCAGTATTCCAAATGAGGTCTAACGAACGTTTTATACAACTGCAACATTAAAGGCCAGCTCTTGTATTCTATACTCCTTCCTATAAAGGCTAACATAATTCTCAGAGGCTTTTTCCCAGGGCTGAAATAGTCGCTACGAGAGGACATCGGTTTAAAGTGCAGGGGAGTAGGTACAGGGGAGATATCAGGAGTAAGTTTTTCACTCAAAGGTGAGTGGAATCGGTGGTGGTGGAGGCAAATTCATCAGGGTCTTTTAAGAGACTTCTGGATGAGTACGTGGAACTTAATAGAATTGAGGTACGAATCCCGCTGCAGCAGAATTTGAACGCCTATCCAGAATCAGCACGAAATTCCGCTTTGGCCGCTCCAGTTACTGAGGAGGTGAGTGATGAGCATCCAACAACACACTACTGGAGAACAGCGGAGGTGGGGGGGGGGGGGAATCTCTTCTTCAGATTGGTGAGGTGTGGAAGGGGGGGGGTCCGCTGTCACTCTGTCTGTGATCAGTGAGGGGGGAAGAGGGGGGGTCCCTCTGTCTGTGATCGTCAGGGAGGGGGGGGGTCCCTCTGTCTGTGATCAGTGAGGGGAGAAGGGGGGGTCCCTCTGTCTGGATCAGTGAGGGGGAGGGGGTCCTCTGTCTGTGATCAGTGAGGGGAGAAGGGGGTCACTCTGTCCTGTGATCAGTGAGGGAGAAGGGGGGGCCCTCTGTCTGTGATCAGTGAGGGGGGAAGGGGGGTCCCTCTGTCTGTGATCAGTGAGGGAGAAGGGGGGGTCACTCTGTCTGTTGTCAGTGAGGGAGAGGGGGGGCTACAGTGAGGGGGGCCCTCTGTCTGTGATCAGTGGTCCCTCTGCTCAGTGAGGGGGAGAGAGGGGTTCCCTCTGTCTGAGTGAGGGGGGAAGGGGGGGTCCCTCTGTCTGTGCTGAGATCCCTCTGTCTGTGAGTGGAGAAGGGGGGATCCCTCTGTCTGTGATCAGGAGGGGGGGAGGGGTCCCTCTCCTGTGATCAGTGAGGGGGGAAGGGGGGTCCCTCTGTCTGTGATCAGTGAGAGTGGGGAAGGGGGGGGTCCCTTGTCTGGGATCAGTGAGGGGGAGGGGGTCCTCTGTCTGTGATCAGTCGTAAGGGGGGGTCCCTCTGTCTGGATCAGTGAGGGGGAGGCTGGTCCCTCTGTCTGTGATCAAGTGAGGGGGGAAGGGGGGTCCCTCTGTCTGTGGAGAGGGGGGGGTCCCTCTGTCTGTGATCAGTGAGGGGGGAAGGGGGGGTCCCTCTGTCTGCGCTCAGTTGAGGGGGGAAGGGGGGGTCCCTCTGTCTCTGTGATCAGTGAGGGGGAAGGGGGGTCCCTCTGTCTGTGATCAGGTGAGGGGGGAAGGAGGGGGTCCCTCTGTCTGTGATCAGTGAGGGGGGGGTCCCTGTCTAGATCAGTGAGGGGGGAAGGGGGGGTCCCTCTGTCTGTGATCAGTGAGGGGGGAGGGGGGGTCCCTCTGTCTGTGATCAGGAGGGGGAAGGGGGTCCCCTCTGTCTGTGATCAGTGAGGGGGGAAGGGGGGGGTCCCTCTGTCTGTGATCAGTGAGGGGGGAGGGGGTCCCTCTGTCTGTGATCAGTGAGGGGGAAGGGGGGGTCCCTCTGTCTTGATCAGTGAGGGGGGGAATCAGTGAGGGGGGTCCCTCTGTCTGTCAGATCCCTCTGTCTGTGATGAGGGGGGAAGGGAGTGGGGGGTCCCTCTGTCTGTGATCAGGTGATCGTGAGGGGGAAGGGGGGTCCCTCTGTCCTGGTGATCAGTGAGGGGGGAAGGGGGGGTCCCTCGTCTGTGATCAGTGAGGGGGGAAGGGGGGGGTCCCTCTGTCTGTGACATGAGGGGAGGGGGGGTCCCTCTGTCTGGTGAAGGGGGGGGCTCTGTCATCAGTGAGGGGGGGGGAGGGGGGGGGGGGGGTCCCTCTGTCTGTGATCAGTGAGGGGGAAGGGGGGGTCCTCGTCTGTGTCTGAGATTCAGTGAGGGGGGAAGGGGGGGTCCTCTGTCTGTGATCAGTAGGGGGAAGGGGGGGGGTCCTCTCGTCTGTGATCAGTGAGGGGGGAAGGGGGGGCCCTCTGTCTGTGATCAGTGGAAGGGGGTCATCTGTCTGGGAGGAGGGGGGGGTCCCTCTGTCTGAGATCAGTGATGGGGGGGAGGGGGTCCCTCTGTCTGTGATCAGTGAGGGGGGAAGAGGGGTGGTCCCTCTGTCTGTGATCAGTGAGGGGGGAAGGGGTCCTCTGCTGTGAGATCAGTGAGGGGGAAGGGGGGGTCACTCTGTCTGGATCACTGAGGGGGGGTGATCAGTGAGGGGGGGGGGGTCCTCTGTCTGAGATCACTGTGATGGGGGGAAGGGGGGGGTCCCTCTGTCTGAGATCGTGAGGGGGTCGAAGGGGGGTCCCCTCTGTCTGTGAGATCACTGTGAGGGGGAAGGGGGGGGTCCCGTCTGTCTGTATCACGTGAGGGGGGGGGGGGTCCCTCTGTCTGTGATCAGTGAGGGGGGGAAAGGGGGGGGTCCCTCTGTCCTGTGATCAGTGAGGGGGGAAGGGGGGTCCCTCTGTCTGTGATCAGTGGAGGGGGAAGGGGGGGGTCCCTCTGTCTTGTCTGATCAGTGAGGGGGAAGGGGGTGGTCCTCTCTGTCTGTGATCCTGAGGGGTGAGTCTGGGGTAAGAGGGGGTCCCCTCTGTCTGACTGTATCCTCTGTTCTGAGATCATGAGGGGGAAGGGGGGTCCTCTGTCTGAGATCAGTGAGGGGGGAAGGGGGGGTCCCTCTGTCTGTGATCAGTGAGGGGGAAGGGGGGGTCCCTCTGTCTTGATCACTGAGGGGGAAGGGGGGGGGTCCTCTGTCTCTGTGATAGTGGGGGGGTCTTGATCAGTGAGGGGGGGGGGGGTCCCTCGTTCTGTGATCAGTGAGGGGGGAAGGGGGGTCCCTCTGTCTGTGATCTGAGGGGAAGGGACCACCTGTCTGTGATCAGTGAGGGGAGGAGGGGTCCCTCTCTGTCTGTGCGATCAGTGAGGGGGGAAGGGGGGGGTCCTCTGTTCTGTGATCATGAGGGGGTGGGGGTCCCTCTGTCTGGATCAGTGAGGGGGGGGGGGGTCCCTCTGTCTGTGATCAGGTGGGGAGATCGTGATGGAGGGGGGAGGGGGGGGATCCCTCGTGATCAGTGGGGGAGAGGGGTCCCTCGTCTGTGATCAGTGAGGGGTCCCTCTGTCTGTGATCAGTGAGAGGGGTCCTCTGTCTGTGATCACTGAGGGGGAGTCCCCTGTCTGCAAGGGGGGAGTCCTCTGTCTGAGATCAGTGAGGGGGGGGGGGGGGGTCCCTCTGTCTGTGATCAGTGAGGGGGGAAGGGGGGTCCCTCTGTCTGTGATCAGTGAGGGGGAAGGGGGGGGTCCCTCTGTCTGTGATCATGAGGGGGGAAGGGGGGTCCCTCTGTCTGTGATCAGTGAGGGTAGGGGGTCCCTCTGTCTGTGATCAGTGAGGGGGAGGGGGGGTCCTCTGTCTGCTGAGGGGGAAGGGGGGGTCCCTCTGATCAGGAGGGGGAAGGGGGAGTGGGTGTGAGGGGGAAGGGGGGGGTCCCTCTGTTCCTGGATCAGTGAGGAGGGGATGGGGGGTCCCTTCTGTCTGAGATCAGTGAGGGGGAGGGGGGGCAGTGAGGGGAAGGGTGGTTCCCGGGTGAAGGGGGGGGGGGTCCCTCTGTCTGTGATCGTGAGGGGGGAAGGGGGGGTCCCTCTGTCTGTGATCAGTGAGGGGGGAAGTCCCTCTGTCTGTGATCAGTGACGTGGGAAGGGTCCCTCTGTCTGAGATCACTGCTCTGTTGTGACATGAGGGGGGAAAGGGTGGGACCCTCTGTCTGTGATCAGTGAGGGGGGAAGGGGGTCCCTCTGTCGTGATCAGTGAGGGGGGTGGGGGGGTCCCTTATCAGTGAGGGGGAAGGGTTCCCTCTGTCTGTGATCAGTGAGGGGGAAGGGGGGGCATTATCAGGAGGGGAGGGGGGGGGTCCCTGTAAATGTGTCAGTGAGGGTAAGTCCCTCTGTCTGATCAGGACTGAGGGGGGAGGGGGTCCCTCGTCTGTTGTCATCAGTGAGGGGGGAAGGGGGTCCCGTTGTCTGAGATCCACGGCCTCTGTCTGAGATCAGTGAGGGAGGGGGGTCCTAACCATCAGTGAGCTGGAGGGGGTCCCTCTGTCTGTGATCAGTGAGGGGGAAAGGGGGGGTCATCATGAGGGGGGAAGGGGGGTTTCTCTGTCTGTGATCAGAGAGGGGGGAGGGGTCCCTCGTGTGATCACTGGGGGGAAGGGGGGTACCTCTGTCTGTGATCAGAGGGGAAGGGGGGGTCCTCGTCTGATCACTGAGTGGGGAAGGGGGGTTCCCTCTTCTGAGATCAGTGAGGGGGGAGGGGGGAGTCCCTCTGTCTGAGATCAGTGAGGGGGGAGGGGTGAGTCCCTCTGTCTGAGATCAGTGAAATGCTTTACGTGTATTGTATTCTGACTTGTGCACAGATAATTCAAGATTGGAAATCTGAGTATTTTTATTGCCTATTATTTTGTAAAATTTAATTATTCGGATACACTGAGACAGAATTTAGCACGGCCAATACGCCTAACCAGCATGTTTTTCAGAGTGTGAGAGGAAACCAGAGCATCCAGGGAAAACCCGTGCACACATGGGGAGAATATGCAGACTCTGCACAGACAGTGACCTCAGCCGAGAATAGAACCCGGGTCCCTGGAGCTGTGAGGCAGCAGTGCTAACATTGAGCCACCATGTCACTCTGTACCCAGGTATTCGACAAAGGGCAACTTGACGGGTAAAAAAAGTGCTGGGTAGCCAGTCATACCCATGTTCAATGAATGAATAAAGAACAAAGAAAACAAATAAATAGCATGAGAGCTGCCAATCTCATCCCCCCCCCATTCTGCCATCATATTGTCCGCTCACTTTACTTTGCTTTCCAGCCTCTGTGTTCTCCCCACAGCTTACATTCCGAAACAGTATTGTATCATAAATAAACTTGTACAGTGAATATTTTATACGTGAAATGCATATATCTCCTTGTACATTTCTTGCAAGTAGCTTTGATCCAATCACTGGTTTTTTTGCAGTACTTCATTAGCACAGCCCGCCAACTTGAATGTTCCCAACTCCTGTACACCTTTGCACCTTCTCTGTTAACTGATATGTCATCTATACTGTCATGTTGACCCAAACACTGTGTGTGTCCTAATCTCTAGCCAATGGTAGCACAGTGGTTAGCACTGCTGCCCCACAGTGCAGATGCGATTCTGGCCTCAGGTGACTGTCTGTGTGGGGTTTGCACCTTCTCCCTTGTGTCTGCATGGGCTTCCTCCAGAGGCTCTGGTTTTTTTCACATTCCATGCCGTGCTAAATTGTCCCTTAGTGTCCAAAGATATGCAGGTTAGGTGGATCGGCCGTGCTAAATTGCCTCTTAGTGTCCAAAGATGTGTAGGTCAGATGGATTGGCCATGCTAAATTGTCCCTCAGTGTCCAAAGATGTGCAGGTTAGGGTGGATTGGCCATGCTAAATTGCCCCTTAGTATCGAAAGATGTGCAGGTTAGGCAGATTGGCCATGCTAAATTGCCCCTTAGTGTCCAAAGATGTGTAGGTCAGGTGGATTGGCCATGCTAAATTGCCCCTTAGTGTCCAAAGATGTGCAGGTTAGGGTGGATTGGCCATGCTAAATGTCCCTTAGTGTCCAAAGATGTGCAGGTTAGGTGGATTGGCCATGCTAAATTGTCCCTTAGTGTCCAAAGATGTGCAGGTTAGGTGGAGGCCATGCTAAATTGCCCCTTAGTGTCCAAAGATGTGCAGGTTAGGTGGATTGGCCATGCTAAATTGCCTAGTGTCCAAAGATGTGTAGGTGTGGATGGCCTGCTAAATGCCCCTTAGTATCCAAAGATGTGCAGGTTAGGTGGATTGGCCATGCTAAATTGCCCTTAGTGTCCAAAGATGTGCAGGTTAGGTGGATTGGCCATGCTAAATTGTCCCTTAGTGTCCAAAGATGTGCAGGTTAGGTGGATTGGCCATGCTAAATTGATCCGAATGTCAGGAGGATTAGCAGAATAAACATGTCGGGGTGCGGGATTATCATTGGTGCAAATTCAATGATCCGAATGGCCTCCTTCTGTCCTATTGGATTTCTATGGATTTACGCCGGTGGGATTCTCCGGTTCCAGTGGCAACACACCCCGCGGCCGCAGGTTTCCTGCAAATATGGAGTGACATCAATGGGAATTCCCACTGACAGGGGCAAGAACAGAGAGCCCCCATGGGTAATAGACAATGAGCCACCTCCCCCTGGCTGGGAGATCAGAGAATCTTGCCATTGAGTCAGAGATTAATGAACAACCAAAGACCACAATTCTCAACAAATAGCATCTAACTGAAAGAAGCAAAATTTCAAACACAAGACACCTCTCTTCCAAATCTGACAATAATGCAACAGGAAAGGTAATTGGTAGGACTCTGAAGAGTGCGGTAGAACAGAGGGATCTGGGAATACAGATACACAATTCCCTAAAAGCAGCGTCACGGTAGATGGTATTGTAAAGAGTGCTTTTGTAGCATTGGCCTTTATAAATCAAAGGATTGAGTGTAAGAGTTGGGATATTATGGTGAGGTTGTATAAGACATTGCTGAGGCCGAATTTAGAGTATTGTGTACAGTTTTGGTCACCGAATTACAGGAAGGATATTAACAAGGTTGAAAGAGTGCTGAGAAGGATGTTGCCGGGACTTGAGAAACTGAGTTACAGAGAAAGGTTGAATACGTTAGGACTTTATTCCCTGGAGTGTAAAAGAATGGATTCTTCTACAGAAGAATGTACAGAAGAAGTGTAGAAGAGATTTGATAGAGGTGTATAAGATTTTGATAGAGTGAATGCAAGCAGGCTTTTTCCACTGAGGCTGGGGGGAGAAAAAAACCAGAGGGCACGCGTTAAGGGTGAAGGGGGAGAAGTTTGAAGGGAATATTAGGGGTGGGGGTGGGGCTTCTTCACACAGAGAGTGGTGGGAGTGTGGAATGAGTTGCCAGATGAAGTGGCAAATACGGGCTCACTTTTAAGAAAAACTTGGACAGGTCCATGGACGAGAGGGGTGTGGAGGGATACGGTCCAGATGTAGGTCAGTGAGATTACGTAGAAACATGGTTCGACACAGACAAGAAGGGCCAAAAGGCCTGTTTCTGTGCTGTAATGTTCTATGGTGCGAAGAGAGCAATAAAACGTAATGGTATCGTGAATCAAGTGAGGAAATTGAGGGTTCGTAGGTCAAATAAATGATTGATAAAGATTTCCAGGGGAGAGGGGGAATTGACGCTGGGATCTCTCGGGGATCATACGTCGGATTTTGCAAAAACACCTTCTATAATGGTGAGGTCAGTGAGTACATGATAAGACAACAAGAAAATATAATCGACAAAGATACCACCTCTACAATTAGCCTCAACAACGATGCTCCACAAGGCTGTGTTCTCAGCCCCCTATTATACCCCTTATACACTAACGACGTATCCCCCTCCAACTCAATTCTCAAGTTTGCCGTAGTGGGTCGGATCTCAAACAATGACAAGATGGAAGAGATAGTTAATCTGGTGTGACAGCAATTCCCTCTCCCTCAATGTCGACAAAACAAAGGGGATAGTTTTCGACTTCAGGAGGAGTAGCGGAGAGTATGATCGGGGGTGAAATGGGAATGTGCAGAAGCTTCATATTTCTAGGTGTTCAGATCACCTATCTTGCTGACGCTATAGTTAAGAAAGCCCACCCAAGCCTCTACTTTCTCAGGAAGAAATTTGGCATGTCTGCTACGACTCTCGCTATCTTTTATGGATGTAAAGTATTCTTTCTGGATATATCACAACTTGATGTGGGCTCCTGCTCTGCCCAAGACCGCAGGAAACTACAAAGGATCATGAACGCAGACCATCACACAAACCAGTTTCTCATCCATTGACTATGTCCAAACTTCCCGCTACCTCGGAAAAGCAGCAGGCACAATCGAGGACTTCATGACATATTCTTTTCCAACCTCTTCCGAGAGGAAAAAGATATTAGAATCTGAAGTCGCATAACTTAAGAACAGCTTCTTCCCCGCTGCCACTGGATATTTGAATGGACCTGCTTTGTATTAAGATGATCTTTCTCTGCATCTTAGGTATAACTATAGCACTACGCACTGTCTCCTTTCTTTCTCCCCTAAGTGCTCTACTAACGGTATGCTTTGAATGTATAGCATGAAGGAACAATACTGTTCATTGTAGCCCAGTACACGTCGCAACAATAAACCAAATCAAACAAAATCTTTCAGAAGCTAGTCTAATCAGTAACTAACAGTTAGGGTAACTTGGATAACCAAGTCTGGGTTTAATAAATGCACCGTTTATGATGCAGACATGTTGGCGCAGAGGGGAGGTCATGGAATATGTTATCTGCGAGATGAAATCATTTTGATTTTAACTCAATTGTTGCCAAGTTAAACACTAAGCTTATAAGACACCTGGTTCCGCCTCATACTGGCCAGGAACGAGACAGTGGTGAAGACAGTTTCAGTTTTAAAGTTCATTTATTATCGGCTTACGTTAACACCGCAATGAAGTTACTGCGAAAATCCCCTAGTTGCCACAGCTGTTTGGGTACGCTGAGGGACAATTTATCATGGCCAACGCACATCGCTCGGACTGTGGGAAGAAACCAGAGAAAACCCACACAGACAGAGGGAGAACTTGCAGACTCCGCACGGACAGTGACCCAAGCCGGGAATTGAACCTGGGTCCCTGGCACTGCGAGGCAGCAGTGCTATCCGACTGTGTCACAACGGGTGAAGATAGTGGCTTTAGTCTACATCAATTACCTGGGGGATTACAGATCTAAAAGCTGTTTGTGTGCATTAACAAGGAACACCAACAGCAACAAAAATGAGAGAGTACGTTAAATGTATAATAATATTGTCTATCATAGATTTACACAACTAGCAACTGGATGCAGACAACAAGTAACTAGCAAGGCAGAATAAGTGATAGAACTAGTGATAGAATCATAAAAATCTGCAGTGCAGAAGGAGGCCATTTGGCCCATAAAAACTGCAACGCCTTTCAGAAGAAACATCTTACTCAGGCCCACATTGCGCCCTATCCCTGTAACACTGTGCGTTTAACATGGCCAATCCACCTAACCTGCACATTTTTGGACACTAAGGGGCAATTTAACATGGCCAATCCACCTAACCTGCACATTTTTGGACACTAAGGGGCAATTTAGCATGGCCAATCCACCTAACTGACACATCTTTGGACACTAAAGAGCAATTTAGCATGGCCAATCCACCTAATCTGCACATCTTTGACACTAAGTGACAATTTAGCATGGCCAATCCACCTAACCTACACATCTTTGGACACTAAGGGACAATTTAGCATGGCCAACCCACCTAACATAAAAGAACAAAGAACAAAGAACAAAACAGCACGGGAAACAGGCCCTTCGGCCCAACGAGCCTGCGCCACCACCCCGATGTTCCCACCTCTACCCGTGATCCCTGTCCGTGTTTATAGATCTATGGATTAAAAACCAAATTTGAGACAATTTAGGGAGAATTTGTTTTGCCAATTAGCCTAAGAGCACATCTTTGGGATGTGGGAGGAAACCGGAGCACCCGGAGAAAACCCACGCAAGCACGGGGAGAATGCGCAAACTCCCACAGACACAGGCCCAAATCCATGTATCTGCACAGCACAGCGATAGTCACTGAGCTGTCGTGTTGCCCATCAGATGGTCCAGGTCAGGCGTACACTAACGACGTGAAGCACTAGGATACTCTCGAAAAAGATCCAAGAGCAGCCCTCTCACGACCCATCGCATGTATGCCCCTCATTAGACAACAAGGTGGACCAAAGCACCTGTAGGATAAAAACAAGTACATCAATATCATCATCTATTTACACACTTCCCAGGGACTCCCAAGGCTCATGATCCCTATTTTAAATCAGTTTTCTATACCCCTCCATTCCCATTCTGTTCATGTGCCCATCTAAGTATTTCTTAAATAACTCCAGAGTACCTGCCTCCACCACTTTACTTGGCAGCGCATTCCATACCCCCACCACCCTCTGTGTGAAAAAACTCCCTCTAGCATCCAAATTATACCTTACCCCCCTCACCCTAAGCCCGTGACCCCTCGTGCTATTTGAGTCCATCCTAGGAAAAAGCTTAACCCTGTTTACTCTATCTATACCCTTCATAATCTTGTACACCTCTATTAGATCTCCTCTAAGTCTACGTCTTTCTAAGGAAAACAGTCCCAATTTGCCTAATCTCTCCTCGTAACTCAGACCTTCCATACCAGGCAGCATCCTGGTAAACCTCCTCTGCACTCTGTCCAGGGTCTCCACGTCCTTCCGGCAGTAAGGACTAGGGGACAATTTTGCATGCCCAATCCACCTAAACTACACATCTTTGGATACTAAGGGGCAATTTAGCATGGCCAATCGACCTAAACTGCACATCTTTGGACACTAAGGGACAATTTAGCATGGCCAATCCACCTAACATGCAAATCTTTGGACACTAAGGGACAATTTAGCATGGTCAATCCACCTAACCTGCACATCTTTGGACACTAAGGGACAATTTAGCATGGCTAATCCACCTAACCTGCACATCTTTAGACACTAAGGGGCAATTTAGCATGGCCAATCCACCTAACCTGCACATCTTTGGACACTAAGGGGCAATTAGGCATGGCCAATCAACTTAACCTGTACATCTTTGGACACTAAGGGGCAATTTAGCATTGCCAATCCACTTAACCTGTACATCTTTGGACAACAAGGGGCAATTAGGCATGGCCAATCCACCTAACCTGCACATCTTTGGACACTAAGGGGCAATTTAGCATGGCCAATCCACCTAACATGCAAATCTTTGGACACTAAGGGACAATTTAGCATGGCCAATCCACCTAACATGCAAATCTTTGGATACTAAGGGACAATTTAGCATGGTCAATCCATCTAACCTGCACATCTTTGGACACTAAGGGACAATTTAGCATGGCTAATCCACCTACCCTGCACATCTTTGGACACTAAGGGGCAATTAGGCATGGCCAATCCACTTAACCTGTACATCTTTGGACACTAAGGGACAATTTAGCATGGTCAATCCACTTAACCTGTACATCTTTGGACACCAAGGGGTCATTTAGCATAGCCAATCCACGTAACCTGCACATCTTTGGACACTAAGGGGCAATTTAGCATAGCCAATCCACTTAACCTGCACATATTTGGACACTAAGGGACAATTTAGCATGGCCAATCCACCCAATCTACCCATTCTGGGAGACTAAGGGGAAATTTAAGCTGACCAATCCTCCTAAACGGTGGAGTGTGGGAGGAAACTGGAGCAACCGGATGAAAGCTTCACAGACACATGAGAATATGGCAACCACCAGACAGACAGTCACCCAAGGCTGGATTTGAACCCAGGTCCCTGATGCTGCTCACCTGCTGTGCCATTTCTTGGTTAAATTGGGCCAATAGATTTAACAGCTGCTTGTTGTGAGTTGCCAGGGGTACCAACTATAGCCAGGATGGGATAGTAAATGTATTGAAAAATCAAAAAAAGCGTAATACATCCAATGTGGCACTCTAAGGGTAAAACCTAGTAAGAACCTCCATCTCCCATGAGATAACCCTGTCCATTGAGGTAATGTTCCAATCTCCTATTCTCCAATTCTGACCGATTGCCGTAACATTATAAGGTAATATTCCCAGACGCTGACACACTGTTGTAACAGTCCCACATATCGATCCCAGATCCCAAGTTTTTTTGCAAAGCATTCTGCAGAGGGATCTGGATAGGCTGAGCGAGTGGGCGAGGACCTGGCAGATGGAGTATAACATTAGCAAATGTGAGGTTATCCACTTTGGAAGAAATAATAGCAGGAGAGATTATTATTATTTAAATGGTGAAAAGCTGCAGCATGCCATGGTGCAGAGGGACCTGGGCGTCCTTGCGCACGAATCGCAAAAACCCAGTCTGCAGGTGCAGCAGGTGATCAAGAAGGCAAATGGGATGTTGGCCTTTATCGCGAGGGGGGTTAGAATATAAAAGCAGGGAGGTCTTGCTGCAACTGAAAAGGGCACTGGTGAGGCCGCAACTGGAGTTACTGTGAGCAGTTTTGCTCCCCTTATTTGTGAAAGGATATATTGGCCTTGGAGGGAGTATAGAGAAGGTTCACCGGGCTGATACCGGAGATGAGGGGATTAGCTTATGAGGAGAGATTGAATAGACTGGGCCTGTACTCGTTGGAGTTTAGAAGGGAGGATCTTATAGAGAATTACAAGATAATGAAGGGGATGGATAGGGTAGAGGGAGAGAGATTCTTCCCGCTTGGAAAGGAAACCAGAACTCGAGGGCACAGCCTCAAAATAAGGAGGGGGGATGATGTTTAGAACAGAGTTGGGGAGGAACTTCTTCACTCAAAGGATGGTGAATCTCTGGAATTTTCTGCCCATTGAAGTGGTGGAGGCTCCTCGTTGAATATATTTCAGTCACGGGTAGATAGATTTCTGATCGATAAGGGAATTAAGGGTTATGGGGAGAAAGCAGGAAAGTGGAACTGATCCACTTCAGATCAGCCAGGATCTTATTGAATGGCGGGGCAGGCTCGAGGGGCTGGATGGCCGATTCCTGCTCCCATTTCTTATGTTCATTCAGATCTATGCTCTCAGGAATCACTGGACGTTGATGGGGCCTACAAACCTACAAATCATCGTTCTAATATTATCGTTATTTAGTCTCAGAATCGGAGCACTAACATTTTCCTTCGATTCTGACCCACATAATCCCTCTCCCTGGAGACATATCAGGAGGGAATAGTGTAATATAATGGTGGAACACAGAGAATACACTCCTACATTAATAGAAACAAAACAAAGCCTCCAGGGACTCAGCCCTTGTCCGTGGAGATAAAATTTGTGACAGTCACTGAACAAACAAATCCTTTTAACCCTTCCCAGCCAAACCATCACTGTCTACTGCAATAAAGTGGAACGTTTACCTGGCCTAATGTGAAGGCTTTGGAATGAAAACCTTGTGGAAATAGCGGAATCAAACAACAAACAAAGAAAATTCCAGCACAGGAACAGGCCCTTCGGCCCCTCCAAGCCTGCACCGACCACATTGCCCCAACTGAACTAAAATCCTCTACCCTTCCAGAGACCGTAACCGTCTATTCCCATCCTATTCATGGATTTGTCAACACACCTTTTAGAACTCACTATCGTATCCACTTCCACTCCCTCCCCCAAGTTCCAGGCACTCACCACCCTCTGTGTAAAAAACTTGCCCCCTACGTGTCCTTTAAACCTTGCCCCTCACACCTTAAACCTGTGCCCCCTTAGTAATTGACTCTTCCCCCCTGGGGGAGAAAGCTTCTGACTATCCACTCTGCCCCTCATAATCTTGTAGATTTCTATCAGGTCGCCCCTCAACCTTAGTGAGAACAAACCCAAGTTTTCTCCGACCTCTCCTCATAGCTAATGCCCTCTATATCCGGGCAACATCCTGGTAAATCTTTTCTGTACCTTCTCCAAAGCCTCCACATCCTTCTGATAGTGTGGCAACCAAAACTGAACACCAAGTGTGACCTTACTAAGGTTCTATAAAGCTGAAAAATGACTTGCCAATTTTTAAACTCAGTGCCCTGGCCGATGAAGGCAAACATGCCGTACGCCTTCTTGACTACCTTCTCCACCTGCGTTGCCACTTTCAGTGACCTGTGTACACCAGATCCCTCTGCCTATCAATACTCTTACGGGTTCTGCTATTTACTGTATATTTCTGATCTGTATTTGAACTTCCAAAATGCATTGCCTCACATTTGTCTAGATTAAACTGTATCTGCCATCTCTCTGCCCAAGTCTCCAACCCATCTACATCCAACTGCATCCTCTAAAGATCCTGATCACAATCCGTAATTCCTTTGTGTTGAACGTTTAAAGTTTACTTATAAACATCACAAGTAGGCTTACATTAACACTGCAATGAGGTCACTGTGGAAACACCCTAGTCGCTAAACTCCGGTGCATGTTCGGGTACACCGAGGGAGACTTCAGCAAGACCAATGCACACTAACCAGCCCTTTTTTTGGACTGTGGGAGGAACCCGGAGCACAACACACGCAGACGAATGGGAATATATGCAGACACTGTGCAGACAATGCCCCAAGCCGGGGATCGAACCCGGCTCCCTGGCGCTGTGAGGTAGCAGCGCTAACCCGGTGTGACACCAAATATGTCCTGATTTTTGTGAGCTGGGTAATTTTTCAGTTCAGGAGTACAGGTCATCCATTATGTTGCTGATTGTAGTCAGAACTCATCATCTTTTACATATCTTATGTCACATGCCTTGGTAGCACAGTGGGTTCGCACTACTGCTTCACAGCCCCAGGGTCCTGGGTTCGATTGCCGGCTCTGTGTGGAGTCTGTACGTTCTCCTCGCGTCTGTGCACGGGTTTCCTCCCACTTCCTCCCACAGTCCAAAGATGTGCGGGTTATCTTGATCGGCCATGCTAAGAAATTTGCCTTAGTGTCCAGGGATGTGGAGGTTAGAGGGATTAGATGGTATAATCTATGGGAGTAGGGCCTGCTTGGGATTGTGTTGGTACAGAATCGATATGGCGAAGGGCCTCTTTCTGCACAGTAGGGTTTTATGTTCGTACAGCACAGAACCAGCCCTTCAGCCCATCGAGTCTGCACTGACAATATCTACCACTGAAAGTGCGCTAATCCCTTTTTCCCGTGCCATATCGTTGAATGTTCTCAAGTTTCAAGTGCTCATCCAAATATGTTTTAAAGATTTCCAGCCTCCACTACTTTCCCCAGGTAGCGTATTCCAGATTCCCACCACCCTTCAGGGATCTGTGAGTAAGTACCCAAATATCTCTCTGTGCCTCTGAGCTTCCCAGTATCCTATTCATTGAATACTTTGGCATTTCTCCTTCCAAAGTGCATCATCCTCTCACACACCAGGGTTAAATATAGGGTATAGTTAGATTAAACAGAGTTAAGCTTTCTCCTAGGATGGACTCGAATAGCACGAGGGATCATGAGCTTAGGGTGAGGGGGGTAAGGTATAATTTCGATGCTAGACGGAGTTTTTTCACACAGAGGGTGGTGGGGGTATGGAATGCGCTGCCAAGTAAAGTGGTGGAGGCAGGTACTCTGGAGTTATTTAAGAAATACTTAGATGGGCACATGAACAGAATGGGAATGGAGGGGTATAGAAAACTGATTTAAAATAGGGATCATGAGCCTTGGGAGTCCCTGGGAAGTGTGTAAATAGATGATGATATTGATGTACTTGTTTTTATCCTACAGGTGCTTTGGTCCACCTTGTTGTCTAACGAGGGGCATACACGCGATGGGTCGTGTGAGGGCTGCTCTTGGATTTTTTTCGAGAGTATCCTAGTGCTTCACGTCGTTAGTGTACGCTTGACCTGGACCATTTGATGGGCAACACGACAGCTCAGCGACTATCGCTGTGCTGTGCAGATACATGGATTTGGGCCTGTGTCTGTGGGAGTTTGCGCATTCTCCCTGTGCTTGCGTGGGTTTTCTCTGGGTGCTCCGGTTTCCTCCCACGCCCCAAAGATGTGCTCTTAGGCTGACTGGCGAAACAAATTCTCCCTAAATTGTCTCAAATTTGGTTTTTAATCCATAGATCTATAAACATAGACAGGGATCACGGGTAGAGGTGGGAACATCGGGGTGTTGGGCTGAAGGGCCTATTTCCCGTGCTGTTTTGTTCTTTGTTCTTTGTTCTAAATGCTCTGTCCATTTGATCAACCTGTCCAGTAGCCCATGATCTTTGCGTCAACAGGAGCCGCTCCACCAGTCTCATAGAACATAGAACATAGAACATAGAACAATACAGCACAGAACAGGCCCGTGTCTTGTTGTCATCCGCAAACGTCCTTATCTTTCCTTCCAGCTACTTCTGGACAGAAGGGAATTGACTCGATTAGAAACTGATGCTGGAGGCCTCGGAGGGGACGTCGAGCTGGACAGTCACCCATTCTGCAATTCTGGCTGTAGACAGCTGAAAATCATTGGCTCATCTCTTACAATTCCACCCCGGAGTTCCCACCCTGGGGGACCCTCTGGAGTAAGGCACCTCCGACTTTGTCGGTTCCAAAGTGAAATGGGGAGAAAGCAGGAAAATGGAACTGATCCACTTCAGATCAGCCATGATCTTATTGAATGGCGGGGCAGGCTCGGGGGGCTGGATGGCCCTACTCCTGCTCCTATTTCTTATGTTCTTAAGAGTTTCCACAAATACGTAAAGGACAAAAGACTAACTAGAGAGAGAGAGTAGGGCCAGTAAAGGATCAACAGGGTTACCTATATGCAGATCCACAAGAGATTGATGAAACCACAACACAGACAGAACAAACCATTCATAGAGAAGGAAAGGAGAGGGTACAGGATGTAGTGTTACAGTCACAGCGAGGGGTGTAGAGAGAGATCAACTTAATGCAAGGTAGGTCCTTTCAAAAGTCTGACAGCAGCAGGGAAGAAGCAGTTCTTGAGTCGGTCGGTGCGGGACCTCAGAGTTTTGTATCTTTCCCCCAATGGAAGAAGGTGGAAGAGAGAATGTCCGGGGTGCGTCGGGGATCCTTGATTATGCCGGCTGCTTTCCTGAGGCAGCAGAAGTGTAGATGGAGTCAATGGATGGGAGGCTGGTTTGTGAGATAGATTTGGACGCGGTCTTGGGCACAGCAAGAGCCCAGACCGAGCTGTGATACATCCAGAGAGGATGCTTTCTATGGGGCATCTGGAAAAGTTGGTGAGAGTCGTAGCAGACATGCTGAATTTCCTTGGTCTTCTGAGAAAGTAGAAGTGTATCCCAGGACATTGTGGGGAGGCTAGGGAGGAAAATGCGGGCCCCGTAGCAGAGATATTTGAATCATTGAATGCCGCAGGTGAGATGCCTGAATGTTAGAGAGCGGCAAAAGTTGTGCCTTTGTTGAAGAGGGCTGCGGGGAAAAGTAGGCTGGTGAGCTCAACGTCTGTGATAGATAAATTGTCAGAAGGTATTTTGAGACACAAGATCCTCAGGCACTTAGAGAGGCAAGGTTTGATTAGGGACAGTCAGCATGGCTTTATGAGTGGAAAATCATATCTCACAAATTTGATTGAGTTGTTTGAAGGGGTGAGCAAGAAGGTAGATGAGGGCGGTGCAGTCAACATTATCTACATGGGCTTTAGAAGTGCCTTTGACAAGGTACCACATGGGAGGTTGTTACATCAGCTTGAATCTCATGGGATCCACGGTGAGGTCGCTAAACGGACACAAAACTGGGTTGCTGACGGATTAAGAAATCTCACAACACCAAGTTAAAGGCCAACAGGTTTATTTGATAGTTAACCCATAAGCTTTCGGGGTTTGCCTCTCTGTCAGGTGAGTGGGGAATTCCTCACCTGATGAAGGGGCAAATCCTGAAAGTTTATGGGTTTACGATCAAACAAACTTGTTGAAATTTAACCTGGTGTTGTGAGACTTCTTACTGTGTTTACCCCAATCCAACGCTGGCATTTCCACATCAATACTGATAGATGAAAGGTAGTTATTGATAGTTGTTTTTCTAACTGAAGGCCTGTGACCAGCAGAGTGCCTCAGGGATCAGTGCTTGGTCCACTGTAATTTGTCACTTACATTAATGATTTGGATGAGAATATAAGGAAAATGGTTAGTAAGTTTGCAGATGACATCAAGCTTGGTGGCACAGAGGACAGTGAAGAAGATTATCCAGGATTGCAATGGGATCTTGATCGATTGGGCCAGTGGGCCGATGAATGGTGGATGGAGTTAGATAAATGTGAGGTTATATACTTTGGTTCATCAAACTCGGACTTACTTAATTAATGGAAGGCTTTGAGAAGAGTTACAGAACAAAGAGATCTCGGGGAGCAAGTTCATAGCTCCTTGAAAGTGGGCAGGGTGGTGAAGAAGGCATCCAGAATATTTGGTTTCATCAGTCAGAAAATTGCATACTGGAATCGGGACATCTTGTCAAAGTTGTACAAGTCTTTGGAATACAGATTTGATCACGCTATTTAAGAAATGATATTATTAAGTTCGAAAGAGTGCAGAAAAAATTTACCAGAACACTACCATGATTTAATACTTTGAGTTATGAGGAGAAACTCAATGGACTGGGATTTTTTTGCCTGGAGCCTAGGAGGATTAGGGGTGAATTTATAGAGGTCTATAAAATAACAGGGGTATAGACAAAGCAGATAGTCAACATCTTTTCCCAAAGATACTAGAGGGCGCAGGTTTAAGGTGAATTTTTTCACACAGAGGGTGGCGAATGTCTGAAACAAGTTGCTAGAGGTTGCAACAGACGCTGGTACAATTTTCTCTTTTAAAAAAAGAATTTAGACAGCGAGGTGAGTAAGATGGCTATCGAGGGACATGGGCCAAATGCTGGCAATTGGGACTAGCTTAATGGTAAGGATGGAACAGCATAGACAAGTTGGGCCAAAGGGCCTGTTTCCTTGCTGTAAACCTCAATGACTCAATGTCTGATCTGCTGATGTCTGTACCCATGTGAGATGTTCATCCCCAAGTTTCTGCCTGACAATCTTCTGTATCTTTTTATCTTCACGTGACAACTCTCACTAATTTTAACAGACCCACCGTAGAAAGCATCCTTTCTGGATGTATCCAATGCTTGGTATGACTCTTGTACTGTCCAAGACCACAAAAAACTACAAAGGGTCATGAATGCAGCCCAGTCCCATCACACAAAGCAGCTTCCCATCCATCTCCACTTCCACTGCCTTAGAAAAAGCAGCTATGCACCCGGGACATTCTCTCTTCCACCTTCTTCCATCGGGAAAAAGATACAAACCCTTAAACTTTCAGATCACCTACTGACCATCTCAAGAACAGCTTCTTCCCTGTTGCCGTCAGACTTTTGAATGGACCAACCTCATATTAAGTTGATCTTTCTCTACACCCTCGCTGTGACTGCAACACTACATTCTGCACCCCCTCCTTTCCTTCTCCCCTCTGTAGTCTATGAACAGTATGCTTTGTCTATATAGCACGTGAGAAACAATACTTTTCACTGTATCACAGTCCATGTGACAATACCTAGCAAGAGCAAATGCATGGGCTAATTTAGTTAACTGGTTTGCGGATGACACCAAGCTTGGTGGCACAGTGGACAGTGAAGAAGATTATCCAAGATTGCAATTGGATCTCGATCGATTGGGGCAGTGGGCCAATGAATGGCTGATGGAGTTTAAATTAGATAAATGCGAAGTTATGCATTTTAGTACATCAAACTAGGACTTAATTAATGGAAAGACTTTGGGGAGAGTTACAGTACAAAGGGATCTAAAGGTGCAAGTTCATAACTCCTTGAAAATTGAATCACAGGTGGGCAGCGTGGTGAAGAAGGCATTCAGAATATTTGGTTCCATCAGTCAGAAGATTGAATACTGGAAACGGGACATCTTGTTGAAGTTGTACAAATCATTGGAATACAGATTTGATCACATTATAATCTCTCCTTCAACGTCAACAAAACGATGGAGGTTGTAATTGACTTTGGAAGTGTAAAGGAGAACATGCCCCCTGTCTACTTCAATGGGGATGAAGTAGAAAGGGTCGGGAGCTTCGAGTTTTCAGTTGCCCAGGTCACCAACAACCTGTTCCCCCGCCAAAACCAACACTATTGTTAAGAAAGCCCCACCAACGCCTCTACTTTCTCAGAAGACTAAGGAAATTTGGCATGTCCGCTACGACTCTCACCAGCTTTTACAGATAACCCATAGAAAGCATTCTTTCTGGTTTTATCACAGCTCGGTCTGGGCTCCTGCTCTGCCCAAGACGAAAAGGAACTACAAAGGGTCATGAATGTAGCCCAAGTCCATCATGCAAACCAGCCTCCCATCCATTGAATCCCTCTACACTTCCCGCTGCCTCGGGGAAAAGCAGCCGGCATAATTAAGGACCCCCCCACACATCTCGGCCGTTCTCTCTACGGTCCGGAAAAAGTCTGAGATCACATATCAACTGACTCAAGAACAGCTTCTTCCCTGCTGATGTCAGACTTTTGAATGGACCTACTTCACATTAAGTTGATCTCTCTCTACACTTTCGCTATGACTGTAACACTACATTCTGCACCCTCTCCTTCTCTGTGAACAATATGCTTTGTCTCTACAGCACTCAAGAAACAATGCAATAATAAATCAAAGCCGAATCAAATCAAAATAATAAATCAAATTGTATCTTTGAAAGTTAATTTTTAAAGATAATCTGAGTGTCTATTCACGGAGTGTTGATGTGACTGTCAAGGTGAGCAGTTGTTCCCTTTCTTTGAGACTAATTGTGCTCTGTGAGTTAGGGAAGGTCTAGAACATAGAACATAGAACATAGAACATTACAGCACAGAACAGGCCCTTCGGCTTTCGATGTTGCGCCGACCAATATAAAAAGCAATGCCCCTCCAAACTAAACCATTCCCTTGTCTTCCATATACTTATCAACTAACCTCTTAAACGCCACCAAACGTGGCGCATCTACAACTGCTGCAGGCAGGGCATTCCACTCCCTAATCACTCTTTGAGTAAAGAACCTACCTCTGATATCCATCCTACAACTATCACCCCTTAATTTAAAGCTGTGTCCCCTCGTGCTAGCTTTTTCCATCCTAGGAAAAAGGCTATCACTGTCCACCCTATCTAAACCTCTAATCATCTTATATGTTTCGATTAGGTCCCCTCTTAGCCGCCTCCTTTCTAACGAAAACAACCTCAAATCCCTCAGCCTCTCTTCATAAGACCTGCCCTCCATACCAGGCAACATCCTGGTAAACCTCCTCTGTACCCTCTCCAATGCCTCCACATCTTTCTTATAATGTGGGGACCAGAACTGCACACAATACTCCAAGTGCGGCCGCACTAGAGTTTTGTACAGTTGCAACATGACGTTGCGGCTCCGAAATTCAATCCCTCTACCAATAAAAGCCAAGACTCCATATGCCTTCCTAACAACCTTCTCGACCTGACTGCCTACTTTCAGGGATCTATGCACATACACACCAAGATCCCTCTGTTCGTCTAGACTACTAAGAATCCTACCATTTGCCCTATACTCTACACATTTATTATTTCTGCCATAGTGCATTACCTCACACTTTTCCACATTAAACTCCATTTGCCACCTCTCGGCCCAGCTCTGCAACTTGTCCAAGTCCCTCTGCAAACTATAACACCCCTCTTCACTATCTACCACTCCACCGACTTTAGTGTCATCTGCAAATTTACTAATCCATCCTTCAATACCCTCATCCAGATCATTTATAAAAATTACAAACAGCAGGGGCCCCAAAACAGACCCCTGAGGTACACCACTTGTCACCGAAAAGATATCTGGTAGATTCAGTGTGAGACAGGAACACTGGCGGCTAAACCCCACATTCTCAACTCATTTTTAATCCAATCCCTGCAGTGCAGAAGGAGGCCAATCGGCCCATCGAGTCTGCACTGACCCACAATCCGGATTCCCCATTACCCTATTTATTGACCCGACTTACCCCCTGACACTCCGGGACAAACAACCTAATCGCACTTTGGTGTGCGGGAGGAAACCGGAGCCCCCAGAGGGAGCCCAGGGAGAATGTGTAAACTCCACACAGACAGTGACCTCAGCCGGGAATCGAACCCAGCTTCCTGGCGCTGGGAGACGGCAGTTCGAAGCCAAAAAGTCAATGTCAGGAGTGGGATTCGAACCCACGCCTCCAGAGGAGACTGCGACCTGAACGCAGCGCCTTAGACCGCTCGGCCATCCTGACTCCCTTCAAGGGAGTCTAGGGTCCACTTGTAAAGGAGGAATTGAACCCCAGGCAATGAAGTTTGGAGATAGGTTCTATTGGGATAATGGTGCTGAAGTCTGAATTTTAGCCTACCTAAAATAGTCTGACATAATTGTCTTTGTTACCCAGGTGTTCCGGGGTTGGGGCCGCATGATGGCACAGTGGGTTAGCACTGCTGCCTCACAGCACCGTGGGGCCCAGGTTCGATTCTGGCCTCGGGTGACTGTCTATGTGGAGTTTGCACATTCACCCCGTATCTGTGTGGGTTTCCTCCAGGTGCACCGGTTTTCTCCCACAGTCCAAAGATGTGCAGGTTAGATGGATTGGCAATGTTAAATTGTCCCTTAGTGTCCAAAGATGTGCAGGTTAGCTGGATTGGCCGTGCTAAATTTCCCCTTAGTGTCCAAAGATGTGCAGGTTGGGTGGATTGGCCATGCTAAATTGTCCCTTAGTGTCCAAAGATGTGCAGGTTGGGTGGATTGGCCATGCTAAATTGCCCCTTAGTCTCCAAAGATATGTAGGTAAGATGGATTGGCCATACTAAATTGTCCCTTGGTGTCCAAAGATGTGCAGGTTAGTGTTTTGGCATCAACTACTTCCTGTGGGAATAAATTCCACAGGCTTACCGAGAGAAGAAATGTCCATCCTAAATGGTCTGCCCTGAATCCACCCCTGGATCTGGATCATCAAATTCAATACCCTCATTCCCATTATCTTCCCAATACCCTTTACCTCCCCAAGAGCGATATCTAATTTTTTCCTGAAATCACGCAACGTTTTGGCCTCAACTAATTCCTGTGGGAATGAATTCCATAGGCTTACCGGGTGAAGGAATGTCCATCCTAAATAGTCTTCCCTGAATCCCCGGAGTGTGACCCCATCCCCTGCTTCTGGACCCTCCCCCCACCATCAGGAACATCCTCCCTGCATTTACCCTGTCTAATCTTGTTAGAATTTTATAAATCTCTATGAGATTTCCCTCCTCTGAATCCTAACCGAGTCAATCTCTCCTCGTACATCAGTCCCACCATCCACAGAATCCGCCTGGTTGTAAGAAGTAATGTTATCTCGCCTATAAATATCAGTCCTCCCTTTTGAAAATGCAATGTTTTTGCATAGCTCCCACAGACAAAGATTTAATATTCTGATATTACTATTCTGTCACTTTTTTTTTCTCTATGGATCAAGCTAATGCTCTTCTGCATCATAGCTTTTTGGACTAAATTTGTTTGTTTACTGACTGTCACTAATTTCCATGTCCCTGAACACCTCAGGAGCTTGCAATGTTCTATAAATAACCAACTGTGTTCAAGGTGACACTCCACAATATCAGCCGGAAAATCGCCCTCCAGTAGTTTGGGATACTCCCTCTTGGAAGCATTAGGGAGGGAAAAGCCAGCTCAAAATCTGAGAGCGGCGGATTGGAGTGGCAACCACGGAATGGGTTCAGATTTCAGGACAGTGGGTTGGTACAATACCGATAAAAACCAGAATCCAGGAATGATGGATTGGAATGAGACATTAATGAGCAGGAACTTGTGGGAGCTGAACTATCTTGCAACTTATTACGAGACAGTAAGATTATCTTATCGCATCTATTTGGCCCTTGTGATTATTCAACACATTTACTATCCTGTCCTTGCCATTGTCGGTGTCCCTGGTAAGTTAGAATCTAACTATTAACTATTATTATTATTAACTAATAATGATAATTATTATTAACTAACTATATAAGATGATTAGAGGTTTAGATAGGGTGGACAGTGATAGCTTTTTTCCTAGGATGGAGAAAGCTAGCACGAGGGTACACAGCTTTAAATTAAGGGGTGATAGTTATAGGACGGATATCAGAGGTAGGTTCTTTACCCAGAGGGTGGTTCGGGAGTGGAATGCCCTGCCTGCGGCAGTTGTAGATGCACCAAGTTTGGTGGTGTTTCAGAGGTTAGTTGATAAGTTTATGGAAGAGAAGGGAATGGTTTAGTTTGGAGGGTCATTGCTTTTTTTTCATAATTGGTCGGCGCAACATCGAAGGCCGAAGGGCCTGTTCTGCGCTGCAATGTTCTATGTTCTATGTTCTATGAATGCTATTTCACTCGTATGTTCTTGGTGTTTGCTGTTGTTCTTGCCAAATCTCTTGTACAACCGATCGCTAATCCTGAATTCACATTATTGGAGTTTACTCTCTAATTACTGCCCTTGTTTCCAAGCCAGTATCTGAATAAGGGCAGCACGGTGGTTAGCACAGCCGCCTCACAGACCCAGAACCAGCGTTCGATTCCAGTCTGCATGGGTTTCCCCCAGGTGCCCCTGTTTCCTTCCACTGTCCAAAGATGTGCAGGTTAGGTGGATTGGCCATGCTAAATTGCCCCTTAGTGTCCAAAGATGTGCAGGTTAGGTGGATTGGCCATGCTAAATTGCCCCTTAGTGTCCAAAGATGTGCAGGTTAGGTGGATTGGCCATGCTAAATTGCCCCTTAGTGTCCAAAGATTGTGCAGGGTTAGTGGATTGGCCATGTTAAAATTGGCCCTTACTGTCAAAGATGTGCAGATTAGGTGGATTGGCCATGCTAAATTGCCCTTAGTGTCCAAAGATGTGCGGGTTAGGTGGATTGGCCATGCTAAATTGCCCCTTACTGTCCAAAGATGTGCAGATTAGGTGGATTGGCCATGCTAAATTGTCCCTTAGTGTCCAAAGATGTGCAGATTAGGTGGATTGGCCTGCTAAATTGCCCCCTTCTGTCCAAAGATGTGAGATTAGGTGGATTGGCCATGCTAAATTGCCCCTTAGGGTCCAAGATGTGACAGGTAGGTGGATGGCCATCCATAAATTGCCCCTTAGCTTCCAAAGATGTGCAGGTTAGGTGGATTGGCCATGCTAAATTGCCCCTTATTGTCCAAAGATGTGCAGGTTAGGTGGATTGGCCATGCTAAATTGCCCCTTATTGTCCAAAGATGTGCAGGTTAGGTGGATTGGCCATGCTAAATTGTCCCTTGGTGTCCAAAGATGTGCAGGTTAGGGTGGATTGAGCATGTTAAATTGTCCCTTAGTGTCTTTGTCTTGTTCTCTCTCTATCACTATCTCTTTCCCCCTCTTTCTCTCTCTCCAACTCTATCTCTCTGCCTCTCTCTCTCTCTTTGCCTCTATCTTCCTTCTCTATCTCTCTCTCTATCTAATTCTCTATCTCTCTCTCTCTCTCTATCTCTATCTCTCTCCCCTCTCTATCTTGTTCATTATCTCTATCCCTCTACCTTTATGCTTTCTCTCTATCTCTATTTTTCTAGATTAGGTGGATTTCTCCAGGTTAGGTGGATTGGTCATGATAATTTGCCCCTTATTGCCAGGAGTTAAATTATTTTCCTCCTCCTTTCTCTTTATCTGTTAGTCATTGTTTTAGCATTGTTTTATTTTCTCTGATTCCCACGGTCCCTTATCCACCTATCATTCTACCCATCCACCTATTTATCTATGTATCTATCTACCTATCTGTCTATCTCTCAGTTTTTATCTCTCTCCCTCTTTCTCTTTTTCTATATCTCTTTCTATCTCTATCTCTCTACCTCTACATGTCTCTATTTTGCTTTCTCTCACTCCAGATCACTCTCTCTTATCTATCTCTGTCTCTATATGACTTTCGCTCCATCTCTCTGTCTCTCTATCTCTGTCTCTATCTGTCGTTATCTCTCTCTCAATCTCTCTCCCTGTAACTCTATCTCTCACTCTCTCTATCTCTGCCTCTCTTTCTATCTCTGTCTGGGTCTCTCTCTCTATCTATCTATCTATCTATCTATCTATCCCTCCACCTCTAGCTCTCTCTGTCTCTATCTCTTTCTCTGTATCACTATCTCTCTCCCCCTCTCTCTTTGTTTCTAGCTCTTTTTCTCCAACTCTATCTCTCTCTGTCTGCCTGTCTCTCTCTCTCTCTCTCTATCTATCTCTCTGTCCCTAGCTCTCTCCTTCTCTCTGTAACTATCTACCTCTGTCTCTCTATGTCTCTCTCTCTCTCTCCCTATCTCTCTGTCTCTCTCTCTCTATCTCTCTCTCTCTCTCTCTATGTCTCTCTGTCTCTATCTCTATCTCACACTATCTCACACTATCTCTCTATGTCTCTCTCTCTCTCCCTATCTCTCTGTCTCTCTCT
>JAGIQG010000039.1:8741149-8822474 GCA_024679065.1 Sphyrna mokarran | reverse complement strand
AAAAAAATTAGTCCACCCCTATGCCTCCAATATATTGGTTGCAGGTTAGGGGATGGCCATGTCTAAATTTGTCCCTTAGTGTCCGAAAGATGTGGCATGTGAGAGTGGGTTGGGCCATGCTAATTGCCCCTGTAGTGTCCAAAGAGTGCAGTTAGAGGGGATTGGACATGCTAAAAATTGAGACCCCTTAACTGTCCCCAAAAGATGGGGTGCCAAAGGTTCGGTGGAATTGGCCATGGCTAAATTGGTCCCTAGTGTCCAAAAGGAATGTGCAGTTTAGGTGGATTGGGCCATGCTAAATTGTCCCCTTAGTGTACCAAAGATGTGGCAGGTTTTAGGTGATTGGCCATGCTAAATTGCCCCTTCGTGTCCCAAGATGTGGCAGGTTAGGTGGGATGGCCTACCACTAATTGCCTCTTAGCGTCAAATATGTGCAGGTTAGGTGGAATTGGCCATGCATTTTTTTTTTTGTTTAAAAGGAAGAAAAATGAGTGAGAAAGAAATTGCCCCTTATTGTCCCCAAAGATGTGGCAGGTGTTAGGTGGATTGGCCATGCTAAAAGTTAGAGGCCCCTTATTGTCCAAATGTGCAGGTTAGGTTGGATTGGCCATGCTAAATTGTCCCTTGGTGTCCAAAGATGTGCAGGTTAGGGTGGATTGAGCATGTTAAATTGTCCCTTAGTGTCTTTGTCTTGTTCTCTCTCTATCACTATCTCTTTCCCCCTCTTTCTCTCTCTCCAACTCTATCTCTCTGCCTCTCTCTCTCTCTTTGCCTCTATCTTCCTTCTCTATCTCTCTCTCTATCTAATTCTCTATCTCTCTCTCTCTCTCTATCTCTATCTCTCTCCCCTCTCTATCTTGTTCATTATCTCTATCCCTCTACCTTTATGCTTTCTCTCTATCTCTATTTTTCTAGATTAGGTGGATTTCTCCAGGTTAGGTGGATTGGTCATGATAATTTGCCCCTTATTGCCAGGAGTTAAATTATTTTCCTCCTCCTTTCTCTTTATCTGTTAGTCATTGTTTTAGCATTGTTTTATTTTCTCTGATTCCCACGGTCCCTTATCCACCTATCATTCTACCCATCCACCTATTTATCTATGTATCTATCTACCTATCTGTCTATCTCTCAGTTTTTATCTCTCTCCCTCTTTCTCTTTTTCTATATCTCTTTCTATCTCTATCTCTCTACCTCTACATGTCTCTATTTTGCTTTCTCTCACTCCAGATCACTCTCTCTTATCTATCTCTGTCTCTATATGACTTTCGCTCCATCTCTCTGTCTCTCTATCTCTGTCTCTATCTGTCGTTATCTCTCTCTCAATCTCTCTCCCTGTAACTCTACCTCTCACTCTCTCTATCTCTGCCTCTCTTTCTATCTCTGTCTGGGTCTCTCTCTCTATCTATCTATCTATCTATCTATCTATCCCTCCACCTCTAGCTCTCTCTGTCTCTATCTCTTTCTCTGTATCACTATCTCTCTCCCCCTCTCTCTTTGTTTCTAGCTCTTTTTCTCCAACTCTATCTCTCTCTGTCTGCCTGTCTCTCTCTCTCTCTCTCTATCTATCTCTCTGTCCCTAGCTCTCTCCTTCTCTCTGTAACTATCTACCTCTGTCTCTCTATGTCTCTCTCTCTCTCTCCCTATCTCTCTGTCTCTCTCTCTCTATCTCTCTCTCTCTCTCTCTATGTCTCTCTGTCTCTATCTCTATCTCACACTATCTCACACTATCTCTCTATGTCTCTCTCTCTCTCCCTATCTCTCTGTCTCTCTCTCTCTATCTCTCTCTCTATCTCTCTCTCTCTCTCTCTCTATCTATCTCTCTGTCCCTAGCTCTCTCCTTCTCTCTGTAACTATCTACCTCTGTCTCTCTATCTCTCTCTCTCTCTCAATGTCTCTCTGTCTCTATCTCTATCTCACACTATCTCACACTATCTCTCTGTCTCTCTCTGGAGCCATTTCCAATCCAACCTCCACCTTCACCCACACTTTCTCTCTTTCTTGTGTTTCCTAGAATTGGAGAACTGTCTCTTCCTGTCTTTGGCTGTTCACAAAATTGCTTCAATGATGTCTCTGAATCGGCTGAATTTCCCCTCCCGTGCCGTCCCTCCTTCCCCCAGCCCCATTTCTTCCGAGTGCTCCAATTGTTCCTCATGAAGCAATGCTGCAGTTCTATCATGAAGCCATTATTATCTGTGCTACTCACCATCTTTTCAGAGGAAGCCCAGTGTGTACGATGTTAGAGCTCGGAAAGAGGTTTTGCTGAGGATGTTTGGGAAGATAGAGGCTAAATTTTATCAAAGCAGAACCACAGATGCATTATTCTCTGGGTTGCTACTGGAGCAAAATGAATGAGGGGAGATCAAATTAGGGAATAGGTGCGAAAGAAATGAGTTTCGATGCATGGGATAGAGGGGAAGATGGGATCGATCTTCTCGAAATGGTTCTCACCTGAACTGTGCTGAGGCAGGTTTTCTGGTTTGTGTGAATGCAGAGGACTGTAGACTTCACCTATAGGACTCCATTTCCTGTGTCACGTGAACATCGGTCTTTGCTGTGTTAAAATTGTTTAAAGGTTTTTCGATGGAAAGTTTTGCTGTTGATTTGAACATCTTAGAGATATGCGTTAGGAGTTCTATAATATAGTAGTTGTTTTGTTTCTTGATTGAGTTTTTTGAAGGGGTAACCAAGAAGGTAGATGAGGGCAGTGCAGTCTACTTGGACTTTAGCAAGGCCTTTGACAAGGGACCACATGGGAGGTTGTTTCATAAAGTTAAATCTCACAGGATCCAGGGTGAGATATCTAAATAGATAAAAAATTGGCTTCTTGACAGAAACCAGAGGATAGTTATAGAGGGATGTTTTTCAAACTGGTGGTCCATGACCAGCAGTGTGCCTCAGGGATCAGCACTGGGTCCACTGTTATTTGTCATTTATGTTAATGATTTGGATGAGAATATAGGAGGCATGGTTAGTAAGTTTGCAGATGGCATCAAAATTGGTAGCATGGTGGACAGTGAAGAAAGTTACCTCCGATTGCAACGGGATCTTGATCAATTGGGCCAGTTGGCTGATGAATGGCAGATGGAGTTTAATTTAGGTAAACACAAAATAATACATTTGGTAGATTGAACCAAGGCAGGACTTACTCAGGGTAATGGGGAGAGTTACAGAACAAAAAGATCTCGAGGTACAGGTTCATAGCTACTTGAAAGTGGAGTCACAGGTGAACAGAGTGGTGAAGAAGGCATTCAGCATAGAACATAGAACATAGAACATTACAGCACAGAACAGGTCCTTCGGCCTTCGATGTTGCGCCGACGAATTAGGAAAAAGCAATGACCCTCTAACCTGAACCATTCCCTTTTCGTCCATAAACTTATCTACTAACCTCTTAAACGCCACCAAACTTGGTGCATCTACAACTGCTGCAGGCAGGACATTCCACTCCCGAACCACCCTTTGGGTAAAGAACCTACCTCTGTTATCTGTCCTATAACTAGCACCCCTTAATTTAAAGCTGTGTCCCCTCGTGCTAGCTTTCTCCATCCTAGGAAAAAGGCTATCACTGTCCACCCTATCTAAACCTCTAATCATCTTATATGTTTCGATAAGGTGTCCTCTTAGCCGCCTCCTTTCTAATGAAAACAACCTCAAATCCCTCAGCCTCTCTTCATAAGACCTGCCCTCCATACCAGGCAACATCCTGGTAAACCTCCTTGTACCCTCTTCAATGCCTCCACATCTTTCTTATAATGTGGGGACCAGAACTGTACACAATACTCCAAGTGCGGCCGCACTAGAGTTTTGTAAAGTTGCAACTTGACGTTGCGGCTCCGAAATTCAATCCCCCTACCAATAAAAGCTAAGACTCCATATGCCTTCTTAACAACCTTATCGACTTGATTGCCAACTTTCAGGGATCTATGCACATATACACCAAGATCCCTCTGTTCATCAACACTATTAAGAGTCCTACCATTAGCCCTATACTCTACACATTTGTTATTCCTGCCAAAGTGAATTACCTCACACTTTTCCACATTAAACTCCATTTGCCACCTCTCGGCCCAGCTCTGCAACTTGTCCAAGTCTCTCTGCAAACTATAACACCCCTCTTCACTTTCTACCACTCCTCCGACTTTGGTGTCATCCGCAAATTTACTAATCCATCCTTCAATACCCTCATCCAGATCAGTTATAAAAATTACAAACAGCAGGTGCCCCAAACAGATCCCTGAGGTACACCACTTGTAACCGAACTCCACGATGAATACCTTCCATCAACCACCACCCTCTTTCTTCTATCAGCTAGTCAATTCCTAATCCAATTAGCTAAATCACTCTCAATCCCATACATCTGCAGAAGCCTTCCGTGGGCCACCTTATTGAACACCTTACTAAAGTCCATATTTTCATAAATGACCTGGATGAGGAAGTGGAGGGATGGGTGAGTAAGTTTGCCGATGACACAAAGGTCAGTGGTGTTGTGGATGGTCTGGAGGGATGTCAAAAGTTGCAGCAGGACATCGACAGGATGCAAGACTGGGTGGAGAAGTGGCAGATGGACTTCAACGCGGATAAATGTGTTGTGGTCCATTTTGGCAGATCCAACGGGATGAATGAGTACACTATCAAAGGTAGGAGTCTTAGCTGTGTGGAAGAGCAGAGGGATCTTGGGGTCCGGGTCCATAAGACTCTCAAATCGGCCTCCCAGGTGGAGGATGTGGTTAAGAAAGCTTACGGTGTACTGGCCTTCATTCATCGAGGGATTGAGTTCAGGAGTCAGGAGGTAATGCTGCAGCTTTATAGGACCCTTGTCAGACCACACTTGGAGTACTGTGCGCAGTTCTGGTCGCCTCACTATAGGAAGGACGTGGAAGCTATTGAAAGGGTGCAGAGGAGATTTACAAGGATGTTGCCTGGATTGGGAGGCATGCCTTATGAAGACAGGTTGAGGGAGCTGGGACTGTTCTCCCTGGAGAGACGAAGGTTGAGAGGCGACCTGATAGAGGTTTACAAGATGTTGAGAGGATTAGATAGGGTGGACTCTCAGAGACTATTTCCCAGGGCTGAAATGGTCGCGACGAGAGGGCACAGATTTAAGGTGCAGGGAAGCAAGTACAGAGGGGATGCTAGGGGAAAGTTTTTCACTCAGAGGGTGGTGAGTGAATGGAATCGGCTGCCGTCGGTGGTGGTCGAGGCGAACTCGCTGGGGTCTTTTAAAAGACTTCTGGATGAGTATATGGGATCCAATGGGATTGGGGGTTATAGATAGGTCTACGGCTGGGTAGGTTTTGTTGTGTTCGGCACAACTTGTGGGCCGAAGGGCCTGTTTGTGCTGTAGTGTTCTATGTTCTATACCACATCAATTGCCTTACCCCCATCCACCTCTTTGGTCACTTTTTCAAAAAACTCAATGAGGTTAGTAAGGCACGACCTACCCTTCACAAAACCATGCTGACTATCCCCAATCAATTCATTTCTCTCTAAATAACTATAAATCCTATCCCTAATAATTCTCTCCAAAACCATGCTTGGTTTCATCGGTCAGAACATTGAATACAGGAGTTGGGACGTCTTGTTGAAGTTGTACAAGACATTGGTGAGGCCACACTTGGAATTCTGTGTACAGTTCTGGTCACCCTATTATAGAAAGGATATTATTAAACTAGAAAGAGGGCAGAAAAGATTTACTAGGATGTTACCGGGACTTGTTGGATTAAGTTATAGAGAGAGGCTGGATAGACTGGGACTTTTTTCCCTGGAGCGTAGGAGGCTAAGTGCTAATCTTGTAGAAGTCTATAAAATAATGAGGGGCACAGATCAGCTAGATAGTCAATATCTTTTCCCAAAGGTAGGGGAGTCTAAAACTAGAGGTTGAAGGTGAGAGGGGAGAGACACAAAAGTATCTAGAGGGGCAATTTTTTTCACACAAAGGATAGGTGAGTGTCTGGAACAAGCTGCCAGAGGTAGTAGTATTTTATCTTTTAAAATCTTTTATCCTGTTTGTAATTTTTATAAATGATCTGGATGAGGGTATTGAGGGATGGATCAGTAAATTTGCAGATGACACTAAAGTCGGTGGAGTGGTAGATAGTGAAGAGGGGTGTTATAGTTTACAGAGTGACTTGGACAAGTTGCAGAGCTGGGCCGAGAGGTGGCAAATGGAGTTTAATGTGGAAAAGTGTGAGGTAATGCACTTTGGCAGGAACAATAAATGTGTAGAGTATAGGGCTAATGGTAGGGCTCTTAATAGTGTTGAGGAACAGAAGGATCTTGGTGTATGTGTCAATAGATCCCTGAAAGTAGGCAGTCAAGTGGATAAAGTTGTTAAGAAGGCTTATGGAGTCTTAGCTTTTATTGGTAGGGGGATTGAATTTAGGAGCCGCAGCATCATGTTGCAACTGTACAAAACTCTAGTGCGGCCGCACTTGGAGTATTGTGTGCAGTTCTGGTCCCCACATTATAAGAAAGATGTGGAGGCATTGGAGAGGGTACAGAGGAGGTTTACCAGGATGTTGCCTGGTATGGAGGGCAGGTCCTATGAAGAGAGGTTGAAGGATTTGAGGTTGTTTTCGTTAGAAAGGAGGCGGCTAAGAGGGGATCTTATTGAAGCATATAAGATGATTAGAGGTTTAGATAGGGTGGACAGTGATAGCCTTTTTCCTAGGATGGAGAAAGCTAGCACGAGGGGACACAGCTTTAAATTAAGGGGTATGAGTTATAGGACGGATATCAGAGGTAGGTTCTTTACTCAAAGAGTGATTAGGGAGTGGAATGCCCTGCCTGCAGCTGTTGTAGATGCGCCAAGTTTGGTGGCGTTTAAGAGGTTAATTGATAAGTATATGGAAGAGAAGGGAATGGTTTAGTTTGGAGGGGCATTGCTTTTTATTTTGGTCGGCACAACATCGAAGGCCGAAGGGCCTGTTCTGTGCTGTAATGTTCTATGTTCTAAAAAGCATTTTGATAGTTACATGGGTACAATGGGTATAGAGGGGTATGGGGCAATTGTGGGTAATTGGGATTAGCTTAGGGGTTTTTAAAAAAAGGGATGCATGGGCAAGTTGGGCTGAAGGGCCTGTTTCCGTGCTGTAAACCTCTTTGAGTCTATGATTGTAATTAACAAAAGTTCTTGCACATTTTCTTACTATACATGTTAACTATATTCTTGAAGAAACTTTAGGTAGGGTTATAGAAAGGGCTTTACGCTACATAATGGGGTGAGGGGGCTGAGCAATCAAGTTTGGGAAGATATGATAAATTCAACAGGGAGGGTAAGGCAAGAGAGCAAATCAGGACTGATAGAAATAGTGATCAGATGAACAGAAAGGCACAGAGTGTCTGAAGTGTTATGGTTCAGGTCATGAACTCCAAAGTGTCTCATGGAGCTTTCCTGGATCATAAGTTTTGCATCTTAGGTTTGGCTAGCACAAGCCTGATGTCTTTCACTTTGGGTATGATTCAAATGATTCACTAGGGAGCTTTTATCAAACAAACTTTATTTAAGAATATACTTAACATTGGCCATGCTAAATTGCCCCTTAGTGTCCAAAGATGTGCAGGTTAGGTGGATTGGCCATGCTAAATTGTCCTTTAGTGTTCAAAGATGTGCAGGTTAGGAGGATTGGCCATGCTAAATTGCCCCTTACTTTCCAAAGATGTGCAGGTTAGGTGGATTGGCCATGCTAAATTGCTCCTTCATGTCCAAAGATGTGCAGGTTAGGTTGATTGGCCATGCTAAATTGTCCCTTAGTGTCCAAAGATGTGCAGGTTAGGTGGATTGGCCATGCTAAATTGTCCCTTAATGTCCAAAGATGTGCAGGTTAGGTGGATTGGCCATGCTAAATTGTCCCTTAGTGTCCAAAGATGTGCAAGTTAGGGGATTGGCGATGCTAAATGCCCCTAGTGTCCAAAGATGTGCAGGTTAGGTGGATTGGCCGTGCTAAATGCCCCTTAGTGTCCAAAGATGTGCAAGTTAGGTGGATTGGCCTGCTAAATTGCCCCTTAGTGTCCAAAGATGTGCAAGTTAGGTGGATTGGTCATGCTAAATTGCCCCTTAGTGTGCAAAGATGGGTGGGTTAGGTGGATTGGCCGTGCTAAATTGCCCCTTAGTGTCCAAAGATGTGCAGGTTAGGTGGATTGGTCATGCTAAATTGCCCCTTAGTGTGCAAAGATGGGTGGGTTAGGTGGATTGGCCATGCTAAATTGCCCCTTAGTGTCTAAAGATGTGCAGGTTAGATGGATTGGCCGTGCTAAGTTACCCCTTAGTGTGCAAAGATGTGTAGATTAGGTGGATTGGCCATGCTAAATTGCCCCTTAGTGTCTAAAGATGTGCAGGTTAGGTGGATTGGCCATGCTAAGTTACCCCTTAGTGTCCAAAGATGTGCAGGTTAGGTGGATTGGTCATGCTAAGAAAGACGTGGAAGCATTGGAAAGGGCGCAGAGGAGGTTTACCAGGACGGTCTGATATGGTGGGAAGGGGTTATGAGGAAAGGCTGAAGGACTTGAGGTTGTTTTCATTAGAGAGAAGAAGGTTAAGAGGTGACCTAATTAAGGCATACAAGATGATCAGAGGGTTAGATAGGGTGGACAGTGAGAGCCTTTTTCCTCGGATGATGATGGCTAACACGAGGGGACATAACTTTAAATTGAGGGCTGATAGTTATAGGACAGATGTCAGAGGTAGGTTCTTTACTCAGAGGGTAATAAGGGTGTGGAATGCCCTGCCTGCAGCAGTTGTGGACTTTAAGGGCGTTGAAATGGTCAGTGGATAGGCACATGGATAACATTGGAATAGTTTGTGTTAGAGGGTCATTAGATTGGTTCCATTGGTCGGTGCAACATTGAGGGCCGAAGAGCCTGTATTGTGCTGTAATGTTCTATGTTCTAGATCAGCTAGATAGTCCCAAAGGTAAAGGATTCTAATATTAGAGGGCATAAGTCTCAGGTGAGAAGGGGAGGCATACAGAGGATGGTGAGTGTCTAAAAAAAGCTGCCTGGAGCAGTAGTAGAGGTGGGTACAATTTTATCTTTTAAAAAGCATTTAGACAGTTACATGGGTGGAAGGACCAAATGCAGGCAATGCTGGTCAAATAGGCAAGTTGGGCCGAAGGGCCTGTTTCCATGCTGTAAATCTCTACACTCATGTAACTGCCGAAATGCTTTTTAAAAGACAAAATTATACCTGCCTCTACTACTACCTCTGGCAGCTTGTTCCAGACACTTACCACCCTCTGTGTGAAAACAGACCCCTTCTGCACCCTTTTGTATCTCTCCCCTCTCATTTTAAACCTCGAGTTTTAGACTCTAGACAGTGACCCAGCCTGGGAATCGAACCCATGTCCCCGGTGCTTTGAGGCAGCAACGCTAACCGTTGTGAACAGAGGCAATAATGGTCTCAGGGAGAACACAGTTTGGAAGTAAGACACAGTGTTAGTGAGACAATGTGATGCTCTAGAGCTTTCGGGGAACGTTGAGGAGAGATCAGTTAGGAGAAGAGAGGGTAAGGCAACTTCCTCAAGAATGATGGAAGTGGACGTGGGAAGTGACGGAATATGGAGGACAATGATGAGGAATAATCAGGGATTAATAATAATCAGGAATGTTCTGGGGAGACAGTGACCCAAGTTGGGATTTGAATGCACGTCCTTGGAGCTATGAGGCAGCTGTGTTAACCACTGTGCCACCCGAGATTCAGATATTTCAATGGACAACTGGATTCTGTTGCATATTTACAAATCTCTTGATTTGATTTTTAATTTGATTTAATTTATTATTGTCACATATTATCAGACACTTAAATATATTGTTTCTTGCAGGTTAAACAGTCAGAGCATGCCATTCATAGAGAACATAGAACACCACAGCACAAACAGGCCCTTCAGCCCACTGAGGTCAGACTCACCGGTCGGTAATTTCCCGGACTATCCCTGTTCCCTGTCTTAAAAATAGGAACCACATCCGCAATCCTCTGGAATCTCTCCCATCTCCATCGACGATGCAAAGATCATCGCCAGGGGCTCTGCAACCACTTCCCTCACCTCCCACAATAACCTGGGTACATCCCATCTGGTCCCAGCGACTTGTCTATCTTGATAGAATTTAAAAGTTCTAACACATCCGCTTCCTTAACATCCACATACTCAATTTTCTCAGTCTGCCACAAACCTGCAGTACAACCTCCCAGATCACTTTCCACTGTGAATACCGAGGCAAAGTACTCGTTAAGCACCTCTGCCATTTCTTCCGGATTCACACAGGCTTTTCCCCCTTCACCTTTTATAGGTTCTATCCCTTCTCTTCTCATCCTTTTACTTTTCACATATTTGTAGAAGGCCTTGGGATTCTCCTTAATCTTGCCTGCCAAGGCCTTCTCATGACCCCTTCTGGCTCTCCTAATTTCCTGAGGGAAAGGAGAGGGAATTTAGTGTTACAGTCACAGCTAGGGTGTAGAGAAAGATCAGCTTAATATTTCATTTGATTTATTATTGTCACAGGTATTGGGATGCAGTGAAAATTATTGCTTCTTGCATACCATTCATAGAGAAGGAAAGGAGAGGGTGCAGAATGCAGTGTTACAGTCACAGCGAGGGGTGTAGAGAAAGATCAACTTAATGCGAGGTGGGTCCATTCAAAAGTCTGACAGCAGCAGGGAAGAAGCTGTTCTTGAGTCGGTCGGTACGGGACCTCAGACTATTGTATCTTTTTCCTGATGGAAAAAAACCATAAGGCAGAATTAGGCCACTCGGTCCATCGAGTCTACTCCTCCATGGCTGATATTTTTCTCATCCCCCATTCTCCATCCTTTTCGCATAACCCCTGATCCCCTTATTAATCATGAACCTACCTATCTCTGTCTTAAAGACACTCAATGACCTGGCCTCCTCTGCGGCAAAGAGTTCCACAGTTCTCCAGCTGAAGAAATTCCTCCTCATCTCTGTTTTAAAGGATTGTCCCTTTCGCCTGAGGTTGTGCCCTCTCTGGTTCGAGTTTTTCCTGCTAGTCGAAACACTCTCTCTGTGTCCACTCTATCCAGGGCCTCGCAGGATCCTGTAAGCTTCAAGAAGAGAAGAGAATGCGTGGGGGTCCTTAATTATGCCGGCTACTTCTCCCTGAGGCAGCCGGAAGTGCAGACTGAGTCAATGGATGGGAGGCTGGTTTGTGTGATGGATTGGGCTACATTCACAACCTTTTCCAGCTTATGAGGAGAGGTTGAATAGACTGGGTCTGTACTCGTTGGAGTTTAGAATGCTGAGGGGGGATCTTATAGAAATTTACAAGATAATGAAGGGGCTAGATAGCGTAGAGGCAGAGAGATTCTTCCCACTTAGAAAGGAAACCAGAACTAGAGGGAACAGCCTCAAAATAAGGGAGGTGAGCAGTTTAGAACATAGAACATAGAACATTACAGCACAGTACAGGGCCTTCGGCCCTCGATATTTCACCGACCAGTGTAACCAATTTTATGACCCTCTATCCCAAACTATTCCAATGTTATCTATATGCCTATCCACTGACCATTTGAATGCCCTTAAACTTGGTGAGTCCACAACTGCTACAGGCAGGGCATTCCACGCCCTTACTACCCTCTGAGTAAAGAACCTACCTCTAGCATCTGTCCTACCACCCCTTAATTTAAAGCTATGTCCCCTCGTGTTATCCATCTCCATCCGAGGAAAAAGGCTCTCACTATCCATCCTATCTAACCCTCTGATCATCTTATATGTCTCAATTAAGTCACCTCTTAACCTTCTTCTCTCTAATGAAAATAACTTCAAGTCCCTCAGCCTTTCCTCATAAGACCTACCCATCATACCAGGCAACATCCTGGTAAACCTCCTCTGTATCCTTTCCAATGCCTCCACATCTTTCTTATAATGTGGCGACCAACTCGGCTCCGAAATTCAATCCCTCTACCAATAAACGCTAACACACTATACGCCTTCTTAACAACCTTATCAACTTGAGTACCAACTTTCAGAGATCTATGCACCTGTACACTGAGATCTCTCTGCTCATCTACACTACTAAGAGTCCTACCATTAGCCCTATATTCTGCACACCTATTATTCTTACCAAAGTGAATCACCTCATACTTTTCCACATTAAACTCCATTTGCCACTTCTCAGCCCAGCTCTGCAACTTATCTATGTTTAGTACAGAGTTGAGGAGGAACTTCTTCACTCAAAGGGTAGAGAATCTCTGGAATTCTCTGCCCACTGAAGTAGTGCAGGCTCCTCGCTGAATATATTTAAGTCACGGGTAGATAGATTTCTGATAGAGAAGGGAATTAAGGGTTATGGGGGGAAAGTGGAACTGATCCACTTCAGATCAGCCATGATCTTATTGAATGGCGGGGCAGGCTCGAGGGGCTGGATGGCCGACTCCTGCTCCTATTTCTTATGTTCTAGTTTCTTGGCAGAGCAAGGAGCCCATACCAAGATGTGACATGCCCAGGAAGAATGCGTGCATCTTGTAAAAGTCGGTGAGAACCGCAGCTCACTGAGTGATGTGGAGGGCATGGAGACTCTGGAGAGAGTGCAGGGGAGGTTTACCAGGATGTTGCCTGGTATGGAAGGTCTCAGAGATTAGGCAAATTGGGACTGTTTTCCTTAGAAAGACGTAGACTTAAAGGAGATCTAATGGAGGTGCACAAGATTATGAGGGGTATAGATAGAGTAAACAGGGTTAAGCTTTTTCCTAGGATGGACTTGAATAGTATGAGGGGTCACGGGGTTAGGATGAGGGAGGTAAGGTATAATTTGGATACTAGAGGGAGTTTTTTCACACAGAGGGTGGTGGGGGTATGGAATGCGCTGCCAAGTAAAGTGGTGGAGGCAGGTACTCTGGAGTTATTTAAGAAATACTTAGATGGGCACATGAACAGAATGGGAATGGAGGGGTATAGAAAACTGAGTTAAAATAGGGATCATGAGCCTTGGGAGTCCCTGGGAAGTGTGTAAATAGATGATGATATTGATGTACTTGTTTTTATCCTACGGGTGCTTTGCTCCACCTTGTTGTCTAACGAGGGGCATACACATGATGGGTCTTGAGATGGGCTGCTCTTGGATTTTTTTTGAGAGTATTCTAGTGCTTCGCGTTGTTAGTGTACGCTTGACCTGGACCATTTGATGGGCAACACGACAGCTCAGTGACTATTGCTATGCTGTGCAGATACATGGATTCGGGGCCTGCATCTGTGGGAGTTTGCGCATTCTCCCTGTGCTTGCATGGGTTTTCTCCGGGTGCTCCGGTTTCCTCCCACATCCCAAAGATGTGCTCTTAGGCTGACTGGCGAAACAAATTCTCCCTAAATTATCTGAAATTTGGTTTTTAATCCATAGATCTATAAACATGGACAGGGATTACGGGTAGAGGTGGGAACATCGGGGTGGTGGCGCGGGCTCGTTGGGCCGAAGGGTCTGTTTCCCGTGCTGTTTTGTTCTTTGTTCTTTGAGTGCGCGTTCCAGGCTCACGCGTGTCTGGCGTTTAACTTCCCCGCTTGCCTCCCTCCTCCACAGTGAACATCGCGACCATTTCGATTCTATCTCGGGGCAAGTGCGGCCTCTCCAAGTGCGTCACGCACTACCTGGTGGGCATGGCCACGGCGGATTTGCTGGTTATCATCGTGGACCTGATCCTGAGACACATCCCAATCATTTATGCAGAGCAGTTTCTCTTTCTGCGCCACGTCCTCGTGTGCAACATCCACGCCGTCCTGCTGTATGCGGCCACCGACTGCTCCGTCTGGTTCACCATCACTTTCACCTTTGACCGATTTGTGGCCATCTGTTGCCAGACCCTCAAAAGAAAATATTGCACCGAGCGAAGTGCGGCAGTGGTACTGGGAACCATCATGGTGCTCAGCTGTTTGAAGAACATTTTCTGGTTTTTTATGTTCAGAGGGCATTACCTGCTCTACAACGAGCCGTGGTTTTGCCGGGTCAAAAACAACGAGCTCGAATCGCAGTCCTGGGCAATCGTCGAATTCCTTCATTATGTTCTGAACCCGGGTGTCCCGTTTCTCCTGATCCTGCTGCTCAACGCTCTCACCATCAGGCACATCTTACTGAGCAGCAGAGCCCGCAGGAGACTCCGGGCTCACAACAGCAGTGACGACAGCAAAGACCCAGAGATGGAGAGCCGAAAGAAATCGATCATTTTGCTGTTCCTGATCTCAGGGAATTTCATACTATTATGGTCGATATTTATGCTGTATTCGATATGGTGGCGGATGTGGAATTTGGGGCATTATTCCATGTATCTGCATCGTTATGTACAAGAAATTGGCTTTATGCTACAGCTCCTCAGCTGCTGCACAAACACATGCATCTATGCCGTCACGCAGAATAAGTTCCGAGAACAATTGAAACATATAGTGAAATATCCCTTCATGCAATTGGGAAAGTTAATTAAATGATTCAAAGATTGGAAAATTAATAAGCATTTTGATTTGATTTGATTGGTTTTGCTGTGATTTGATTTGATTTCATTTCATTTGAATTGATTTGATTTGATTTGATTTATTCTTGTCAACTGTTCTGTTCTACAGTGAAAAGTATTGTTTCTTGCATGCTATACAGACAAAGCATACCGTTCATAGACGAGGAAAGGAGAGAGTGCAGAATGTAGTGTTGCTGTTGTAAGTAGAGTGTAGGCAAAGATCAGCTAACTACGAGGTCGGTCTATTCAAAGATCTGATGGCAGCAGAGAAGAAGCTGTCCTTGAGTCGGTTGGTACATAATACCAGACTTTTGTATCATTTCCTCAAAGGATAAGAATGGGTGCATAGGTATGGAATTACGC
Organism: Sphyrna mokarran; assembly: GCA_024679065.1. Lineage (NCBI taxonomy): Eukaryota > Metazoa > Chordata > Chondrichthyes > Carcharhiniformes > Carcharhinidae > Sphyrna > Sphyrna mokarran. Next base: position 8,807,665 of record JAGIQG010000039.1, on the reverse strand, counting down.
TGGCTGTTTTCTTGTAGCAGAAAGAAGTGTAGGCAGTGTCAATGGATGGGAGGTTTCTTTGAGTGATGGACTCAAAAAACAAAGAACAACACAGCACAGCAAACAGGTCCTTTGGCCCAACAAGCCTGCACCACCCATTTTAACATTCAGTGAGTGCCTCATTCCAATCCTTCTTCTACCTATGACTTTTGCCTCTTGAACTCCACAATAAATGGGTGCAAATTTAGAAGATTATACATGTGCCTGATTAAGGGAGGTCTAATTTAGGGACAATTTGTTAACACCAATCAGTCTAAAATGCATGTTTTTGGGAGGAAACCGGAGCATCCGGAGGAAACCCACGTGAGCACGGGGAGAATGTGCAAACTCCCACAGACACTGACCCAAGTCGGATGTCTGACCCGGGTCTCTATATCTGCACAGCAAACAGCGATCGTCACCGAGCTGTCATGTTGCCCGTCAGTTGGTCCAGTTTAAGCGTTCACTAACGGACGTGAAGCCCTAGGCAACTCCTGAAGCAACATCCAAGAGCAGCCCTCGCACGACCCACCACACGTAAGCCCCTTGTTGGTCAAAAAGGCGGACCAAATCACCTGTGGGTGCAAAAAAAAGACATCAATAAACATACACACAACCCTTTGTAGCTTCTTGCGGTCTTGGGCAGAGCAGGAGCCCACACCCCAAGTTGTGATACAACCAGAAAGAATGCTTTCTACGGTATCTCTGCAAAGATTGGTGAGAGTCGTAGTGGACATGCCAAACTTCCTTAGCCTTCTGAGAAAGTAGATGCATCTTTGGGGTTTCTTAACTAAAGCATCGATATGGAGGGACTAGGATGGGTTGTTGATGACCTGGAAAACCTGAAACTCTCAATCATTTCCACTTCATTCTCATTGATGTAGACGGGGACATGACTACACTCCCTGAAGTCAAAGACTACCTCTTTCTTTTAACCCCATAATCTTGCAATTTCTTTGACGAGATGCCACAGACAAGTGTAGCCGATATGCTGTCCTCCTGAATCAGTATTACTGCCACAGTAGACCCATTCTGATCTATCTGGGTTCCTAAAAGGAAAGCATATTCAAAATATGTCCGGGTAGAGGGATCTGGGCATCCTTGTTCACGAAAGTCGACATGCAGGTGCAGTACAAAGGCAAATGGGGTGTTGGCATTTATTGCAAAGGATTGTAAAGATAGAGAATTATTGTTGCAATTGCAGAGGATATTGATAAGATCACGTCAGGTGCATTGTATACAATGCACCTTATTTCATAGATCATAGACTCACTGCAGTGAAGAAGGAGGCCAATTGGCCCATTGAGTTGGAAATATTATCCCATCGAGCCTGCGACAACTACAATCCCACCCCAGGCCCTATACCCGTACATTTACCCTGCTAATCTCCTGATTAGGGTCAATTTTGCATGGCCAATACACCAAACTCGCACATCTTTGGACTGTGGGAGGATACCGGAGCATCCTGAGGAAACCCACGCAGACACGGGGAGAACACGCAGACTCCGCACAGGCAGTGACCCCGAGCCAGGGATCGAACCCTGGTGCTGCGAGGCAGCAGTGCTAACCCACTGTGCCATCGTGCCGCCCCTTTGAGAAAAGATATGGTGGCACTGGACATAGTTCAGAGGAGGTTCCCCAGATCGATTCAGGGGATGATGGTGTATGAGGAGAAATTAAACAGTTTGGGCTTGTATGGGCTGGAGTTTAGAAGGATGAGGGAGAGATCTGATGTAAAATTTTAAAAACAAATGGAGGGGGAAATCTACAACAAGGGGTCACAGGTTGAGAGGTAGTAGATTTAAAACAGAGATGAGGAGGAGGTACTTCTTGCAGAGTGGGATGGGGGGGTGAATTTGTGGAACTCGCTGTCCTTCTTCTGCTCCTAATTCAAAGAAAAAAGAACAACACAGCACGGGAAACCAGCCCAACGAGCCCGCACCACTATTTTAACAGTGTGAGATCCCTCTTCCGTCCATGACCCTTGTCTAGACTTATGGAACTCCACACTGGGAAGCATATTGAGGGGGGACTAGTTTAGGGACAATTTGTTACACCAATCAGCCTAAGAGCACACCTTTGGGATGTGGGAGGAAACCGGAGCACCCGGAGAAAATTTGGGGATTGAATTTAGGAGCCGCAGCATCATGTTGCAACTGTACAAAACTCTAGTGCGGCCGCACTTGGAGTATTGTGTGCAGTTCTGGTCCCCACATTATAAGAAAGATGTGGAGGCATTGGAGAGGGTACAGAGGAGGTTTACCAGGATGTTGCCTGGTATGGAGGGCAGGTCCTATGAAGAGAGGTTGAAGGATTTGAGGTTGTTTTCGTTAGAAAGGAGGCGGCTAAGAGGGGATCTTATTGAAGCATATAAGATGATTAGAGGTTTAGATAGGGTGGACAGTGATAGCCTTTTTCCTAGGATGGAGAAAGCTAGCACGAGGGGACACAGCTTTAAATTAAGGGGTATGAGTTATAGGACGGATATCAGAGGTAGGTTCTTTACTCAAAGAGTGATTAGGGAGTGGAATGCCCTGCCTGCAGCTGTTGTAGATGCGCCAAGTTTGGTGGCGTTTAAGAGGTTAGTTGATAAGTATATGGAAGAGAAGGGAATGGTTTAGTTTGGAGGGGCATTGCTTTTTATATTGGTCGGCACAACATCGAAGGCCGAAGGGCCTGTTCTGTGCTGTATTGTTCTATGTTCTATGTTCTAAAACCCACGCAGGCACGGGGAGAATGCACAAACTCCCACAGACACTGTCCCAAATCCATGTATCTGCACAGCACAGCGATAGTCACTGAGATGTCGCGTCGCCCATCAACTGGTCCAGTTTAAGCGTGCACTAATGACGTGAAGCACTAGAATACTCTCGAAAAATCCAAGAGCAGTCCTCGCACGACCTATCGCGTGTTTGCCCCTTGTTGGACAACAAGGTGGACCAAAGCACCTGTGGATTTAAAAGAGAAAAATCTGCACATCTTATAGTCACATTCAAGGGAATCCCCACAAACTCCAAAACTAAAACAAGTGAGCCGGAAAATATATTGGAAGGTCCGTAGGAATCAGTTGATTCCCAGGAACGTCCCAAAGCTCTTGATCCTTATTTAAAACAGTCTCCTATATCCCTCCATCTCCATTCAGCTCATGTGCCTATCTAAGTATCCCTTAAACAACACCAGTGTGCCTGCCTCCACCACCTTACTTGGCAGTGCGTTCCATACCCCTACTTGTATTTTAGATGCACAGCGACAGACAGAGCAGCGACCCACTCACCCAGATAGTAATACAGAGCTGGTGATCCTGATACAATCAGTCTGGGCTCAGTTGAACAGTGGGTGGATTTGATCAATGATACAGATACAGGGGTGTCCGTGGCAAATGACAGAGACAGAGTCTGCTCCCTACTGAGGCCAGACACATGGCGATCAGTTGGGGGAGGCATTGTTGCTAGACTATTAATCTAGAAACTCCATGAGTGATCTGGGTTCAAATCCCTCCTTGGCTGATATTTGAAGTGATTGTGCCTTTAAGAAACGCATTTTTCAGTCACATTCTCTGCGATTTGTAAGCCAGTCTTTTGCCCCTGTTTTGCGCACTGAATTAGATGTCCTTTAATCGCTGCTTAAATGGAGCTTTGTTTATTTTTAACCTGGGCCTAATGCAATGTCCTGGAGTTTCACGAGTCTATAACCCTTTTGGATTATTCAGGGGAAAGAATGATTGACAGGTCAAAAATTCATTTACTTGCTGTTTTGTTGCTGGCTATTCTTTTAATTTGAACAGCAGATTGGAAGCGGGTTATTTTGTCCCTCACGCTGTAATGCAAATTGTGCTTTTAGAACATAGAACATTACAGCACAGAACAGGCCCTTCGGCCTTCGATGTTGCGCCAACCAATATAAAAAGCAATGCCCCTCCCAACTAAACCATTCCCTTCTCTTCCATATACTTATCAACTAACCTCTTAAACGCCACCAAACTTGGCGCATCTACAACTGCTGCAGGCAGGGCATTCCACTCCCTAATCACTCTTTGGGTAAAGAACCTGCCTCTGATATCCATCCTATAACTATCACAAACCACCTATTTTGGTGGTTTGCTACCCAGTAACGAGAGCCCTCTGTCTCTTGTAGTGGTTTTCTAGCTAAAAGCTAGGGGGCAATAGTGCCTCTATCTCTACCTCACTATCTGTTGGGCGGCACGGTGGCACAGTTGGCAGATGGACTTCAATGCAGATAAATGTGTAGTGGTCCATTTTGCAGGAATAATGAGATGAAGGAGTACAATATCAGGGGTAGGAGTCTTAGCTGTGTTGTAGAGCAGAAGGATCTCGGGGTCCGGGTCCATGGGACTCTTAAATCAGCCTCGCAGGTGGAGGAAGTGGTCAAGAAGGCATACGGTGTACTGGCCTTCATTAATCGAGGAATAGAGTTTAGGAGTCAGGAGGTAATGATGCAGCTCTGTAAGACTCTTGTCAGACCCCAGTTGGAGTATTGTGCGCATTTCTGGTCGCCTCATTATAGGAAGGATGTAGATGCTATTGAGAGAGTTCAGAGGAGATTTACAAGGATGCTGCCTGGATTGGGAGGCAGGCCTTATGAAGATAGGTTGAGGAAGCTGGGACTCTTCTCACTGGAGAGACGTAGGTTGAGAGGCGACCTGATAGAGGTTTATAAAATGTTGAGAGGAATAGATAAGGTGGACTCTCAGAGACTATTTCCCCGAGCTGAAATGGTCACTACGAGAGGACACAGATTTAATGTGCAGGGAAGCAAATACAAAGGAGATGTCAGGGGTAGGTTTTTCACTCAGAGGGTGGTGAGTGAATGGAACCGACTGCCGTCGGAGGTTGTTGAGGCGAACTCACTGGGGTCTTTTAAAAGACTTCTGGATGAGTATATGGAAAAGAATAGGATAGGGGGTTATAGATAGGTAGGTATAGATGTGATCGGTGCAACTCGTGGGCCGAAGGGCCTGTTTGCGCTGTATTGTTCTATGTTCGTTCTATGTTAGCCTCACAGTGCCAGAGACCCAGGTTTGATTCCTGGCTTGGGTCACTATCCATACGGAATCTGCACACTCTCCCTGTGTCTGTGTGGGTTTCCTCTGGGTGAACACAGCACTGGAAACAGACCCTTTAGCCCTACAAGTCCACACTGCCATTTTAACATTCAGTAAGTGCCTCAGTCCAATCCTTCTTCTACCTATGACTTTTCCCTATGCCTCTTGGACAATAAAGGGGGTGCAAATTTAGAGAATTATATGGGTGCCAGATTAAGGGAGGTCTAATTTAGGGACAATTTGTTAACACCAATCAGCCTCTCCGGTTTCCTCCCACACTGTGAGAAACATGCTGATTAGGTGTATTAACCAGGTTAAATTCTTGGTGTACCCAAACAGGCACCTGAATGGTTATTGTAGTGGTTCATTGCAGTGTTAATGTTAGCCTACTTGTGATGCTAACAAATAAACTTTAAATTGGAAGTTACAAGGCTGGAAAGTTTCAATTCTCCAACCAAAGGATTGAGTTCCAGCATCTTAATTCTCTTAATTTCTTAATTTTCTTTGCTAAACCTATGGCAATGTATGTTTAAAAGGTTTGTTGTGTTGGGGTAATACATTTGGGTGTCAAGGTTTATACAATACCGTGTTTGTAATTGGTGAAAGTTATTGCTAATTTTCTTTCTATCTGTTCACTGTATTGTTGAATAAACCTGTTTGATAAAAGCTCCCTACTAGATCATTTGAATCAAACACAAAGTGAAACATCTCATATTTACACCAATTCGATTTTCAAGTTTGCTGATGACACCACCATCGTGGGCCAGATCTCAAACAATGATGAGACAGAGTGCAGGAATGTGAGAGAGAATCTGGTGAACTGGTGCAAAGACAATAATCTCTCCCTCAATGTCAACAAAATGAAGGAGATAGCCATCAACTTGAGTGGAGAACATGCTCCTGTCCACATTGATAGGGAGGAAGTAGAAATATTCCTTACCAGTTCTAGTTTTTAAGTGTCCAAATCACCAACAAACTGTCCTGGTCTTCGCACGCCAACATTACAGTTAGGAAAGCTCACCAACGTCTCTATTTTCTCAGCAGACTAAGGAATTTTGGCATGTCTGCTACGACTCTCACCAACTTTTACAAATGCACCATAGAAAGCACCTTTCCAGAGGTATCAGTGCTTGGTATGGGCTCCTGCTCCGACCAAGACTGCAAGAAACTGCAAAGAGTTGTGATTGTAGCCCAATACATGACGCAAACCCCCCCCATCCATTGACTCTGTCTACACTTCCCGCCTCGGGAAAAGCAGCCGGCATAATCAAGGACCCCACGCACGCTGGACATTCTCTCTTCCACCTTCTTCCATCAGGAAAAGTCTGACATCATGTACCGACTGACTCAAAAACTGCTGCCATCAAAATTTTGAATGGACCTACTTCAAAATTCAAAATGGAATTAGGAATGCACAGTCTCAAAATAAGGGGGGGTTCAGTTTAGAACAGAGTTGAGGAGGAACTTCTTCACTCAGAGGGTGGTGAATCTCTGGAATTCTTTGCCCAGTGAAGTGGTGGAGGCTCCTCGCTGAACATATCGAAGTCACGGGTAGATAGATTTCTGATAGAGAAGGGAATTAAGGGGAGAAAGCGGGAAAGTGGAACTGATCCACTTCAGATCAGCCGTGATCTTATTGAATGGCGGGGCAGGCTCGAGGGGATGGATGGCCGACTCCTGCTCCAATTTCTTATGTTCTTATGCATCTCGCACTAAGTTGATCTTTCTCTACACCCTAGCTGTGACTGTAACATTACATTCTGCACCTTCTACTTTCCTTCTCTATGAACTGTATGCATAGCCCGCAAGAAATATTTTTTATTGTATACTGATACATGACAAAAATAAATCAAATCAACTCAAAACAAAAAAAAAACAAATTGCAAAATTTATGATCCAGGTTGACTTAGTACATAGAACATTACAGCACAGAACAGGCCCTTCGGCCTTCGATGTTGCGCCGACCAATATAAAAAGCAATGCCCCTCCAAACGAAACCATTCCCTTCTCTTCCATATACTTATCAACTAACCTCTTAAACGCCACCAACCTTGGCGCATCTACAACCGCTGCAGGCAGGGCATTCCACTCCCGAACCACCCTTTGGGTAAAGAACCTGCCTCTGATCTCCGTCCTATAACTATCACCCCTTAATTTAAAGCTGTGTCCCCTCGTGCTAGCTTTTTCCATCCTAGGAAAAAGGCTATCACTATCCACCCTATCTAAACCTCTAATCATCTTATATGTTTTGATTAGGTCCCCTCTTAGCCACCTCCTTTCTAACGAATACAACCTCAAATCCCTCAGCCTCTCCTCATAAGACCTGCCCTCCATACCAGGCAACATCCTGGTAAACCTCCTCTGTACCCTCTCCAATGCCTCCACATCTTTCTTATAATGTGGGGACCAGAACTGCACACAATACTCCAAGTGTGGCCGCACTAGAGTTTTGTACCGTTGCAACATGACGTTGCGGCTCCGAAATTCAATCCCTCTACCAATAAAAGCCAAGACTCCATATGCCTTCCTAACAACCTTCTCAACTTCGTAAAATTCTTTGCACCCAGAATTATAACAAATTCAATTCATAAAAAATACCTGGGATTAAGAATCTACTGATGGGCCATTGCGGGAAAAACACATCTGGTTCCCTTTAGGGAAGGAAATCTGCCTTCCTTACCCCGGTCTGACCTACATGTGACTCCAGAACAATGTGGGTGACTCTCAACTGCCCCTCCAAGGGGCAACTAGGGATGGGCAATAAATGCTGGGCCAGCCAGAGACGCCCGTGTCCCAGGAAAGGATGAAAAGAGAAATTTGCTCTGCCTAAGATCAACAAGACAGACACATTGTGATCTAGTTGCTCTCTCCTGGGTTATGGACACAGACCCAGTGAAATCCAACTGCTCTCCACCAGGGAGCAACAGACACTAGGGGTGGCCAATCCACCTAACCTGCGCATCTTTGGATACTAAGGGACAATTTAGCATGGCCAATCCACCTAACCTGCACATCTTTGGATACTAAGGGGTAATTTAGCATGGCCAATCCACCTAACCTGCGCATCTTTGGACACTAAGGGGCAATTTAGCAAGGCCAATCCACCTAACCTGCGCATCTTTGGACACTAAGGAACAATTCAGCACAGCCAATCCATCTAACCGGCACATCTTTGGACACTAAGGGGCAATTTAGCATGGCCAATCCACCTAACCTGCGCATCTTTGGATACTAAGGAACAATTCAGCACAGCCAATCCATCTAACCGGCACATCTTTGGACACTAATGGGCAATTTAGCAAGGCCAATCCACCTAACCTGCGCATCTTTGGATACTAAGGAACAATTCAGCACAGCCAATCCATCTAACCGGCACATCTTTGGACACTAAGGGGCAATTTAGCATGGCCAATCCACCTAACCTGCGCATCTTTGGATACTAAGGAACAATTCAGCACAGCCAATCCATCTAACCGGCACATCTTTGGACACTAAGGGGCAATTTAGCATGGCCAATCCACCTAACCTGCACAACTTTGGACACTAAGGAACAATTCAGCATGGCCAATCCACCTAACCAGCACATCTTTGGACACTAAGGCGCAATTTAGCAAGGCCAATCCATCTAACCTGCATATCTGTGGACACTAAGGAACAATTCAGCATGGCCAATCCACCCTAACCCGCACATCTTTGTACACGAAGAGGCAATTTAGCACAGCCAATCCAACTAACCTACACATCTTTGGACACTAAGGAGTAATTTAGCACAGCCAATCCACCTAACCTGCACATCTTTGGATACTAAGGGGCAATTTAGCATGGCCAATCCAAGTAACCTGCTCATCTTTGGACACTGAGAGGCAATTTAATCTTTAAACTTCTGAATTCACAGCCTTGAGACCAGGCAACGTCCGGGAGAACGTTCTTCGCCCTCTCTCCCAAGTTGAAGGGGGGGGGGGTGGTGGTTTTACACAGGGAGTGGTAGGTGTCTGGAAGGCACTGCCTGTATTGGCTGATATGGTAGGTGCGTTTAAGGGGCTTTTAAAGAAGCTTATGAATTGGCGAGGATTAGAGAGATACAGAGTGAGGACAGGCAGAAGGGATTAGTCTAATCTGGCAGCATGTTCAGCACAACATTGTGGGCCGAAGCGCCTGTTTCTGTACCTTGCTTGTGTGTGTGTGTGTGTGTGTGTGTGTGTGTGTGTGTGTGTGTGTGTGTGTGTGTGTGTGTGTGTGTGTGAGTACACTATCAAAGGTCTTAGCTGTGTGGAAGAGCAGAGGGATCTTGGGGTCCGGGTCCATCAGACTCTCAAAACGGCCTCCCAGGTGGAGGATGTGGTTAAGAAAGCTTACGGCGTACTGGCCTTCATTCATCGAGGGATTGAATTCAGGAGTCAGGAGGTAATGCTGCAGCTTTATAGGACCCTTGTCAGACCACACTTGGAGTACTGTGCGCAGTTCTGGTCGCCTCACTATAGGAAGGACGTGGAAGCTATTGAAAGGGTGCAGAGGAGATTTACAAGGATGTTGCCTGGATTGGGAGGCATGCCTTATGAAGACAGGTTGAGGGAGCTGGGACTGTTCTCCCTGGAGAGACGAAGGTTGAGAGGCGACCTGATAGAGGTTTACAAGATGTTGAGAGGAATAGATAGGGTGGACTCTCAGAGACTATTTCCCAGGGCTGAAATGGTCGCGACGAGAGGGCACAGATTTAAGGTGCAGGGAAGCAAGTACAGAGGGGATGCTAGGGGAAAGTTTTTCACTCAGAGGGTGGTGAGTGAATGGAATCGGCTGCCGTCGGTGGTGGTCGAGGCGAACTCGCTGGGGTCTTTTAAAAGACTTCTGGATGAGTATATGGGATCCAATGGGATTGGGGGTTATAGATAGGTCTATGGCTGGGTAGGTTTTGATGTGTTTGGCACAACTTCTGGGCCGAAGGGCCTGGTTGTGCTGTAGTGTTCTATGTTCTAATGTTCTACCTCCCCGCTACAGTCTTTCTCCCGAAATGCATCAGTCACATTTATCAGATAGATTGAATTCCATAGTTTGAGTTGCAAACTTTATAAAGATTCCACCACGACAATAATAACATAAAAAAAATCACCTGAAACAAATCAATAAATATTTCACAGCATATTTCTATTCTCTAAACAACAGACCATTGTTAGGAACGAAGGATAATTCATAGATCTAAAAGTAAACCAAATCATAGAACATTCAAACGCAGAAGAGGCCCTTTGATCATCGAGGCCACAAACGACAAATCAGAAACACCTGAACTCCTACCTACTCTATACTACACTTGGTCCACAGACCTGAATTGTTATTTAGCCAAGTGCGTTCGTCCGATACTGTTTAAAGGATGTGAGACAACCCACTGCGACTACCCCCCAGGCAGCACCATCCAAGACTATCATCACCTCTGGGTAAAAATGTTTTTCTTCACATTTTCTTCCCCACCAAGTCTACAGCCCCTCACCTTGAGGGAACCTATGCCCCCTCCAACTAATGGGGAACAGCTGCTCCTTATCCGTTCTGGTCCATGTCACCACATAACTTGAACACCTCAATCAGGTCACCCTTCAGTCTTCTCTACTCCAGATGAAAACAGACCCAAGCAAATCCAACCTTCTTCGTTACGTAAATATTCCATCCCAGACAGCAACCTGAAGAATCTTCCTCTGTACTCACGCCAATGCCAATCATGTCCTTAACAACATGATAAAGTTGTTAAGAAGGGCGTACGCCCCCCCCCTCGCTGTAGCTTGCTATGCCGCTAGAGGGATTGAAGTTAGGAGCAATGAGGCCTTATGTTACATAGAACATAGAACATTACAGCACAGAACAGGCCCTTCGGCCTTCGATGTTGTGCCGACCAAAATAAAAAGCAATGCCCCTCCAAACTAAACCATTCCCTTCTCTTCCATATACTTATCAATAACCTCTTAAACGCCACCAAACTTGGCGCATCTACAACAGCTGCAGGCAGGGCATTCCACTCCCTAATCACTCTTTGAGTAAAGAACCTACCTCTGATATCCGTCCTATAACTCATACCCCTTAATTTAAAGCTGTGTCCCCTCGTGCTAGCTTTCTCCATCCTAGGAAAAAGGCTATCACTGTCCACCCTATCTAAACCTCTAATCATCTTATATGCTTCAATAAGATCCCCTCTTAGCCGCCTCCTTTCTAACGAAAACAACCTCAAATCCTTCAACCTCTCTTCATAGGACCTGCCCTCCATACCAGGCAACATCCTGGTAAACCTCCTCTGTACCCTCTCCAATGCCTCCACATCTTTCTTATAATGTGGGGACCAGAACTGCACACAATACTCCAAGTGCGGCCGCACTAGAGTTTTGTACAGTTGCAACATGATGCTGCGGCTCCTAAATTCAATCCCCCTACCAATAAAAGCTAAGACTCCATATGCCTTCTTAACAACTTTATCCACTTGACTGCCTACTTTCAGGGATCTATTGACACATACACCAAGATCCTTCTGTTCCTCAACACTATTAAGAGCCCTACCATTAGCCCTATACTCTACACATTTATTGTTCCTGCCAAAGTGCATTACCTCACACTTTTCCACATTAAACTCCATTTGCCACCTCTCGGCCCAGCTCTGCAACTTGTCCAAGTCACTCTGTAAACTATAACACCCCTCTTCACTATCTACCACTCCACCGACTTTAGTGTCATCTGCAAATTTACTGATCCATCCCTCAATACCCTCATCCAGATCATTTATAAAAATTACAAACAGCAGGGGCCCCAAAACAGACCCCTGAGGCACACCACTTGTCACCGAACTCCACGATGAATATCTCCCATCAACCACCACCCTCTGTCTTCTATCTGCCAGCCAATTCCTAATCCAATTAGCTAAATCACCCTCTATTCCACACATCTGCATTTTCTGTAGAAGTCTTCCATGGGCCACCTTATCAAACGCCTTACTAAAGTCCATATATACTACATCAACCGCCTTACCCCCATCCACCTCTTTGGTCACTTTCTCAAAAAACTCAATGAGGTTAGTAAGGCATGACCTACCCTTCACGAAACCATGCTGACTATCCCCAATCAATTCATTTCTCTCTAAATAACTATAAATCCTATCCCTAATAATTCTCTCCAATATCTTGCCCACAACAGAAGTAAGACTCACTGGCCTATTATTCCCTGGAAGGTCTCTCTTCCCCTTCTTAAACAATGGGACCACATTCGCTATCCTCCAGTCCTCCGGAACCACACCCGTAACCAACGAGGACCTGAAGATCAGAGCCAGAGGCTCTGCAATCTCCTCTCTTGCCTCCCAGAGAATCCTAGGGTAAATCCTGTCCGTCCCAGGGGACTTATCCAACTTCAAACCCTCGAGAATTTCTAACACATCCTCCCTATCTACTACAATACTTCCCATTTTGCAACCCTGTACCTCAGTGTTCTCCATAGCTACATTTCCAGCACTCTGCGTGAATACCGAAGAGAAATATTTATTCAGTGCCTCACCAATCTCTTCAGGCTCCACGCCCAACTTCCCACTGCTGTCTATGACTGGCCCTAATCTTGCCCTAACCAATCTTCTATTCTTAACATATCGAAAGAAAGCTTTAGGATTAAGGAGAATCCTATCAGCCAACATCTTCTCATGTCCCCTCTTAGCTCTCCTCAATTCACTTTTTAGCTCCTTCCTGGCTAATCTATAGCTATCCATTGCATTAACTGAGCCTTCAAGCCTCATCCTGACATAAGCCTCCTTTTTCTTCTTAACCAGCAAATCAACTTTTTTCGTACACCAAGGCTCTCTTACTCGACCATTTCCTCCCTGCCTGACAGGGACATACTTATCAAGGACTCGCAGCAGCTGCTCCTTGAATAAGCTCCACATTTCAGATGTTCCCAGTCCCTGTAGTTTCCTAGTCCAACCTATGCACCCTAATTCTCTCCTTATGGCCTCATAATTACCATTCCCCAGCTATAACTACTGCCCCCAGCTTCATGCCTATCCCTATCCATCACTAAGGTGAACGTAACCGAATTGTGGTCACTATCACCAAAATGTTCACTAACTTCCAAGCCTAACACCTGGTCTGGCTCATTGCCCAGCACCAAATCCAATGTATGTGTGTGTGTTTGTGTATGCCTGTTGATGTAATTCAAACTCAAGACCCCAGACCTGAGTCGAGTTTCTATCTGGTGATTACAACACAAGACCATCACTTTTTTACCCAATATCTCTGTAAAGTGAACCTCTTCCCTCTGTTGCAGTTCTGGGTTGTGTCCAGTAGATGGCTGCACACTTGGATAGAGAGAAGTTCACAGATCCCAGAGGTACAGGATAGATAAAGAATTGTTCAGATTACACTGGGGCACGGGGCTTTTCACAATATTCATGTTGGAGGTGACTTTTTATGGTATCTATTTTGCAACAAGCGGTTGTTATCGACCATAGAACATTTCAGTGCAGTACAGGCCCTTCGGCCCTCAATGTTGCACCGACCAGTGGATCCAATCTAATGACCCTCGAACCTAAACTATTCCAATGTTATCCATGTGCCTATCCACTGACCATTTCAATGCCCTTAAAGTCCACAACTGCAGCAGGCAGGGCATTCCACGCCCTTATTACCTTCTGAGTAAAGAACCCACCTCTAACATCCGTCCTATAACTCCCAGCCCTCAATTTAAAGCTATGTCCTCTCATGTTAGCCATCATCATCCGAGGAAAAAGGCTCTCACTGTCCACCCTATCTAATCCTCTGATCATCTTGTATGCCTTAATAAGGTCTCCTCTTAACCTTCTTCACTCTAATGAAAACAACCTCAAGTCCCTCAGCCTTTCCTCATAAGACCTTCTCACCATACCATCCTGCTAAACCTCCTCCGCACCCTCTCCAAAGCCTCCACATCTTTCTTATAATGTGGGGACCAGAACTGTACACAATACTCCAAGTGCGGCCACACCAGAGTTTTGTACAGTTGCAACGTGACCTCACAGCACCGAAACTCAATCCCTCTACCAATAAAAGCTAACACACCATACACCTTCTTAACAACCTTATCCACCTGTGTGCCAACTTTCAGGGATCTACGCACATGTACATCGAGATCTCTCTGCTCATCAACACTACCAAGAGTTCTTCCATTAGCCCTACATTCTGTACTCCTGTTACTTTTACCAAAGTCAATCACCTCACACTTTTCCGCATTAAACTCCATTTGCCACCTCTCCGCCCAGCTCTGCATCTTATCTATGCCTCAAGATATTGTTATCTTCCCTCGACTTGGAGGTGATATCCACTCAGGTTTATATTCTGGATCTACAAGTGAATAAGCCCATTTTTGGCCCACAGATCTTTGGACACATAGGCAGGATGTCCCATGAGGCAGTGGGATCCGGATTTGCTGCCTGTTACTTCTCTGCCGCCATTCTGTCTCATGGTTAAAATAAAGAACAAAGAACAAAACAGCACGGGAAACAGGCCCTTCAGCCCAATGAGCCCACACCGCCACCCCAATGTTCCCACCTCTACCCGCGATCCCTGTCTATGTTTATAGATCTATGGATTAAAAACCAAATTTGAGACAATTTAGGGAGAATTTGTTTTGCCAATTAGCCTAAGAGCACATCTTTGGATGTGGGAGGAAACCGGAGCACCCGGAGAAAACCCACGCAAGCACAGGGAGAATGCACAAACTCCCACAGACACAGGCCCAAATCCATGTATCTGCACAGCACAGCGATAGTCACTGAGCTGTCGTGTTGCCCATCAAATGGTCTTGTGATTCAAAGCATGCTGCAGTTTGGGTGACAGATTTTTGTCTCTTTCGAAGGATGAGTAACAAACTCCTCCCAGTCCGTAGATCATAGAATCCCTACAGTGTAGAAAGAGGCCCTTCTGCCCAGCAAGTCTAGACCAGCCACAATCCCACCCACGCCCTACTTCCATATCCCTCCACACTACACCCACTAATCCCTCTAATCTACACATCCCTGGACACTAAGGGTAAATTTCTTAGCACGGCCAATCAACCTGACCCGCACATCTTTGGACTGTGGGAGAAAACCCATGCAGACACGAGGAGTCTCCACACAGACAGTGACCCGAGCCAGGAATCGAACCCAGGACCCTGGAGCTGTGAAGCAGCAGTGCTAACCCACTGTGCCACCCTTATCGGTATGCTATCAGTAAGAACACTGCCTCCTTGAAGGAGAGTTTCAGGGAGTCTCTAAAGTGGTTTTCCTTTTGGAATTGGCCATTTTAGAGCTCAGAAACCAGGATCTGACAGGGGTGACGGGGTGGCACAGTGGTTAGCACTGCTGTCTCACAGTGCCAGAGTCCTGGGTTCGATTCCAACCTTCGATATATCAGAAAACCACAGCACAATACAGCCCAGTACAATACAGCACAGCACAGCCCTTCAACCCCCAAAATTGTGCCAAACATGTCCCTACCTTAGAGATCACCTCGGTCCGAAAAGATTTATCCTTTATCCTCAAACAGTGACCCCCCTAGCTCTGGACTCCCCCCACCATCGGGAACATTCTTTCTGAATCTACCCTGTCTAACACTGTTACAATTTTATAAGTTTTTGGACACTAAAATCTTTGTACACTAAAGGGCAATTTAGCATGGCCAATCCACCTAACCTGCACATCTTTGGACACTAAGAGGCAATGTAGCATGGCCAATCCAAGTGATCTACATATCTTTGGACACGAAGAGACAAGTTAGCGCAGCCAATCTCCCTAATCTGCGCATCTTTGGACACTAAGATTCCAATTCGCCGGACCAATATATCTGACTTGTGCATCTTTGGACTGTGGGGAGGAAACAGGAACATCCGGAAGAAACCCACATAGACACGGGGGTCCGGGGAGAATGTACAAATTGAACACAGACAGTGACCCAGGGTGGGAATTGAGTCACAGTCCCTGGTGCTGTGAGGTCACACTGCTAACCCACTGTTCCACTCACAATGAACGTACCTCACTGAAATATACCCACTTGGTCTAATCAGCACATTGCTGCACGATTGGCCATGCTACTTTGCCCCTTACTGTCCAAAGATGTGCAGGTTAGGTGGATTGGCCATGCTACTTTGCCCCTTACTGTCCAAAGATGTGCAGGTTAGGTGGATTGGCCATGCTACTTTGCCCCTTAGTGTCCAAAGATGTGCAGGTTAGGTGGATTGGCCGTGCTAAATTGTCCCTTAGTGTCCAAAGATGTGTGGGTTAGATGGATTGGCCATGCTAAATTGCCCCTTAGTATCCAAAGATGTGTGGTTAGATGGATTGGCCATGCTAAATTGTCCCTTAATGTCCAAATATGTATGGGTTAGGTAGATTGGCCATGCTAAAAAAAAATTGCCTCTTAGTGTGCTGAGTGAGATGCGTAGGTTAGAGGGATTAGTGGGTATAATATGTAGGGATATGGGGGTAGGGCCTGGGTGGGATTGTAGTTGGTTCAGACTCGATGGGCTGAAGGGCCTCTTTCTGCACTGTAGGGATTCTATGATAATCCCTAACCCAGACACCTGATGTAACATTTTCCCGTTAACTCTGAAATCTTCCCTGTACTCATCCAGATTTCCCGTAAATACCTTATCGACTTCAATGTTCCTGACAGCAGCAAGCTCCACATCCCAGTAACTGGATGAGAAAGTAAGAGGTTATTATTGATTTCTTTATTGAATTGACTACTGACATCTCCGTTCTCCAATTGATAACCAATTCCTCACATTGAACCACTTTGTAACACCAACTTCATGTTACACTGCTGCGGTTCTGGGGTGTGCCCAGTAGATGGCAACACACTCTGTAGATCGTAGTTAGAGTCATCCAATCCCCACAGTACGTTCGGCCCATCGAGCCTGCACCCAACAATCCATCCTATCCCCGTAAATTCTTGCATTTACACTGGAAATCCCCCTGACACTAAGGGGCAATTTAGCATGACCAATCCACCTAACCTGCACATCTTTGGACACTAAGGGGCAATTTAGCATGGCCAATCCACCCTAACCTGCACATCTTTGGCACTAAGGGCAATTTAGCATGGCCAATCCACCTAACCTGCACATCTTTGATACTAAGGGGCATTTAGCATGGCCAATCCCCCTAACCTGCACATCTTGGATACTAAGGGGCAATTTAGCATGGCCAATCCCCTAACCTACACATCTTTGGACACTAAGGGACAATTTAGCATGGCCAATCCACCTAACCTGCACATCTTTGGATACTAAGGGGCAATTTAGCATGGCCAATCCCCCTAACCTGCACATCTTTGGATACTAAGGGGCAATTTAGCATGGCCAATCCACCTAACCTGCACATCTTTGGATACTAAGGGGCAATTTTAGCATGGCCAATCCACCTAACCTACACATCTTTGGACACTAAGGACAATTTAGCATGGCCAATCCACCTAACCTGCACATCTTTGGACAATAAGGGGCAATTTAGCATGGTCCAATCCACCTAACCTGCACATCTTTGGACAATAGGGGCAATTTAGCATGGCCAATCCACCTAACCTACACATCTTTGGACACTAAGGGACAATTTTAGCATGGCCAATCCACCTAACCTGCACATCTTTGGACAATAAGGGCAATTTAGCATGGCCAATCCACCTAACCTGCACATCTTTGGTACTAGGGGCAATTTAGCATGGCCAATCCACCCTAACCTACACATCTTTGGACACTAAGGGACAATTTAGCATGGCCAATCCACCCTAACCTACACATCTTTGGACACTAAGGGACAATTTAGCATGGCCAATCCACCTAACCTGCTTGGATAAGATACAGTTTCAGAGCGTCGGTGAGGAGTCGATGGGCTGAATGGCCTCCTCCTGCACTGTAGCAATTCCGTGCTTTCTCTCCGATCTCTGTCTTTTGTTTAGCTGCTAACAGATCCACAATATCTGATCAATTCGATAAATTACTGTTGCTTCCGACCAGAACGAAACAATTTGAATCAGCCTTATTCAATAAAATACAGTCGAGGGAATTTTGTCACCTCCTGATCTGTTTAAGTATTAGCTGAAAGGGGGACTTTGAACGCAGAGACACAGGCTAACAACTTGAGTCTAATACCACCGCGGTGTCTGGTGGAATTTCAATTCTATTGATTAATAAAACAATAAAGAAATGTTACATAGAAACCTAGAACACTACAGCACACACAGGCCCTTCGGCCCATAAGTTGCATTCATCATACCCCTACTTACCAGCCCTATAACCCTCAATCCCATTAAATCCCTTGTACTCATCCAGAAATCTCTTAAAAGACCCCAGCGAGTTCGCTTCCACCACCTCCGACAGCAGCCGATTCCATTCACTCACCACCCTCTGAGTGAAAAACTCACCCCTAACATCTCCTCTGTACTTGCCCCCCAGCACCTTAAACCTGTGTCCTCTCGTAGCGAGCATTTCAGCTCTGGGAAAAAGCCTTCGAGAATCCACCCTATTTATATCTCTCAACATCTTATAAACCTCTATCAGGTCATCTCTCATCCAGGGAGAAAAGATCGAGCTCCCTCAACCTATCCTCATGAGGCATGCCACCCAATCCAGGCAACATCCTTGTAAATCTCCTCTGCACTCTTTCAATAGCTTCCACATCCCTTCTTATAATGAGGCAACCAGAACTGCGCACAATACTCCAAGTGGGGTCTGACAAGGGTCGTATAAAGCTGCATCATTACCTCCCAACTCCTGAACTCAATCCCTCGATTAACGAAGGCCAGTACACCGTACGCCTTCTTGACCACATCCTCCACCTGCGAGGCCGATTTAAGAATCCTATGGACCCAGACCCCCTGGTCCTTCTGCTACTCAACACTGCTAAGGGTCTTACCCTTTGATATTATACTCCTGTGTTGTCTCAGTAACAGTGGCCTTCAGACTGGCAATCACAGCTGCTTGCAAACCAACCATCTCATGCACCAGCGCTCCTTAGGGAAGGAAATCAAAACTCAAACCATTCAGCCCATCGAGCCCACTCCACCACCATGGATGGTACGATGCAGTACAAAGTCTCACAACATCAGGTTAAAGTCCAACAGGTTTATTTGGTCGCAAAAGCCACTAGCTTTCGGAGCACTGCTCCTTCATCAGGGGAGTGGGGAGTTCTGCTCACAAACAGGGCGTATAAAGACACAAATTCAATTTACAATTTTCAGTGCTTTGCACTGCTGCCTCACGGCACCAGGGTTCGAATCCCACCTTGGGTCACCGTCTGTGCAGAGTTTGCACATTCTCCCTGTGTCTGCGTGGGTTTCGCCCGGGTGTCTCCCACAGTCCGAAAGACGTGCTGGTTCAGCGCTAAATTCTCCCTTCAGTGTAACCCGAACAGGCGCCAGCTAGGGGATTTTCACAGTAACTTCATTGCAGCGTTAATGTAAGCTTACTTGTGACACTAATGGATAAACATTAAACCAATCGTTTTGATCATGGCTAATCATCAAATCTAACATTGGTAAATGCTTCTCTGTGCCCCCCCGATATCCCTTGAACCAAAACCATAAGAAAGCATCCTTTCTGGTTGTATCACAGCTTGGTCTGGGCTCCTGCTCTGCCCAAGACCACAAGGAACTACAAAGAGCAGTGAACGTAGCCCAATCCATCACACAAACCAGCCTCCCATCCATTGACTCTGTCTACACTTCCCGCTGCCTCAGGGAAAAGCAGCCGGCATCATCAAGAACACCCTCTCCCATATTCTCTCCCGGACATTCTCTCTTCCACCTTTTTCCGTCGGGGAAAAGATACAAAACTCTGAGGTCCCGTACCGACCGACTCAAGAACAGCTTCTTCCCTGCTGCTGTCAGAGTTTTGAATGGACCCTACCTTATCTCTCTCTGAGCTGATCTCTCTCTATACCCTAGCTGTGGGTGTAACACTGCATTCTGCACCCTCTCCTTTCCTTCTCTATGAATGGTATGCTTCATCTGCATAGCGCGCAAGAAACAATACTTCTCATTGTATCCCAATACACGTGACAAGGATAAATCAAATCAAGATCAAAAGCAATGTCTAATTTCTTCCTGAAATCACACAATGTTTTGGCCTCAACTACTTTCTGTGGGAGTGAATCCCACTGCTCTCTGGGTGAAATTTCTCCTCACCTCAGTCCGAAAAGGACCCTTATCCTCAAACTCTGACCCCTGAGTTCTGGACTCCCCCGCACCATGGGGAACATTCTTTCTGAATCTACCCTGTCTAACCCTGTTAGAAATTTATAAATTTCTACCAGATCCCCCTCTCACTCTTTGAAACTCCAGTGAACGTAATCCGAACCCACTTAGTCTCTCATAGAGTCATGCAGGGTTTTACAGCATGGAAACAGGCCCTTCGGCCCAACTTGTCTATGCCACCTCTTTTTTTAAACCCCTAAACTAATCCCAATTGCCCGCATTTGGCCCACGTCCCTCTATACCCACCGTACCCCATGTCACTGTCTGAAAGCTTTTAAAAAGACAAAATTCTACCTGCCTCTATCACTGCAGTGGGGTGGCACTGCTGCTCCGGGGACCTGAGTTCGATTCCCGGCTCGGGTCACTGTCCGTGTGGAGTTTGCGCACATTCTCCTCGTGTTTGCATGGGTTTCCTCGGGGTTCTCCAGTTTCCTCCCACAGTCCAAAGATGTGCGGGTCAGGTTGATTGGCCATGCTAAAATTGACCCTAATGTCAGGAAGATTAGTAGGATAAAACTGGGGATGGAGTGGGATTGTGGTCGGTGCAGACTCTATGGGCTGAATGGTCTACTTCTGCACTATTGGGATCCCAGGTTGAAGGATGTACTAATAGAGGTTTAGAAGATTCTGAGGGGAGTAGACAGAGTGCAGGGTCACATGCTCTTTCCTAGGGTAGAAAAGTCAAGTATTGGGGGACACAGGTTGAGGTGTGTGGAGAAAAGTCTCAAAGAGATGTGCAAGGGAAGTTTTTTTTTACACAGAGGGTGGGAGTAGGTTTGATAGTGGTACTTAAGGAGCAACTAGATTAATCCATGAATAGGATGAAAATGAAAGGATAAGATATTAAGGGGCAATTTAGCATGGCCAATCCACCTAACCTGCACATCTTTGGACACTAAGGGACAATTTAGTATGGCCAATCCACCCTAACCTGCACATCTTTGGACACTAAGAGGCAATTTAGTATGGCCAATCCACCCTAACCCGCACATCTTTGTACACTAAGGGACAATTTAGTATGGCCAATCCACCTAACCTGCACATCTTTGGACACTAAGGGACAATTTAGCATGGCCACCACCTACCTGCACATCTTTGGACACTAGGACAATTTAGTATGGCCAATCCACCTAACCTGCACATCTTTGGACACTAAAGGCAATTTAGCATGGCCAATCCACCTAACCTGCACATCTTCGGACACTAAGGGGCATTTAGCATGGCCAATCCACCTAACCAGCACATCTTTGGACACTAAGGGGCAATTTAGCATGGCCAATCCACCTAACCAGCACACCTTTGGACACTAAGGGGTAATTTAGCATGGCCAATCCACCTAACCAGCACCCTTTGGACACTAAGGAGCAATTTAGCATGGCCAATCCACCTAACCTACACATCTTCGGACACTTAGGGGCAATTTAGCACGGCCAATCCACTCTAACCTGCACATGTTTGGAGTATGTATGAAAACCCAAGCACCCAAAAGAAACCTATGCGACAAGGGGAGAACATGTGACAGACAATGATCCAAGTCAGGAATCGAACCCGGAGACCTCGCACGGTGACGCTGCAGTGCAAACCCACTGTGACACATTGTAAAGGTGATGGGTGAGCCACCATCTTGGATCTGCTGTAGTCCCCTTATGTGGTGTAGATACATCCACAGTGCTGTTAGGGAGGGAGTTCCAGGATTGTGATTGGACATCAGTCAGTCCCCCCGTGTGTGGTGTAGGTACACCCACAGTGCTGTTAGGGAGGGAGTTCCAGGATTGTGATTGGACATCAGTCAGTCCCCCGTGTGTGGTGTAGGTACACCCACAGTGCTGTTAGGGAGGGAGTTCCAGGATTGTGATTGGACATCAGTCAGTCCCCGTGTGTGGTGTAGGTACACCCACAGTGCTGTTAGGGAGGGAGTTCCAGGATTGTGATTGGACATCAGTCAGTCCCCGTGTGTGTGGTGTAGGTACACCCACAGTGCTGTTAGGGAGGGAGTTCCAGGATTGTGATTGGACATCAGTCAGTCCGTGTGTGGTGTAGGTACACCCACAGTGCTGTTAGGGAGGGAGTTCCAGGATTGTGATTGGACATCAGTCAGTCCCCGTGTGTGTGGTGTAGGTACACCCACAGTGCTGTTAGGGAGGGAGTTCCAGGATTGTGATTGGACATCAGTCAGTCCCCTGTGTGTGGTGTAGGTACACCCACAGTGCTGTTAGGGAGGGAGTTCCAGGATTGTGATTGGACATCAGTCAGTCCCCGTGTGTGTGGTGTAGGTACACCCACAGTGCTGTTAGGGAGGGAGTTCCAGGATTGTGATTGGACATCAGTCAGTCCCCCATGTGTGTGGTGTAGGTACACCCACAGTGCTGTTAGGGAGGGAGTTCCAGGATTTTGACCCCAGCCCCAGTGAAGGAACGGCCGATATATTTCCAAGTCGGGATGGTGAGTGGCTCGGAGGGGGATCTTGCAGGTGGGGGTGTTCCCCATGTGTCTGCTGCCCCCCTCCCCTTGTCCTTCTAGGTGGTAGAGGTGGCGGGTTTGGAAGGTGCTGTGGAAGGAGCCTTGGCGAGTCGCTGCTGTGCATCTTGTAGATGGTACACACTGCTGTCACTGTGTGTCGGTGGTGGAGGGAGTGAGTGTTTGTGGTTAGCGTGTCGATCGAGCGGGGCTGCTTTGTCCTGGATGGTGTCGAGCTTCTCAAGTGTTGTTGGGAGCCGCACCCATCCAGGCAAGTGGAGAGTATTCCATCACACTCCTGACTTGTGTACTTGTAGATGGTGGACAGGCTTTGGGAGGGAGTCAGGAGGTGAGTTACTCTCTGCGGGATTCCCAGTGGACAGGCTTTGGGAGGGGAGTCAAGAGCGGGAGGGGGGAGAGCGTGTGTGTGAGAGCGAGTGTGCGTGAGAGAGTGTGTGTGTGCGTGAGAGAGTGTGTGTGTGCGTGAGAGAGTGTGTGTGTGCGTGAGAGAGTGTGTGTGTGCGTGAGAGTGTGTGTGTGTGCGTGAGAGTGTGTGAGTGTGCGAGAGTGTGTGTGAGTGTGTGTGTGTGAGAGTGTGAGTGAGAGAGTGTGTGTGTGTGTGTGTGTGAGAGTGTGTGAGAGAGTGTGTGTGTGAGAGTGTGTGTGTGTGTATGTGTGAGAGTGTGGTGAGAGTGTGTGTGTGAGAGTGTGAGTAGAGTGTGTGTGTGAGTGAGAGTGTGAAGTGTGAGAGTGTGTGAGAGTGTGTGAGAGTGTGTGGAGTGGTGAGAGTGTGTGAGAGTGTGTGAGAGTGTGGTGAGTGGAGTGTGAGTGTGTGTAGTGTGTGTGAGGAGTGTGTGGAGAGTGTGTGAGAGTGTGTGAGAGTGTGTGAGAGTTGTGTGTGAGGAGTGTTGTGAGTCTGTGAGTGTGTGAGTGTATGGTGTGTTGGTGAGTGTGAGAGTGTGAGTGTGTGTGAGTGTGTGTGTGTGTGAGAGAGAGAGAGAGTGAGTGTGGTGAGTGTGTGAGTGTGTGAGTGAGAGAGTGTGTGAGTGAGAGAGTGTGTGAGTGAGAGAGTGTGTGAGTGAGAGAGTGTGGTGAGTGAGAGAGTGTGTGAGTGAGAGAGGTGTGTGAGTGAGAGAGTGTGAGTGAGAGAGTGTGTGAGTGAGAGAAGTGTGATTGAGAGTGTGAGTGAGAGAGTGTGTGAGAGTGTGTGAGAGAGTGTGGTGAGAGAGTGGTGTGAGAGAGAGTGTGTG
This sequence comes from Sphyrna mokarran, assembly GCA_024679065.1. Lineage (NCBI taxonomy): Eukaryota > Metazoa > Chordata > Chondrichthyes > Carcharhiniformes > Carcharhinidae > Sphyrna > Sphyrna mokarran. The sequence goes on along the minus strand of JAGIQG010000039.1, from coordinate 8,783,660 downwards.
AGAGAGTGTGTGTGAGAGTGTGTGAGAGAGTGTGTGAGAGAGTGTGTGAGAGAGTGTGTGAGAGAGTGTGTGAGAGAGTGTGTGAGAGAGTGTGTGAGAGAGTGTGTGAGAGAGTGTGGAGAAGTGTGTGAGAGAGTGTGTGAGAGAGTGTGAGTGTGTGTGAGTCTATGTGAGTGTGTGTGAGTCTATGTGAGTGTGTGAGAGAGTGTGAGTCTATGTGAGTGTGTGTGAGTCTATGTGAGTGTGTGAGAGAGTGTGAGTGTGTGTGAGTCTATGTGATGTGTGTGTGTGGTGTGTGAGAGTGTGTGTGAGAGTGTGTGTGTGAGTGTGAGAGTGTGTGTGAGAGTGTGTGTGTGAGTGTGTGAGAGAGTGTGAGAGTGTGTGTATGTGTGTGTGTGTGTGTGTGAGTGCGAGTCTGTGTGTGTGTGTGAGTCTATGTGAGAGTCTCAGAGAGCATAGGGGCAATGTTCTTTTCCAAGAAACTGTAATCTTTTCCCTTTCACCTCATTTATGGTGGTGAAACTCTCTGGAAACTTCGGAGATCAGTCCCATGTCCGCACAGTTCCCAAATGTTGACCACCTCCCCCTTATCCTCTCGCCATCCTTCCTCCCGCCTGTCCCAGATGTGGCCTTGGGGCTCCAGGTGTGCAGTGTTAATATTGTGGGAGCTGCTATCTGTCAGACATTCTCATGACACACTACATCTATTCTGAGAAACTCTCTTCAACTCCCCAACTCCACACACAGCATCGCCTGGAATGCTCCACAAAAAACTGATGCGTTCCAGTCTTGTGCCGAGTCTGTGCCCCCCGACGGATCAGCATTTCCGAAACGCAGTCAATGGGATCGCACTGTGCATCAGGCAGCGAGGGGGACACAGACATTGAGACACAGGCTCAATATTTTTGGGGATGAGATTGGAAGATAGATTTAAATTGCCCCTTAGTGCCCAAAAATGTGCAGGTTAGGTGGATTGGCCATGCTAAATTGCCTCTTAGTGCCCAAAAATGTGCAGGTTAGGTGGATTGGCCATGCTAAATTGTCCCTTAGTGTCCAAAGATGTGCAGGTTAGGTGGATTGGCCATGCAAAATTAACCCTTATTGTCCAAAGATGTGCAGGTTAGGTGGATTGGCCATGCTAAATTGTCCCTTAGTGTCCAAAGATGTGCGGGTTAGGCGGATTGGCCATGCTAAATTGCCTCTTAGTGTCGGGGGGGGATTGACAGAGTGGGATTACGGAGAGAGGGCCTGGGTGGGATTGTGTTCGGTGCAGACTCGATGGGCTGAATGGCCTCTTTCTGCACTGGAGGGATTCTATCCTATTCGGTTCATTCACCGCGGACGTGGGGTGGTCAATTTGGGAGTGATAATTCCCAGCCCATGACAGTGGGACATGATCTCCAAACGAACAAGTCCAGGAGAAGTAATGACCAATGGGTATTATCACCAACTAATCCGGAAACTCAGCGAGTGTTCTGGGGATGTTAAAATAACCTGAAATCCACTTCTGATCATTGTTGGAGAAACTTATCTCATTCTCCAATGTCCTTTTGGGAAGGAAATCTGCTGTCCTTACCTCAGTCTGGCCTATATGCGTCTCCAGAGGCACTGTTGACATTCAACTGCCCCTCCAAGGGGCAACTAGGGATGGGCAATAAATGCCAGCCCAGCCAGCGATGCCTGTGAAGGGTAAATATCGATACTATCAGAGGAATCACTGGTTGCCTCATTACACAAGGGGTGTGGAAGCGATTGGGAGGGTTCAGAGGAGATTTACAAGGATGCTGCCTGGATTGGGAGGCAGGCCTAATGAAGATAGCTTGAGGGAGCTGGGACTCTTCTCACTGGAGAGACGTAGGTTGAGAGGCGACCTGATTGAGGTTTATAAAATGTCGAGAGGAATAGATAGGGTGGACTCTCAGAGACTATTTCCCAGGGCTGAAATGGTCACTACGAGAGGACACAGATGCTGGGGGGCAAGTACAGAGGAGATGTTCAAGGTATGTTTTTCACTCAGAGAGTGGTGGGTGAGTGGAATCGGCGGCGAACTCTCTTAAGAGACTTCTGGATGAGTACATGGGATTTAATGGGATCGAGAGTTATAGATAGGTTTGGTAGGTAGGATAATGATAGGTGCAACTTGTGGGCCGAAGGGCCTGGTATTGTTCTATGTTCTATGAACCAGGATCTTGACCCATGAGTCGAAGGGTGACAGTTCACATCTGGGTAAGGTCACAAGGGGAAAGTTCAGACAACACGCAAACTATAACTCAGAGGAAGATCATGGAGATTAACACTGGAGAAAGTGTTAGCACTCAGGGAACACTCACTGGAGCAGCACATGTTCCATTATTCCTCAATGTGTGTCATATCAACACCAAACTAATCCCACTGTCCCACTCTCTCCCCATAGCCCTGTATCGATCCCCAAACTAATCCCACTGCCCTGCTCTCTCCCCATAGCCCTGTATCAATCCACAAACATATCCCACTGCCCCACTCTCTCCCAATAGCCCTGTATCAATCCCCAAACTAATCCCACTGTCCCGCTCTCTCCCCCATAGCCCTGTATCAATCCCCAAACTAATCCCACTTGCCCCGCTCTCTCCCCTGTATCAATCCCCAAACTAATCCCACTGTCCTGCTCTCTCCCCATAGCCCTGTATCAATCCCCAAACTAACCCCACTGCCCCGCTCTCTCCCCTGTATCGATCTCCAAACTAATCCCACTGCCCCGCTCTCTCCCCATAGCCCTGTATCAATCCCCAAACTAATCCCACTGCCCCGCTCTCTCCCCATAGCCCTGTATCAATCCCCAAACTAATCCCACTGCCCCGCTCTCTCCCCATAGCCCTGTATCAATCCCCAAACTAATCCCACTGCCCCGCTCTCTCCCCATAGCCCTGTATCAATCCCCAAACTAATCCCACTGCCCCGCTCTCTCCCCATAACCCTGTATCAATCCCCAACTAATCCCACTGTCCCCGCTCTCTCCCCATAACCCTGTATCAATCCCTAAAATAATCCCACTGCCCTGCTCTCTCCCCATAGCCCCGCTCTCTCCCCATAGCCCCGCTCTCTCCCCATAACCCTGTATCAATCCTAAACTAATCCCACTGCCCCGCTCTCTCCCCATAGCCCTGTATCAATCCCCAAACTAATCCATGCCTCGCTCTCTCCCCATAGCCCTGTATCAATCCCCAAACTAATCCCACTGCCCTGCTCTCTCCCCATAGCCCTGTATCAATCCCCAAACTAATCCCACTGCCCCACTCTCTCCCCATAGCCCTGTATCAATCCCCAAACTAATCCCACTGCCCCACTCTCTCCCCGTAGCCCTGTATCAATCCCCAAACTAATCCCACTGCCCCGCTCTCTCCCCATAGCCCTGTATCAATCTCCAAACTAATCCCACTGCCCCGCTCTCTCCCCATAGCCCTGTATCAATCCCCAAACTAATCCCACTGCCCCGCTCTCTCCCCATAGCCCTGTATCAATCCCCAAACTAATCCCACTGTCCCGCTCTCTCCCCATAGCCCTGTATCAATCCCCAAACTAATCCCACTGCCCCGCTCTCTCCCCATAGCCCTGTATCAATCCCCAAACTAATCCCACTGCCCCGCTCTCTCCCCGTAGCCCTGTATCAATCCCCTGTATGTGCTGCTAACGTTTATGAAGTGATGGAATTTTGTGCTAAGAATTTCTACCCTCGGACCGACTCAATCCATTGGTGATGAGACCCCACACTCAGCGTCTCATCACTGAACGGGGTGTGCATCTTTCTCACAGATTTCAAAGGCTGGGAGCAGAACCTGCCATGGAGAGAAAAAAAGTACAGTCTCCCGAGTGTCTTTTTTTCCCCCCACCAACACTCAGCAGGCGAAGTCCTTCCCTCTTGTGCACATTGCGATAACAGGGCTACAGGTTCAGCAGGATCTTGTCTGGGGCAATGCTCTGTTTTGACTTCCCCGCTGCCGTCTCTCTATTGTGTCTCAGCAAGCGGGACACCTGCTTCACTTATTTCCAGCTGGGCAAAGCTCTGAACCTCACCACCAACACAACACCCACATCACCACCAACCCCCCCCACCCCCCCCCAACCACCCCCTCCCTCCCTTCCTGCCCCCACTCGCCGTTGCTTCGACACAGAAAGGCTCCGCACCCTCTCCAACAGCAACCACCCCCCAACCAACTGACCGACCACCCCTCCCCTCACCACCTCAGCTGCACAGAAACATGCAAGTTATTCCAAGGTCGGACTGTTGTTGACGGAGATAAAGCAGCGTTCCCGAGCGGGAAGCGGGGCTGAGAATTCTCACACCACAGACGGGCGAGGGTGCAGAGAGAGAGCGCAGGGGGCTCCGTCACTTTTCGTGGCTGCATCTCCTCCTGCATTTCCCCCCCACCCCCCCCCCGCCGATTATTTTCGCACTTTATCTGCTCTCGTTCCCCCCTCCGCAAACTTATCGGTGACCTTGTGGAGCTGCACCCCCTCCTTCGCTGCTGGACGGTCAACATGCGATCTCTTCCCATCGCGTTGGCGATTTTCGTCACGCTGGCGCCGCTGAGGATCTCACACCTGCTGCCCGTCTCCCGACAGGAGGCCACCCACGCTGGCAACCGGTCCGCCACCAGCAGCAGGTAAAACAGCACCCGCAGCACACTAAGACAGACCAAAGCAGCAATCTGGAGTTCGGGCACGGGTCAGGGGAGGGAAAGAAGGTCACCTCACAGCTTACTGAGCAACACTGTGCTCATTCAATCCCCAAATTCGTCCCGCTGCCCACCGCTCCCTCCCCGTAGATCTGCATCAATCCCCAAACTAATCCCACTGCCCCACTCTCTCCCCATAGCCCTGTATCAATCCCCAAACTAATCCCACTGCCCCGCTCTCTCCCCATAGCCCTGTATCAATCCCCAAACTAATCCCACTGCCCCACTCTCTCCCCATAGCCCTGTATCAATCCCCAAACTAATCCCACTGCCCCGCTCTCTCCCCATAGCCCTGTATCAATCCCCAAACTAATCCCACTGCCCCGCTCTCTCCCCATAGCCCTGTATCAATCCCCAAACTAATCCCACTGCCCCGCTCTCTCCCCATAGCCCTGTATCAATCCCCAAACTAATCCCACTGCCCCACTCTCTCCCCATAGCCCTGTATCAATCCCCAAACTAATCCCACTGCCCCGCTCTCTCCCCATAGCCCTGTATCAATCCCCAAACTAATCCCACTGCCCCTCTCCCTCCACATAGCCCTGTATCAATCTCCAAACTAATCCCACTGTCCTGCTCTCTCCCCAGAGCCCTGTATCAATCCCCAAACTAATCACACTGCCCCGCTCTCTCCCCATAGCCCTGTATCAATCTCCAAACTAATCCCACTGCCCCGCTCTCTCCCCATAGCCCTGTATCAATCCCCAAACTAATCCCACTGCCCAGTTCTCTCCCCATAGTCCTGTATCAATCCCCAAACTAATCCCACTGCCCCACTCTCTCCCATAGCCCTGTATCAATCCCAAACTAATCCCACTGCCCGCTCTCTCCCCATAGCCCTGTATCAATCCCCAAACTAATCCCACTGCCCCACTCTCTCCCCATAGCCCTGTATCAATCCCCAAACTAATCCCACTTCCCCGCTCTCTCCCCATAGCCCTGTATCAATCCCCAAACTAATCCCACTGTCCCGCTCTCTCCCCTGTATCAATCCCCAAACTAATCCCACTGCCCTGCTCTCTCCCCATAGCCCTGTATCAATCCCCAAACTAATCCCACTGCCCCACTCTCTCCCCATAGCCCTGTATCAATCTCCAAACTAATCCCACTGTCCCACGCTCTCCCCATAGCCCTGTATCAATCCTCAAACTAATCCACTGCCCCACTCTCTCCCCATAGCCCTGTATCATCCCCAAACTAATCACTGCCCACTCTCTCCCCTGTATCAATCCCCAAACTAATCCCACTGCCCCGCTCTCTCCACATAGCCCTGTATCAATCCTCAAACTAATCCCACTGTCCCACTCTCTCCCCATAGCCCTGTATCAATCCCCAAACTAATCCCACTGTCCCACTCTCTCCCCATAGCCCTGTATCAATCCCCAAACTAATTCCACTGCCCCAACTCTCTCTGTTTCAAATGTTTTAAATTTCCGAGTGATTCAATTTGTCTCGTTTCAAGGATCTACCAGCTCTCTCTCACTCAGTGCAGTTTAAAGTTCATTAATTCTTGTCACAAGTAGGGATTACATTAACACACAATGAAGTTGCTGTGAAAATCCTCCCACACTCCTCTTTGGTTGACCCATACCCTGGAGGCCTCTTTCCCCCCCCGTGATGCCCCTTTGATCGGGATGTGGGGGTAGAGACAATCCAACCTCTTCCCCTCCGGCTGAGCTCAATGGTGGGGTGAGGGGACAGAGTATTGGAGGCAATTTTGCTATTGGGGACAGACACGAGGCAGGGATGGACAGGGGCACAGCACATGTAGACACTTACAGTAAAGTCCTGCAGTGCAGAAGGAGGCCATTCAGCCCATCGAGTCTGCACCAGCCACAGTCCCACCCAAGCTCCATCCTCACAACCCCATGCATTTACCCTAGTTAATCTCCTTGACACTAAGGGACAATTTAGCATGGCCAATCCACCTAACCTACACATCTTTGGACACTAAGGGGCAATTTAGCATGGCGTTTCTGTTGTTTCTGGAAGTTGTTGTGTTGGAACTTCGGTTTTGTTTGTTTGTGTTGTTTGTCTTTGTTTGTGTTGTAGTTTGGGACTGTCTGCTGGAACTGGGTAAACTCAGTAAAGTTTTACAAGACAAATTTTAAATCCAACCAATTTATTTGATAGTAAATTGCGAGCTTTCGACACTATGTGTATTCGTCAGGCAATGCAAGTGTTCTGGTCTTCAATAGCACTACTACAACACAGATAGTTACAGATTGTGATTAGATGCGATCCTTACATCTAACCTGCTATTCAAGTGTTAAAGTGGCTAACAAGTGTGTGTGAAGGAACCCTGAGCATTGGTCTAGAGAATTGTGTATTTTCTCCAGACAGCACAGTAAGTGAGGTTTTTTGCTAACCCAGCCAAGTTACGGGGTTACAGATAGTGTGTCATGAAGCCAAGACCATGTTAAGACCGTCCTCATCGTGTGCGGAATTGGTATCAGTCTCTGCTCAGACGACTCTGCGCTGTCGTGTGTCACGAAGCGCCCCTTGAAGAACATTTACCCGCAGGTCGGATGAGGCCGAATGCCCATGACTGCTGAAGTGTTCGCCCACAGGAAGGGAACTGTTTTGCCTGGTGATTGCTGAGCGATGCTCATTCATCCGCTGTCGTAGTGTCTGCATGGTCTCCCCAATGTACCGTGCTTCGGGACATCCTTTCTTGCAAAGTATTAGGTAGACGACGTTGGCCGAGTTGCAAGAGTATGTACCGTGTACCTGGTGAATGGTATCCTCATGTTTGATGATGTTGTCCCTGTGAGGGGGACAGAGAGAGGCTGCAGAGGCGACAGACTCCACCAGGGGGAACTCCTGGTCCACAAATCGGTCCCCAACTCGCTGAAGTTTTTTTCCTAGGATGGAGAAAGCTAGCACGAGGGGACACAGCTTTAAATTAAGGGGTATGAGTTATAGGACGGATATCAGAGGTAGGTTCTTTACTCAAAGAGTGATTAGGGAGTGGAATGCCCTGCCTGCAGCTGTTGTAGATGCGCCAAGTTTGGTGGCGTTTAAGAGGTTAATTGATAAGTATATGGAAGAGAAGGGAATGGTTTAGTTTGGAGGGGCATTGCTTTTTATTTTGGTCGGCACAACATCGAAGGCCGAAGGGCCTGTTCTGTGCTGTATTATTCTATGTTCTATGTTCTATGTTCTATGTTCTATGTTTTGGGATAATCTCAGTGCTATCCCGAACTCTTTATCCACACTTTAAAACTCATTTAAAATCAATAAACACCCCCTCACAATTTAATCGATACATACTTGATGGTTTTGCTCCAAGAGTCCCTGAGCACACTCTTTATCTCTTATATCTTCAAGTCAGCTTGCATTAACACTGCAATGAAGTTACTGTGAAAATCCCCAAGTCGCCACACTCCCGTTCGGGGTTACACTGAGGGAGAACTTAGCAACGAACTGGCCCGTCTTTCAAACTGTGGGACGCAACTGGAGCACCCGGAGGACACCCACCCAGACATAGGGAGAATGTGCAGATTTCACACAGACGGTGACCCAAGCCGGGAATCGAACCCGGGTCCCTGGCGCTGTGAGATGGCTGCGCCAAAACCACTATTCTAGTGTGTGTTAGGGTGGATTGGCCATGCTAAATTGCCCCTCAGTGTCCAAAGATGTGCAGGTTAGGGTGGATTGGACATGCTAAATTGCCCCTCAGTGTCCAAAGATGTGCGGGTTAGGTGGATTGGCCATGCTAAATTGCCCCTCAGTGTCCAAAGATGTGCAGGTTAGGGTGGATTGGCCATGCTAAATTACCCTCAGTGTCCAAAGATGTGCGGGTTATGTGCGAAAATTGTCCCAACACACCCCAAACCCCAAAAATGCTAAATTGCACCCCTCAGATGTCCAAAAGATGTGCAGGTTATGCTAAAGGTGGACATTGGCCATGCAAATTAGCTGTCCCTTATGCCCCTTGTCCAAAGATTGTGCGGGTTAGGGGATGGCCGTGCTAAATTGTCCCTTAGTGTCCAAAGAGGTGCAGGTTAGGTGGATTGGATGCTTAAATTGCCCCTTAGTGTCAAAGATGTGCAGGTAGGTGGATTGGCCATGCTAAATTACCCCTTAGTGTCAAAGGATGTGCAGGTTAGGTGGTTGGCCATGCTAAATTGCTTCCTAGTGTCCCAAAGATGTGCAAGTAGGTGGATGGCTGTGCTAAATTGCCCCTTAGTGTCCAAAGATGTGCAGGTTAGGGGATTGGCCATGCTAAAATGCCCTAGTGTCCAAAGATGTGCGGGTTAGGTGGATTGGCCATGCTAAATTGTCCCTTAGTGTCCAAAGCTGTGCAGGTTAGATGGATTGGCCCATGCTAAATTGCCCCTTAGTGTCCAAAGATGTGCAGGTTAGGTGGAGATGTGCCCTTAGTGTAGCTTGTGGTTAGATGGATTGGCCATGCTAATTGCCCCTTAGTGTCAAAGATGTGCAGGTTAGGTGGTATTGCCATGCTAAATTGCCCTTAGTGTCCTAAATTAGTGTCCAAAGATGTGCAGGTTAGGTGGATTGGCCATGCTAAATTGCTCCTTAGTGGCTCCATGCAATGCCCCTTAGTGTCCAAGATGTGCAGGTTAGGTGGATTGGCCATGCTAAATTGCCCCTTAGTGTCCAAAGATGTGCAGGTTAGGTGGATTGGCCATGCTAATGCCTTAGTGTCCAAAGATGTGCAGGTTAGGTGGATTGGCCATGCTAAATTGCCCCTTAGTGTCCAAAGATGTGCAGTTAGGTGGATTGGCATCTAAATTGCCCTTAGTGTCCAAAAGTGCACTTGGCATGCTAAATTGTCCTTAGTGTCCAAAGATGTGCAGGTTAGGGGATTGGATGGCCATGCTAAATTGCCCCTTAGTGTCCAAAGATGTGCAGGTTAGGTGGATTGGCCATGCTAAATTGCCTTAGTGTCAAAAGTGTGCAAATGCCGATGAAAATTCCCTTAGTGTCCAAGATGTGCAGGTTAGGTGGATTGCATGCTAATTGCCCCTAGTGTCCAAGACAGGTTGGTGGATTGGCCATGCTAAATTGCCCTTAGTGTCCAAAGAAGGTTAGGTGATGGCATGCTAAATTGCTCCTTAGTGTCCAAAGGTGCATAGGTGATTGGCCATGCTAAATTGCCCTTAGTGTCCAAAGATGTGCGGTAGGTGGATTGGCATGCTAATTGCCCCTTAGTGTCCAAAGATGTGTTAGGTGGATTGGCCATGCTAAATTGCCCCTTAGTGTCCAAAGATGTGCAGGTTAGGTGGATTGGCCATGCTAAATTGCCCCTTAGTGTCCAAGATGTGCAGGTTAGGTGGATTGGCCATGCTAAATTGTCCCTTAGTGTCCAAAGATGTGTAGGTTAGGTGGATTGGCCATGCTAAATTGTCCCTTAGTGTCAAGATGTGCAGGTTAGGTGATTGGCCATGGTGTCCAAAGATGTGGAGGTGGATTGGCATGCTAAATTGCCCCTTAGTGTCCAAAGATGTGCAGTTAGGTGGATTGGCCATGCTAAATTGTCCTTAGGTCCAAAGATGTGCAGGTTAGGTGGATTGGCCATGCTAAATTGTCCCTTAGTGTCCAAGATGTGCAGGTTAGGTGGATTGGCCATGCTAAATTGTCCTTAGTGTCCAAAGATTAGGTGGATTGGCCATGCTAAATTGTCCTTAGTGTCCAAAGATGTGCAGGTTAGGTGGATTGGCCATGCTAAATTGTCCCTTAGTGTCCAAAGATGTGCAGGTTAGGTGGATTGGCCATGCTAAATTGCCTCTTAGTGTCCAAAGATGTGTAGGTTAGATGCTAAGTCCTTCCTCAATGTACCCCAACAGGTGCCGGAGTGTGGCGACAAGGGGATTTTCACAGTAACCTTTATTGCAATGTTAATGTACGCCTACTTGTGAAGCAAATGAACTTTAAACTAGTTCTGGATTGCCCTCACCAACGGGAACATCGGCACAGACAGTTTCTTCTATAAGCGCTTCCTTCGGGACAATATCTAACTGTATTTTGAGTATTGCTGTGTGGATTACAATGTGGTCAATGTTAGCTTTAGTTCCATGTTCTAGGTGAAGTTCGTAATGGTCAGTATGGAAGCAGCAAAGAACATTATTGCTGAGAGATTTCCAATTCCAGCAAATGTGAGTGAGGATGAGGTGGATGTCCCTGTCCCTCACTCAGACCCATTCTCATCACTGCCTCTGTTACTGTCCTCACCTACTGGAACCTCTCCCAATGTCCCCTCTTCTCCCCGCCGGAACTTCTCCCACTGTTCCCCCTTCTCCCCATTGGAACCTTTCCCGATGTTCCCCCTTCTCATTGGAATCTCTCCCAATGTTCCCCCATCTCCCCATTGGAATCTCTCCCAATGTTCCCCCATCTCTGCACTGGAATCTCTCCCAAACCCTATCTTCCCCCTGGAATCTCTCCCAAACCCTATCTCCCCCCTGGAATCTCTCCCAAACCCTATCTCCCCATTGGAACCTCTCCCAATGTTCCCCCATCTCCCCACTGGAATCTCTCCCAAACCCTATCTTCCCCCTGGAATCTCTCCCAAACCCTATCTCCCCATTGGAACCTCTCCAATGTCCCCCTATCTCCCCACTAGAACCTCTCCCAATGTTCCCCCATCTCCCCATTGGAATCTCTCCCAAACCCTATCTCCCCATTGGAATCTCTCCCAATGTCCCCCTATCTCCCACTGATCTCTCCCAAACCCTATCTCCCCATTGAACCTCTCCAATGTCCCCCTATCTCCCCACTGGAACCTCTTCAATGTTCCCCCATCTCCCATTGGAATCTCTCCCAATGTTCCCCCATCTCTCCACTGGAATCTCTCCCAAACCCTATCTCCCCATTGGAATCTCTCCCAAACCTTATCTCCCCATTGGAATCTCTCCCAATGTTCCCCCATCTCCCCACTGGAATCTCTCCCAAACCCTATCTCCCCATTGGAATCGCTCCCAAACCCTATTTCCCCATTGGAATCTCTCCAATGTCCCCCCATCTCCCCATTGGAACCTCTCCCAGTGCCGCAACCCCCCCTCCAAAGTTCCCATTGGAACCTCTCCCGATGTTCCTCCATCTCCCCATTAGAACCTCTCTCAGTGCCGCAACCCCACCGCCCCTACGTTCCCATTCGAACCTCTCCCGATGTTCTCCACACTCCCATTGGAACCTCTTGTGTCAGAGGGAACTGGATGGGTAAATGCCTGGGGTATAGGGTCTGGGTGGGATTGTGGTCAGGGCAGACTCGATGGGCTGAATGACCTCCTTCTGCACTGTCAGGGATTCTGTGATCTCTTCAGAGAGTTCACCACTAAATAGCGGAAGATGCCAATTCAGAAAGAACTTAGAGAAATCAACTGAGAAACTCCATAAATTCCAAAAGCCATAAAACCTGGTTGTAGTGTTGAGACTGGGCTAAATTCTATGGCAATTTTTTTTGGTCATTTGGAATACTGCGTCCAGTTCTGGTCACCTTACTACCGGAAGGACGTGGAGACTCTGGAGAGAGTGCAGAGGAGGTTTATCAGGATGCTGCCTGGTATGGAAGGTCTGAGTTATGAGGAGAGATTAGGCAAATTGGGACTTTTTCCTTAGAAAGACGTAGACTTAGAGGAGATCTGATAGAGGTGTACAAGATTATGAAGGGGATAGAGTAAACAGGGTTAAGCTTTTTCCTAGGATGGACTCAAATAGCACAAGGGATCACGGGCTTAGGGTGAGGGGGGTAAGGTATAATTTGGATGCCAGAGGGAGTTTTTTCACACAGAGGGTGGTGGGGGTATGGAATGCGCTGCCAAGTAAAGTGGTGGAGGCAGGCACTCTGGAGTTATTTAAGAAATACTTAGATGGGCACATGAACAGAATGGGAATGGAGGGGTATAGAAAACTGATTTAAAATAGGGATCATGAGCCTTGGGAGTCCCTGGGAAGTGTGTAAATAGATGATGATATTGATGTACTTGTTTTTATCCTACAGGTGCTTTGGTCCACCTTGTTGTCTAACAAGGGGCATACACGCGATGGGTCGTGAGAGGGCTGCTCTTGGATCTTTTTTCGAGAGTATCCTAGTGCTTCACGTCGTTAGTGTACGCTTGACCTGGACCATTTGATGGGCAACACGACAGCTCAGTGACTATCGCTGTGCTGTGCAGATACATGGATTTGGGGCCTGTGTCTGTGGGAGTTTGCGCATTCTCCCCGTGCTTGCGTGGGTTTTCTCCGGGTGCTCCGGTTTCCTCCCACATCCCAAAGATGTGCTCTTAGGTTAATTGGCAAAACAAATTCTCCCTAAATTGTCTCAAATTTGGTTTTCAATCTATAGATCTATAAACATGGACAGGGATCGCGGGTAGAGGTGGGAACATTGGGGTGGCGGCGCGGGCTCGATGGGCCGAAGGGCCTGTTTCCCGTGCTGTTTTGTTCTTTGTTAATGAATATTGTATTTATTTGAACAGCATTCCAGTAGAGTCTTATTTTAGTTGGGTGTTACTTGTCGAGTAAAAGTTCCTGGTTCTTTAAATATTCAGTCATCTTAAAATGTGTGTCAGGTATTAGTTGACCGTGAAATGTTACCCAAGAACAGTTTCCCAACATAGATTACAAGACAGGCAATTCCTTTTTTGGGGGGGTGGGGGGCAGCAATTGGCATTATTCCTTGAACACGGAACAACCTTTGCATCGTTAACAGTGACCCAAGCTGGGATTCAAACCTGGGTTCTTGGCTCTGTAATTTAGCAGTGTCCACTCTGCAGCCCCTAGCGCAGAGTTGGAGATCCTCGTACCTATTAGCACCGCGCTGACCTGGCATATTTTGTTCAATGTTATTTGGATATGTTATTCGTTCAACACCACGATGATTTTGTATTGTGGTCACGCAGTAGAAATAAATGCGCGTCTGCTTTGCAAACGGTACAATTTTTGCGTTGCTACAAAGAAAAAAGCCCCCTTTCTCCTGAACTGGGCTGGATTGTAAAAACCACCGTCAACGCATTCGCAAAGGTTGCACTGACTTTACGGACCGGATTCTAACTGCAAGAGGACATACAGCCCTGCTTACAGGATCGATGATGTGGAGATGCTGGTTGAACAGCAGGTTAGCTGTGAAGACCCGCATTCTAATCAGTATTCTGCAAACTGCCTTTGTATGCACTGATCAGAACTTCCCACTCATCCGACGAAGGGACAGCGTTCCCGAGAGCTTGTGACATTTGCTATCAAATAAACCGGTTGGACTTTAACCTGGTGTTATGAGACTCTGCTGACAGCCCAGGACTTGCAGGGCTTGGAGAGTGGGGAAGTCTTGTGGAATAACCATCATTAGGGGATCTCTGCACCTCTTGTGGTACAAGACTTGCTATTATGTCTCCCCTCCACCCCCATTCCAAAGGGGGAAATCCAATTTTCCGGTTCACAGTGTCGCAAGCCCACCCCTTCTCCCAAGGATGTCCCGAGGCATGGTACACTGGGGAGACCATGCAGACACTCGACAATCGCCAGGTAAGAGTGTTCCCTTCCTGTTGGGGAACACTTCAGGGAACACGGGCATTTGGCCTCTGCTCTTCGGCTAAGTGTTCTCCAAGGTGGCCTTCATGATACACGACAGCGCGGAGTTGCTGAGCAGAGACTGATAGCCAAGTTCCGCACACATGAGGATGGTCTCAACAGGGAACTTGGGTTCATGTCTCACTATCTGTAACCCCCATGACTTGCCTGAACTTCTAACATCTCACTAACTGTCCTGTCTGGAGACAATACACATCTCTTTCATGCCAAATGCTATCTCCACACACACATTGTTTGCACCTTTAAGATTTGATTAGCTGCGAAGCCCTGCATTCTAATCGGTATTTTGTAAACTGTGTGTCTTTATCTGCCCTGTTTGTGACCAGAACTCCCCAACTTACCTAACAAAGGAACAGCTTGTGGCTTTGCTATCAAATAGACCTGTCGGACTTTAAACTGGTGTTGTGAGACTCCTTACTGTGTTTACCCCAGTCCCACGCCAGCATCTCCACATCATTCCTCCCCCGCAGCATAGAATCATAGAATCCCTACAGTGCAGAAGGGAGCCATTCGGCCCATCGAGTCTACACCAACCACAATCCCACCAAGGCCCCATCTCCATAACCCCACGTCTTCATCCTGGTAATTCTTCGGACTCTGAGGGGCATGGCCAATCCCCCTAACCTGCACATCTTTGGACACTAAAGGCAATTTAGCATGGCCAATCCACGTAACCTGCACATCTTTGGACAATAAGGGGCAATTTAGCATGGCCAATCCACCTAACCTGCACATCTTTGGACACTAAGGGGCAATTTAGCATGGCCAATCCACTTAACCTGGACATCTTTGGACACTAAGGGGCAATTTAGCATGGCCAATCCACCTAACCTGCACATCTTTGGACACTAAGGGGCAATTTAGCATGGCCAATCCACCTAACCTGCACATCTTTGGACACTAAGGGGCAATTTAGCATGGCCAATCCACCTAACCTGCACATCTTTGGACACTAAGGGGCAATTTAGCATGGCCAATCCATCTAACCTGCACATCTTTGGATACTAATGGACAATTTAGCATGGCCAATCCCCCTAACCTGCACATCTTTGGACACTAAGGGACAATTTAGCATGGCCAATCCACCTCACCTACTAATCTTTGGACACTAAGGGACAATTTAGCATGGCCAATCCACCCTAACCTGCACATCTTTGGACACTAAGGGGTAATTTAGCATGGCCAATCCACCCTGACCTACACATGTTTGGACACTAAGGGGCAATTTAGCATGGCCAATCCACCTAACCTGCACATCTTTGGGAAGAGATGGAAAGAAACCCATGCTGACACGGGGAGAACATGCAAACCCTGCACAGACAGTGACCCGTATCGGAACTGAACCTGGGTCCCTGGGGTCGTGAGGCAGCAGTGCTATCCCCTGTACCACCGTGCCTTCCTGCCAGGTATCTGGGAGGGCCTGTGGGGGGATCGGGGAAGGAAGGTATCTTACATACCAGTCTCCAACATCCCATCTCTTCCCCGTGTTGTAAGCATCGCATGGGGTGGGATTCTCCGGCCTCCCAACCCTGCGTGTTCCCTGCCAGCGGGACGTGGTGCTGTGTTTCCCTGTGTGGAGGGATCTCCAGTCCCGCTGCTCCCTCCCCCACCCTCGACAGGAAACCCACAGGGCTTGGGGGAGGGGGGAACCGCGCTGCCCACGGGATCGGAGAATCCCACCGACGTGGAAAGCTGGAGAATTCCCGCTCTTGCGTTTGCGATTGGAATTCCGACTCCAATGCCTGCCACACCATCCCCCCTCTCCAAACTTCATCAGGAAGATCATGGGGAGGAAAATGAGGCCACTCGTCCCATCGAGTCTATTCCGCCATGGCTGGTATTTCCCCCGTTCTCCTGCCTTTTCTCCGGATCCCCTTATTAATCAGGAACCTATCCATCTCTGTCTCAAAGACCCCCGGCCTCCTCTGCAGCAAAGAGTTCCACAGATTTGCCCACTCTCTGGTTGAAGAAATTCTTCCCCGTCTCTGTTTTAAAGGATTGTCCCTTTAGCCTGAGGTTGTGCCCTCTCTGGTTCGAGTTTTTCCCACTAGTGGAGACATCAACTCTCATGTCCATTCTATCCAGGGCCTCGCAGTATCCTGTGAGTTTCAAAAATCCACCCTCATCCTTCTAAACTCTGAGTACAGACCCAGAATCCTCAACCCCTTCCTCAAAACCTGACCCTGGGTTCAGGAAGACCTAAGATGTTGAGGCGGTGGGAGATTTGCCTCTCTTCCCCATCAATCTCCAGCTTTCAAACGTCGGAGGTTCTTGACCCACCTACCCCCCCCCCCCCCCCCCCCCCCCCCCCGGGGCTTCGGCCAGGGTATCTCCGTTGCAGTTCACGTTGCAGTTCATAAAACCTTGGTCAGGACGCATTTGGAGTATTGCGTACAGCCGCGTTTCCAGAGGGAAGCTTTGGAGAGAGAGAGCAGAGAAAGTTCACCAGGATGTTGCCCCTGGTCTCGAGGGCGTTGGCGATGTTTTACACACAGTGGGGGGGGTGCCTGGAACGCACTGCCAGAGGGAGGCAGTGGAGTCAGGACCATTGAAGAGGCAGCTAGATGGGTCCATGGATAGGGAGGGAGTAGAGGGATACGGATCCAGTAAAGGTAGAAGGGTTTAGTTTAGTTAGGACATCACGATCAGCACAGATTTTTGGGGGGGAGGGGAGGGGGCGGCAAAAGGGCCTGTTCCTCTACTGTACTTTATTGCTTCTGGGAACAGAGAAGGCTGAGACCCCACACTTGCTAAGTTGGCACAGAATGGAAGGAGTCACGATTGGGACGCTTGTGAATTGCGCGGGGCGTAACGTAGCAAAGTGCGGCTTTCCCAGAGCCCCCCCACCGTGAGATTCGCACGTGTGTTTAACGCTGACCTCCGCTTGAGAGTCAAATCGAAGCTTTTCCGTATATATTTTTATATATATATATATATATATCAATACACATTTTCTTCAACACTCCCGCGGGGGTGGGGGGGACGCGCACTGAGCTGGCTGGAGCAACCCCCGCTGCCCGTCCCGAAAAACCGTCAGGAATGCCACGTCCTCCCCGGAAGTCTCAGCGCCTCCGCCATGCGGTAGGCGTGCAAAAATCTCCTATGTCTGTTCCCCCCACCCTCCCCGTGAGGTCTGTACAAAAACACATTCCGATGTCGGAGTAACGGGATGGCGAATGATGCGAATGGAAGGATTGGGTTTGGGGGATGATATTTTGGTTGTTGTTGGGGGGGGGAGGGGGGAGGGAAGTGGGGGAAGTTTGCGGTAAGGGTTTGGGGGGGGTGGTGGTGGAAGAGGAATTGTCAGTGAAGAGTCAACGCTGTTGAGTTAGTCTTTGTTGGAGAGTGAAATGTCCCAATTTCTCGTCCCGCCGCACACAGTGGTGGGGAGTTGTTGTTGGGGTGGATTCTTGCTTTGGGGGGATTGGGGGACAGTCTCTCCCCGGCGGTGGTGGGTGGGCAAGGCGACGCGAGGCCTCACTCGATCTCCAGGATGAGATCATCGCCCTCCAAGTGCATGTCGCGGGTGACATAGATCTTCTTGATGGTGCCGGATATGGGCGAATTCACCACCGTCTCCATCTTCATGGCGCTGAGCACGCACAGCTGCTTGCCCTTCTCGATCCGCCCGCCCTCCTTCACCTTAATGTCCACCACCTTCCCGGGCATGGGGGCGCCGATCTGCCCCTTCACGTCCTTCAGCGCCTTGGGATGGAAGTGCATCTCCTGCGATTGGGGCCGGGGTGAGAGGGACAGGCAAGGAGAGACAAGGAGGGGAGAGAGTTAAAGTAATTGGCTACATTGCCCCTTAGTGCCCAAAGATGTGCAGGTTGGGTGTATTGGCCATGCTAAATTATCCCTTAGTGTCCAAAGATGTGCAGGTTAGGTGGACTGGCCATGCTAAATTGTCCCTTAGTGTCCAAAGATGTGCAGGTTAGGTGGATTGGCCATGCTAAATTGTCCCTTAGTGTCCAAAGATGTGTAGGTTAGGTGGATTGGTCATGCTAAATTGTCCCTTAGTGTCCAAAGATGTGTAGGTTAGGTGGATTGGTCATGCTAAATTGTCCCTTAGTGTCCAAAGATGTGTAGGTTAGGGTGGATTGGTCATGCTAAATTGTCCCTTAGTGTCCAAAGATGTAGAGGTTAGGTGGATTGGCCATGCTAAATTGTCCCTTAGTGTCCAAAGATGTAGAGGTTAGGTGGATTGGCCATGCTAAATTGTCCCTTAGTGTCCAAAGATGTAGAGGTTAGGTGGATTGGCCATGCTAAATTGTCCCTTAGTGTACAAAGATGTAGAGGTTAGGTGGATTGGCCATGCTAAATTGTCCCTTAGTGTCCAAAGATGTAGAGGTTAGGTGGATTGGCCATGCTAAATTGTCCCTTAGTGTCCAAAGATGTAGAGGTTAGGTGGATTGGCCATGCTAAATTGTCCCTTAGTGTACAAAGATGTAGAGGTTAGGTGGATTACAGGGCCAGAGGTGAGGCTGAGATATTCTTTCAGAGAATCGTTCAGACTCGATGGGCTGAATGGCCCCCTTTCTGCCTGGTGGGCATTCTGCGGTTCTACGCTTACAACGTGTGGACAGTGTATGTGTGTGTCTGAGAGAGAGGGAAGTGCACAGAGCTGCCACTTCCATGCCTGGGCACCGGGTGGCAGTGCTGCACCAGCTGAGCGATGTCGGGGTGCACCCTCTGTGCCCAGGGTGGGTACGGTGGGGCAGACCTTACCCACCCTCTCGGGGAGGGGGGGGAGCTGCTTCGCTTTATTTCCCCAGGTCCCCTCAGCTTAGCCTCGAGCCCATCGCGCCCTTTGACCTTCGCCCTTTGTGGGATCTTGCTGTGTAAGGTAACACTGAACCCTCCGGCCAAGGTGCCGGTGGGAGTTCCCTCCCCACCGCAGGCAGACGGAGTAGGAGGCCATTCGGCCCCTCCAGCACCTTCTGCCAATCCAAACCATGCTTCAATTAGCTTGTTCCCCCCCCAACCCCCAACCCCCCACGCCCCCTCACCTTCATGGCCTGGGTGTCCTTGACTAGGACGGACCGCAGCTGACCGTTCATCTCGAAGAAGACCTCCCGCTGTCCCGCGATGTTCAGGTCTCCCAGGGCCAGGGCTTTAATGTGAAGCGTCTTCCCTCGCTCCAGTTCCACCTGCACCAAGGGGAAAGATCTGGTCAAAACCATCCCGTTACAATCCCGCTCGCTCCCGCTCCCGCTCTAACCCTGTCCCAAACTCCCTCCCTCCTGCCGTCCTTCCCTTGCACTTGTCTCTCTCTCTCTATCGATCTATCGCTCTCACTTTCTCTATTTCCATATCTCTTTATCTACACTATTTATCGACCTGTCTGTCAGTCTATCTATCCATCTCTCTATCTCTCGCTCTCATTCTCTATAGAACATAGAACATAGAACATTACAGCACAGAACAGGCCCTTCGGCCTTCGATGTTGTGCCGACCAAAATAAAAAGCAATGCCCCTCCAAACTAAACCATTCCCTTCTCTTCCATATACTTATCAATTAACCTCTTAAACGCCACCAAACTTGGCGCATCTACAACTGCTGCAGGCAGGGCATTCCACTCCCGAACCACCCTTTGGGTAAAGAACCTACCTCTGATATCCGTCCTATAACTATCACCCCTTAATTTAAAGCTGTGTCCCCTCGTGCTAGCTTTCTCCATCCTAGGAAAAAGGCTATCACTGTCCACCCTATCTAAACCTCTAATCATCTTATATGCTTCAATAAGATCCCCTCTTAGCCGCCTCCTTTCTAACGAAAACAACCTCAAATCCTTCAACCTCTCTTCATAGGACCTGCCCTCCATACCAGGCAACATCCTGGTAAACCTCCTCTGTACCCTCTCCAATGCCTCCACATCTTTCTTATAATGTGGGGACCAGAACTGCACACAATACTCCAAGTGTGGCCGCACTGGAGTTTTGTACAGTTGCAACATGATGCTGCGGCTATCTATCTATCTATCTCGCTATCTATCTCTCTATCCACCTTTCTCGCTCTCTTTCCCCATCTATCTATCTATCTCGCTGTCTATGTCTCTATCCACCTCTCTCCTTCTCTCTCTTTCCCTCTCTTTCTATCTATCTATCTATCTATCCATCTATCTCTCTATCCATCTCTCTATCTCCCTCTCTTTCCCTATCTATCCATCTATCTCGCTATCTATCTCTCTATCCATCTCTTTCCTTCTCTCTTTCCCTATATGTCTATCTATCTATCCATCTATCTCTCTATCCATCTATCTCTCTCGCTCTCTCTTTCCCAATATGTCTATCTCACTATCTATCTCTCTATCCATCTCTCTCCTTCTCTCTCTTTACCTCTATCTATCTATCTATCTATCTATCTATCCATCTATCTCTCTCGATCTCTCTCTTTCCCTATCTATCCATCTATCTCGCTATCTATCTCTCTATCCATCTCTCTCCTTCTCTCTTTCCCTC
Source organism: Sphyrna mokarran (assembly GCA_024679065.1). Classification (NCBI taxonomy): domain Eukaryota; kingdom Metazoa; phylum Chordata; class Chondrichthyes; order Carcharhiniformes; family Carcharhinidae; genus Sphyrna; species Sphyrna mokarran. The sequence goes on along the minus strand of JAGIQG010000039.1, from coordinate 8,762,934 downwards.
TGTCTATCTATCTCTCTATCCATCTTTCTCTCTCGCTCTCTCTCTTTCCCTATCTATCTCTCTATCCATCTCTCTCGCTCTCTCTCTTTCCCTATCTATCTATCTATCCATCTATCTCGCTATCTATCTCTCTATCCATCTCTCTCCTTCTCTCCTTCCCTCTGTCTATCTATCTCTCTATCCATCTATCTCTCTCGCTCTCTCTCTTTCCCTATCTATCTATCTCTCTATCCATCTCTCTCCCTCTCTTTCCTTATCTATCCATCTATCTATCTTTTTATTGATTTATCTATCTAACTCTATCCATCTATCACTCTCTCTCTCTTTCCCTATCTGTCCATCTCCTGCTCCATCCATCCCTCCCCCTCTACCTACCAATAATCTCACATTCAATCTCTATATCCTTGTTGTTAACTGTATGTTACAAACTCCAGTCAAGGTTCCATTAACCATCGAGAGGGTGAGGGGAAGGGGGGTAGAGGGTTTGAGCGATATGAGGTTTGAACACTTGTCTCTCTCGAGCTAACAGTGATCAAATCTATTTTCAGATTCTCCCAAGCATCTAAACTCCTTCATTGAAAACTGCCGAGAAGTTGAAAGGGTTTTTGTTCTGTGCGCTGATTTCCCAGGTTATCACCTTATCTACATGGCTTCTGTTTAATAATCCGGTTAACATGAAGGAGATCTTTTACAGCACTGAGTGAGGACACTGGAGGTAATGGATCTTTGGTATGAGAAAAGCTTTCTCCCCTCAAACCCCCCCTGCACTGGCGAACTTCACAGCAACATCCCTTCAGAGATCAAAACCAAATACAACACCAAGATCATGTAACCAAGTTGTGGTTCATGGACCAAGTTGTGGTCCATTTTGGCAGATCCAACGGGATGAATGAGTACACGATCAAAGGTAGGAGTCTTAGCTGTGTGGGAGAGCAGAGGGATCTTGGGGTCCGGGTCCATAAGACTCTTAAATCGGCCTCCCAGGTGGAGGATGTGGTTAAGAAAGCTTACGGAATACTGGCCTTCATTCATCGAGGGATTGAGTTCAGGAGTCAGGAGGTAATGCTGCAGCTTTATAGGACCCTTGTCAGACCACACTTGGAGTACTGTGCGCAGTTCTGGTCGCCTCACTATAGGAAGGACGTGGAAGCTATTGAAAGGGTGCAGAGGAGATTTACAAGGATGTTGCCTGGATTGGGAGGCATGCCTTATGAAGACAGGTTGAGGGAGCTGGGACTGTTCTCCCTGGAGAGACGAAGGTTGAGAGGCGACCTGATAGAGGTTTACAAGATGTTGAGAGGAATAGATAGGGTGGACTCTCAGAGACTATTTCCCAGGGCTGAAATGGTCGCGACGAGAGGGCACAGATTTAAGGTGCAGGGAAGCAAGTACAGAGGGGATGCTAGGGGAAAGTTTTTCACTCAGAGGGTGGTGAGTGAATGGAATCGGCTGCCGTCGGTGGTGGTCGAGGCGAACTCGCTGGGGGCTTTTAAAAGACTTCTGGATGAGTATATGGGATCCAATGGGATTGGGGGTTATAGATAGGTCTATGGCTGGGTAGGTTTTGATGTGTTCGGCACAAATTGTGGGCCGAAGGGCCTGTTTGTGCTGTAGTGTTCTATGTTCTATGTAACAGTCTCATGAACAGGCTGACATTAACACTGCAATGAAGTTACAATGAAAATTCCCAAGTCGCCACACTCTTGCACCTAATCGGGTACACTGAGGGACAATTTAGCATGGCCAATCCACCTAACCTGCACATCTTTGGACACTAAGGGACAATTTAGCATGGCCAATCCACCTAACCTGCACATCTTTGGAAACTAAGGGACAATTTAGCATGGCCAATCCACCCTAACCTGTACATCTTTGGACACTAAGGGACAATTTAGCATGGCCAATCCACCTAACCTGTACATCTTTGTACACTAAGGGACAATTTCATGGCCATCCACCACCTAACTGCACATCTTGTACACTAAGGGACAATTTAGCATGGCCAATCCACCTAACCTGCACATCTTTGGACACTAAGGGACAATTTAGCATGGCCAATCTACCTAACCTGCACATCTTTGCACTAAGGGACAATTAGCACAGCCAATCCACCTAACCTGCACATCTTTGGACACTAAGGGACAATTTAGCATGGCCAATCCACCTAACCTGCACATCTTTGGACACTAAGGGGCAATTTAGCACGCCAATCCTAACCGCACATCTTTGGACACTAAGGGGACAATTTAGCATGGCCAATCCACCTAACCCACACATCTTTGGACACTAAGGGACAATTTAGCATGGCCAATCCACCTAACCCGCACATCTTTGGACACTAAGGGACAATTTAGCACGGCCAATCTACCAAATCAGGTACTTTTGGATGTGGGAGGAAACCCACGCAGAGACAGGGAGAAGGTGCAGACTCCACACAGTTAGTGACGCGAAGACAGAATTGAACCCGGCTCCCTGGCACTGTGAAGCAGTGTGCCAGCATAGTCAGTGCAGATTCGATGGGCTGAATGGTCTCATTCTGCAATGGAAGGATTCTACGGTTACATGAAGTAGGCTTACATTAACACTGCAATGAAGTTACTCTTGTTCGGGTTACACCAAGGGAGAATTTAACACCCATCCAGCACCTCTATCGCAGTGTGGGAGGAAACCCACGCAGACACAGGGAGAATGTGCAGTCTCCACACAGACAGTGACCCGAGGCTGGGAATCGAATCCAGATCCTGGGCACTGTGAGGCAGCAGTGCTAACCCGCTGGGGGATTTCTTTCCCATCCCTTGAGTGACATCGATTTGGTGGTTCCCTGTTGGATGGGATTTTGAAGGCTTTGCTGTGGAACTGTTAGATTGCAATGAAGTGTTCTAAAGAATTGGAAATGATTCTCTGGATGCCTGGAGAATGGGAACTGCATTATCAATAAAACACCTCCCACTTCAATCAACAATTTTAACACACATCTTCATGCAGGACAGGGTGTGTGAGACAGAGCTTTACTCTAACCCCGTGCTGTACCTGTCCTGGGATGGGGGACAGTGTAGAGGGAGTTTTACTCTGTATCTAACCCCGTGCTGTACCTGTCCTGGGAGTGTTTGATGGGGGACAGTGTAGAGGGAGCTTTACTCTGTATCTAACCCCGTGCTGTACCTGTCCTGGGAGTGTTTGATGGGGGACAGTGTAGAGGGAGCTTTACTCTGTATCTAACCCCGTGTTGTACCTGTCCTGGGAGTGTTTGATGGGGGGACAGTGTAGAGGGAGCTTTACTCTGTATCTAACCCCGTGCTGTACCTGTCCTGGGAGTGTTTGATGGGGGGACAGTGTAGAGGGAGCTTTACTCTGTATCTAACCCCGTGCTGTACCTGTCCTGGGAGTGTTTGATGGGGGGACAGTGTAGAGGGAGCTTTACTCTGTATCTAACCCCGTGCTGTACCTGTCCTGGGAGTGTTTGATGGGGGGACAGTGTAGAGGGAGCTTTACTCTGTATCTAACCCCGTGCTGTACCTGTCCTGGGAGTGTTTGATGGGGGACAGTGTAGAGGGAGCTTTACTCTGTATCTAACCCCGTGCTGTACCTGTCCTGGGAGTGTTTGATGGGGACAGTGTAGAGGGAGCTTTACTCTGTATCTAACCCCGTGCTGTACCTGTCCTGGGAGTGTTTGATGGGGGGACAGTGTAGAGGGAGCTTTACTCTGTATCTAACCCCGTGCTGTACCTGTCCTGGGAGTGTTTGATGGGGGGACAGTGTAGAGGGAGCTTTACTCTGTATCTAACCCCGTGCTGTACCTGTCCTGGATGTTGATGGGGGGACAGTGTAGAGGGAGCTTTACTCTGTATCTAACCCCGTGCTGTACTTGTCCTGAGATGGGGGGACAGTGTAGAGGGAGCTTTACTCTGTATCTAACCCCGTGCTGAGGATGGTGGGGGGCAGAAGGTGGGATGCAGGAGACCAGAATCTCCAGCCGGGTGCTGGGATGACGGATTCAGGATTGATATTCCTCTGGGAGCTGAATAGGAACTTGGCTCTAAGGAAGACAGTAATGGAAGTAATTTGTGAAATTGAATATTCATGAGGCCCTCATTATAGCTGTTTTGTTTGATTTCATTAACAAAAATACTCCGGCACAGTAATAGATGTCAGTTAAAGTGAGTGATATGCTCATTTAGAAAATGCTTTCTCTCATTTTGCGAAGAATTCTTTATTTCTCTTACCCCTGGACTCATTTTTAAAATTCTCTCCCGGGGCGGGGGGGGGGGGGGGGTGCTGGGGGGGGGGGGGGTTTAGCGTCGCTGAGCATCCGTCCGCCATCCCTAATTGCCCCCCTTCTCCCAATTGCATCCCTAATTGGGAGAGGTTGGCGGGGGTGCAGGGGGCTCCGGCCCCAGGGCTGGGGGTCATTGGAGACCAACAGAGTGAAGGCCCAGGCTTCTAGCCTGTTTTCCTGGTCTCTGGATGTTTCCTAAGTGAAGGCCCAGGCTTCTAGGCCGTTTTCCTGGTCTCTGGGTATTTTCCGAGTGAAGGCCCAGGCTTCTAGGCCGTTTTCCTGGTCTCTGGGTATTTTCCGAGTGAAGGCTCAGGTTTATGAGCTGTTTTCCTGGTCTCTGGGTGTTTCCTGAGTGAAGGCCCAGGCTTCTAGCCTGTTTTCCTGGTCTCTGGGTATTTTCCGAGTGAAGGCCCAGGCTTCTAGGCTGTTTTCCTGGTCTCCGGAAGTTTTCTGAGTGAAGACCCAGGTTTCTATGGCATTTTCCTGGCCTCTGCGAGTTTTCTGAGTGAAGGCCCAGGCTTCTAGGCTGTTTTCCTGGTCTCCGGAAGTTTTCTGAGTGAAGACCCAGGTTTCTATGGCATTTTCCTGGCCTCTGCGAGTTTTCTGAGTGAAGGCCCAGGCTTCTAGGCTGTTTTCCTGGTCTCCGGAAGTTTTCTGAGTGAAGACCCAGGTTTCTATGGCATTTTCCTGGCCTCTGCGAGTTTTCTGAGTGAAGGCCCAGGCTTCTAGCCTGTTTTCCTGGTCTCCGGAAGTTTTCTGAGTGAAGACCCAGGTTTCTATGGCATTTTCCTGGTCTCTGCGAGTTTTCTGAGTGAAGGCCCAGGGTCTAGCCTGTTTTCCTGGTCTCTGGGTATTTTCCGAGTGAAGGCCCAGGTTTCTGAGCTGTTTTCCTGGTCTCTGGGTGTTTCCTGAGTGAAGGCCCAGGCTTCTAGGGCGTTTTCCTGGTGTCTGGGTGTTTTCCGAGTGAAGGCCCAGGGTCTAGCCTGTTTTCCTGGTCTCTGGGTGTTTTCCGAGTGAAGGCCTGGGTTTCTAGCCTGTTTTCCTGGTCTCTGGGTATTTTCTGAATGAAGGCCCAGGCTTCTAGGGCGTTTTCCTGGTGTCTGGGTGTTTTCCGAGTGAAGGCCCAGGCTTCTAGCCTGTTTTCCTGGTCTCTGGGCGTTTTCCGAGTGAAGGCCCAGGCTTCTAGCCTGTTTTCCTGGTGTCTGGGTGTTTTCCGAGTGAAGGCCCAGGCTTCTAGCCTGTTTTCCTGGTCTCTGGGTATTTTCCGAGTGAAGGCCCAGGCTTCTAGCCTGTTTTCCTGGTCTCTGGGCGTCTTCCGAGTGAAGGCCCAGGCTTCTAGGGTGTTTTCCTGGTCTCTGGGTGGTTTCCGAGTAAAGGCCCAGGCTTTGAGGGTGTTTCCTGGTGTGTGGGTGTTTTCCAAGTGAAGGCCCAGGGACATCTTTCGGACTGTGGGAGGAAACCGGAGCACCCAGAGGAAGCCCATACAGACACGGGGAGAATGTGCAAACTCCACACAGACAGTGACCCGAGCTGGGAATTGAACCCGGGTCCCTGGCACTGAGAGGCAGCAGCGCTAACCCACCGTGCCACCCCGTGACTCCTGGTAACAGGGTCGTGAGTTGAATACGCACACATTCGAGGGCTGGTCTCAAATCTGCCTCCTGGCAATGAGGGGGATAGTGGTGGTGGGGTGGGGGGAGATGTGGGTAGGGAGGTAGGGTCTCAATTTGACATCTTATTCGAAAAGGAGATCGCAACGGCCTTCAGGCAATAAAGAACAGCAACTCAAAGATAAAAGCCACCGCAAGATGACTTGTACCCTATAGGATGCTTCAGAGAAGAAGGAGATAGATTCTACATTGAGGCTGTCTCTGAGCCAACGTTTTTCCTGATGTCTAGATGACCCTTAAATACCTCTATCGTACCTGCTCCCACCCCTTCCCCAGACAACACCTTCCAGACACTCACCCCCACTCTGTGTAAAAAACACTGACCTCGCACATCTCCCAGAAACTTCTCCCCACGCACCTTAAATCCTGGTCCCCCCCGCACTTCACTTTCCAACCCTATACCCTCTGTCCATGCCCCTTGCAATATTCTAAACCTCTCTCAGGTCACTCCCTCAATCTCCCTCCATTCCTGAGGTACCTGCACCCTGACTCTCATGGAATCTCCACAGTGCAGAAGGAGACCCCATTGTTGTTGGTGCAGGAGTCTGCACCATCCCCGTAACCACACACATACTTACCCTGTTAATCTCCTGACATTAAGAGGCAATTTAGCCAATCCACCCTAACCTGCACATCTTTGGACACTAAGGGGCAATTTAGCATGGCCAATCCACCTAACCTGCACATCTTTGGACACTAATGGGGCAATTTAGCATGGCCGATTCACCTAACTTGCGCATCTTTGGACACTAAGGGGCAATTTAGCATGGCCAATCCACTAACCTGCACATCTTTGGGCACTAAGGGGCAATTAGCATGGCCAATCCACCTAACCTGTACATCTTTGGGCACTAAGGCAATTTAGCATGGCCAATCCACCTAACCTGCACATCTTTGGGCACACTAGGGCAATTTAGCATGGCCAATCCACCTAACCTGCACATCTTTGGACACTAAGGGACAATTTAGCATGGCCAATCCACCCTAACCTACACATCTTTGGGCACTCAGGGGCAATTTAGCATGCCAATCCATCTAACCTTCACATCTTTGGACACTAAGGGGCAATTTGGCACAACCAATCCAGCTAACCTGCACATCTTTGGGCACTAAGGGGCAATTTAGCATGGCCAATCCATCTAACCTGCACATCTTTGGACACTAAGGATCAATTTAGCATGGCCAATCCACCTAACCTGCACATCTTTGGACACTAAGGGACAATTTAGCATGGCCAATCCACCTAACCTGCACATCTTTGGGCACTAAGGGGACATTTAGCATTGCCAATCCACCTAACCTGCACATCTTTGGGCACTAAGAGACAATTTAGCATTGCCAATCCACCTAACCTGCACATCTTTGGGCACTAAGGGGCAATTTAGCATGGCCAATCCACCTAACCTGCACATCTTTGGGCACTAAGGGACAATTTAGCAATGGCTAATGTGCCCAACCTGCACTGTGAGAGGTTTGTCTGTATAGTGTGCAAGAAACAATACTTTTCACTGTGACCCAGTACACGTGGCAATAATAAATCAAATCAAATTATAAGTTGATCTTTCTCTACACCCCTCGCTGTGACTGTAACACTACATTCTGAACCCTTTCCTTTCCTTCTCTATGAATGGTATGCTTTGTCTGCATACACACTCACAGGGTGGCTGGCACAGTGGGTTAGCACTGCTGCCTCAGAGCGCCAGAGAACTAGGTTTGATTCCAGCCTTGGTTCACTGTCTGTATGGAGTTTGTACATTCTCCCCATGTCTGCGTGGGTTTCCTCCGGGTGCTCCGGTTTCCTCCCAAGACGTGCAGATTAGGGTGGATTGGCCGTGGTAAAATTGCCCCTTGGTGTCCAAAGATGTGTAGGTTCGAGGGGATTAGTGGATATAATATGGAGAGATATTGGGGTAGAGCCTAGGTAGGGTTGTGTTCGGTGCAGACTCGATGGGCCAAAGGGCCTCCTTCTGCACTGTCGGGGTTCTACCTGCCGTGCAATCTCTTTCTTTTCCATTGTGAATTCACCTTGTTCTAACATTACGGGACCTCCATTTGTCTTCATCAGTCTCTTTCTCATCACATATCGATAGACACACACTCTAGTATTCCATTCCTCGTCTGGATTAAACTCTGTATACTTATACACACTCACACACACTCACACTCTCACACACACTCACACACACACACACTCACACATACACACACCACAACACTCACACATACACACACACACTCACTCACCACTCCACTCACACTCACTCACACTCACTCACTCACACACACACACACACACTCACACACACACACTCTCACACACACACTCACTCACACTCACACACTCACACTCACTCACACACACTCACTCACTCACTCACACTCACTCACACTCTCACTCACACTCTCACACACACACTCGCTCACACACACTCTGTCACACACACACACACTCACTAACACACTCTCTCACACCACACACACACACTCACTAACACACACTCTCACACACACACACTCACACTCACTCACACACACACATACACACCACACTCTCTCACACACACACGCAACACACACTCAACACACACACTCACACACACACTCTCACACAGACACACACACACACTCTCACACACACACTCACACACACATTCTCACACACACACTCTCACACACACACACACACACTCTCACACACACACACACGCACGCACACACTCACACACACACACATACTCATTAAACCCAACTTTAGGGAAGGAAATCTCCTGTCCTTACCCAGGTCTGGCCTACATCAGACTCCAGATCCCGTGCACACAGAACAACGTGGTTAACGCTTAACTGTAACCTCTGAGTGGGGGAGAATGTGGGACTCGCTCCCATGGAGAATGGGGGAGAATGTGGGACTCGCTCCCACGGGGGGAGTGGGGGAGAATGTGGGACTCGCTCCCACGGGGAGAGTGGGGGAGAATGTGGGACTCGCTCCCATGGAGAATGGGGGAGAATGTGGGACTCGCTCCCATGGGTGGAGTGGGGAGAATGTGGGACTCGCTCCCACGGGTGGAGTGGGGAGAATGTGGGACTCGCTCCCAAAAGGGAGTGGGGGAGAATGTGGACTCGCTCCCAAGGGGGAGAATGTGGGACTCGCTCCCACGGGGAGTGGGGAAGAATGTGGGACTCACTCACATGGGGAGTGGGGGAGAATGTGGGACTCACTCCCATGGGGAGTGGGGGCGAATGTGGGACTCACTTCCACAGGGGGAGTGGGGCAGAATGTGGGACTCACTCCCATGGGGAGTGGGGGAGAATGTGGGACTCGCTCCCACCGGGGGAATGGGGGAGAATGTGGGACTCACTCCCAAATGGGGGGGTGTGGGGGGAGAATGTGGGACTCACTCCCCAAGGGGGAGTGGGGGAGAATGTGGGACTCGATCCCAAGGGGGAGTGGGGGAGAATGTGGGACTCGCTCCCACGGGGAGTGGGGGAGAATGTGGGACTCGCTCCCACGGGGAGAGTGGGGAGAATGTGGGACTCGCTCCCAGGGGAAGTGGGGGAGAATGTGGGACTCGCTCCCACGGGGAGTGGGGGAGAATGTGGGACTCACTCCCATGGGGAGTGGGGGAGAATGTGGGACTCACTCCCATGGGGAGTGGGGGAGAATGTGGGACTCACTCCCAGGGGGAGTGGGGAGAATGTGGGACTCACTCCCATGGGGAGTGGGGGAGAATGTGGGACTCGCTCCCATGGGGAGTGGGGGAGAATGTGGGACTCACTCCCAGGGGGGGGGGGGGGGAGAATGTGGACTCACTCCCACAGGGGAGTGGGGGGGAGAATGTGGGACTCGATCCCATAGGGGGAGTGGGGGAGAATGTGGGACTCGATCCCACGGGGGGAGTGGGGGAGAATGTGGGACTCGCTCCCACGGGGAGAGTGGGGAGAATGTGGGACTCACTCCCACAGGGGGAGTGGGGAGAATGTGGGACTCACTCCCACGGGGAGAGTGGGGGAGAATGTGGGACTCGCTCCCACAGGGGAGTGGGGGAGAATGTGGGACTCGCTCCCACGGGGAGTGGGGAGAATGTGGGACTCGCTCCCAAGGGGAGTGGGGAGAATGTGGGACTCACTCCCACGGGGAGTGGGGGAGAATGTGGGACTCGCTCCCACGGGGAGTGGGGAGAATGTGGGACTCGCTCCCACGGGGAGTGGGGGAGAATGTGGGACTCGCTCCCACGGGGAGTGGGGGAGAATGTGGGACTCACTCCCACAGGGGGAGTGGGGGAGAATGTGGGACTCACTCCACGGGGAGTGGGGGAGAATGTGGGACTCACTCCCACGGGGGAGTGGGGGAGAATGTGGGACTCACTCCCACGGGGAGTGGCAGGAGAATGGGGGACTCACTCCCACGGGGAGTGGGGGGAGAATGTGGGACTCACTCCCACGGGGAGTGGGAGGAGAATGGGGGACTCACTCCCACAGGGAGTGGGGGGAGAATGTGGGGCTCACTCCCACGGGGCGAGTGGGGGAGAATGTGGGACTCGCTCCAATGGGGGGGAGTTGGGGGAGAATGTGGGACTCCCTCCCACAGGGGGAGTGGGGGAGAATGTGGGACTCACTCCACAGGGTGAGTGGGAGAATGTGGGACTCACTCCCACGGGGAGTGGGGGAGAATGTGGGACTCACTCCCACGGGGGAGTGGGAGGAGAATGGGGGACTCACTCCCACGGGGAGTGGGGGGAGAATGTGGGACTCACTCCCACGGGGAGTGGGAGGAGAATGTGGGACTCACTCCCACGGGGGAGTGGGGGAGAATGTGGGACTCACTCCCACGGGGAGTGGGAGGAGAATGGGGGACTCACTCCCACGGGGAGTGGGGGGAGAATGTGGGGCTCACTCCCATGGGGCGAGTGGCGGAGAATGTGGGACTCACTCCCACGGGGGGGGGGGGAGAATGTGGGACTTGCTCCCACAGGAGGAGTGGGGGAGAATGTGGGACTCGCTCCCAAGGGGAGTGGGGGAGAATGTGGGACTCACTCCCACAGGGGGAGTGGGGGAGAATGTGGGACTCACTCCCAATGGGGGGGAGTGGGGGAAATGTGGGACTCCCTCCCACGGGGAGTGGGGAGAATGTGGGACTCACTCCCACGGGGAGTGGGGAGAATGTGGGACTCACTCCCACAGGGAGTGGGGAGAATGTGGGACTCACTCCCAGGGGGAGTGGGGAGAATGTGGGACTCACTCCCACGGGGAGTGGGGAGAATGTGGGACTCACTCCCACGGGGAGTGGGGAGAATGTGGGACTCACTCCCACGGGGAGTGGGGAGAATGTGGGACTCACTCCCACGGGGAGTGGGGGGAGAATGTGGGGCTCACTCCCACGGGGCGAGTGGGGAGAATGTGGGACTCGCTCCCATGGGCAGAGTGGGGGAGAATGTGGGGCTCAGTCCCACGGGGGGAGTGGGGGAGAATGTGGGGCTCACTCTTTGGAGGAGATGTGTTAGTATTGGCCGGATTGGCAGAGTGGTCCGTGCTATAACCGGGGCAGGCACCTTACCTGGAAGACCTCAGCGATCTTGGGCCCCTCCAGGAAGAGGCGGGTGTTGAGACATTCGACAGGTCCAAACTGGTTGATGAACTCCTTGAACTCATCGAAGACTTTGGGGTACATGGCGGCTGACATGACATCCTCCGTGGTGATCTCATCCTCGTGTCGTGCCTGCAGCTCCTTCTCCAGATTCTCGAAGTTGAGGGGCGAGAGAGAAGCTCCGGGGCGGCCCTCGATGCGGGGCAGGTCCTTCAGCACCTGTGTGGGTGGTGGGGGGGAAGAGGCAGAAACCACAGCGTTGGGCACAGAGGTGGCAGATGGACTTTAGCCCTGGGCCGTCGCCGGCTCCCTCACGTTGGCAGGGGGGTGGGGGTGGGGGGCAGTTGCACAAAATTAGGTCCGACTGACCACTGGGGCGGCACAGAGGGTTGGCGCTGCTGCCTCACGGCGCCGGGGACACGGGTTCGATTCCTGGCTCGGGTCACTGTGAAGAGACTGCTTGTGTGTGTGTGTGTGCGAGTGTGTGTGGGTGTGTTTATGTGTGTTTTTGTGTGTGTGATTGTGTATGTGTTTGTGTATGTATGTGAGTGTGTGTGTGTATGTGAGTGTGTGTGTGTTTGTGTGTGTGTGTGATTGTGTGTGTGAGTGTGTGTATGAGTGTGTGTGGGTGTGTTTGTGTGTGTGTTTATGTGTGTGTGTGTATGTGTGAGTGAGTGTGTGCGTGAGAGTGTGTGTGTGTGTGTGAGTAAGTGTGTGTGTGCATGTGTGTGTGAGTGTGTGCAACTGAGTGTGTGACTGTGTGTGTGAGTGAGTGAGTGACTGTGTGCGTTTATGTGTGTGTGTCTGTGTTTATGTGTGTGTGTATGAGTGTGTATGTGTGTATGTGTGTAAGTGTGAGTGTGTGTGAGTGCGTGTTTGTGTGTGTTTGTAAATGTGTGTGTGTAAGTGTGAGTGTGTGTGTGAGTGCGTGTTTGTGTGTGTTTGTAAATGTGTGTGTGTGTAAGTGTGAGTGTGTGTGTGAGTGCGTGTTTGTGTGTGTGTTTGTAAATGTGTGTGTGTGTGAGTGCGTGTTTGTGTGTGTTTGCAAATGTGTTGTGTGTGTAAGTGTGTGTGTGTGTGTTTCTGTGTGTAAGTGTAAGTGTGAGTGTGTGTTTGTGTGTGTATTTCTGTGTGTGTGAGTGTGTGTTTGTGTGTGTGTTTGTAAATGTGTGTGTGTATGAGTGCCGTGTTTGTGTGTGTTTGCAAATGTGTGTGTGTGTGTGTGTGAGTGTCTGTGTGTTTCTGTGTGTAAGTGTAAGTGTGAGTGTGTGTTTGTGTGTGTATTTCTGTGTGAGTGCGTGTTTGTGTGTGTGTGTTTGTAAATGTGTGTGTGTGTGTGTGAGTGTGTGTGAGTGCATGTTTGTAAATGTGTGTGTATGTAAGTGTGAGTGTGTGTGTGTGTGTGTGTGTGTGTGTGTGTGTGTGTGTGTGTGGTGTGTGTGTGACTGTGTTGTGTGTGTGTTTCTGTGTGTTGTGTGTTGTAAGTGGTGTGGTGTTGTAAGTGTGAGTGTGTTTGTGTGTGTGTTTCTGTGTGTAAGTGTGAATGTGGTGTGAGTGTGTGTATGTAAGTGTGAGTGTGTGTGTTTGTAAGTGTGTGTGTGTTTCTGTGTGTATGTGTATGTGTGTTTGTAAGTGTGTGTGTGTGTGAGTGTGAGTGCATGTTTGTGTGTGTGTTTGTAAGTCCGTGTGTGTGTTTCTGTGTGTAAGTGTAAGTGTGAGTGTGTGTTCTGTGTGTGTGTGTGTAAGTGTGTGTGTGTGTTTGTAAGTGTGAGTGTGTTTGTGTGTGTGTTTCTGTGTGTAAGTGTGAATGTGTGTGTGAGTGTGTGTATGTAAGTGTGAGTGTGTGTGTTTGTAAGTGTGTGTGTGTTTCTGTGTGTATGTGTGTGTGTGTTTGTAAGTGTGTGTGTGTGTGAGTGTGAGTGCATGTTTGTGTGTGTGTGTTTGTAAGTCCGTGTGTGTGTTTCTGTGTGTAAGTGTAAGTGTGAGTGTGTGTTTGTGTGTGTGTGTTTCTGTGTGTGAGTGTGTGTGTGTCAGCTGTCAGTAAAGCTGGAAAACAGCGAACCAAACACACAGCCTGATTAGCAAAGTGATAGAACGCAAACAGCTTCACTAGGAGTTGAGTTGGAGAGCACTAAGGTTACATTGCCAGGGACTCAAACATTAAATGAGCACTCTGCACTGATCCTCACTTCAAATGATCCCAACTATTGTCGCTGGGTGGTTTTAATAATAGAATTAGGAATATCGGAACACTGCGGAGGAGAGAGACTGAAGCTTTTTGGTGTTGTATTCACCAGGACAGACGCAAGAAGACCAAATGTCAAAGGAGAATTCTGATCATTGAAATGTGGCATTCTTGTGTTTTCCTGGAGTATTGACAGGTCCAGAATTCCCGAAAAGCGACGCCACAGGCGGATAGGGTGGCAAAGAACGCTTTTGGTACATTTATAAATCGGAGTATCGAGTATAAAGGTTATGGTGAGGTTGTATAAGGTGTTGGTGAGGCCGAATTTAGAGTATTCTGTACAGATTTGGTCGCCCAGTTACAGGAAGGATGTAAATAAGATTGAGAGAGAGCAGAGAAGGTTCACGAGGATGTTGCCGGGACTTGAGAAGCTGAGAGATTGAATAGGTTAGAGCTTTATTCCCTGGGGGATGAGGGGAGATTTGATAGAGTTGTGTAAGACTTTGATGGGCATAGATGATGCTCTCTATGGAGCATCAGTAAACGTTGGTGAGAATTGGTAGCGGACATGTCAAATTTCCTTAGTCTTCTGAGAAAGCAGAGGCGTTGGTGGGGCTTTCCTAACTATAGTGTCAGCGTGGTGGGGGCGGGGGGGACCAGGACAGGTTGTTGGTGATCTCTCGTGCTAGCTTTCTCCATCCGAGGAAAAAGGCTATCACTGTCCACCCTATCTAAACCTCTAATCATCTTGTATGTTTCAATAAGGTCCCCTCTTAGCTGCCTCCTTTCTAACGAAAACAACCTCAGATCCCTCAGCCTCTCTTCATAAGACCTGCCCTCCATACCAGGCAACATCCTGGTAAACCTCCTCTGTACCCTCTCCAATGCCTCCACATCTTTCTTATAATGTGGGGACCAGAACTGCACATAATACTCCAAGTGCGGCCGCACTAGAGTTTTGTACAGTTGCAACATGACGTTGCGGCTCCGAAATTCAATCCCCCTACCAATAAAAGCTAAGACTCCGTATGCCTTCTTAACAACCTTATCGACTTGATTCCCTTATCGATCAGAAATCTATCTACCCGTGACTTAAATATATTCAGCGAGGAGCCTCCACCACTTCAATGGGCAGAGAATTCCAGAGATTCACCACCCTATGAGTGAAGAAGTTCCTCCTCAACTCCATCCTCAACTGCCCCCCCTCCTTATTTTGAGGCTGTTCCCTCTGGCTCTGGTTTCCTTTTGAAGCGGGAAGAATCTCTCTCCCTCTCCCCTATCCATCCCCTTCATTATCTTGTAAGTAAACACTTGGAAAACGTAAGAAAAACTTGGATGGGTACATGGATAAGAGGGGTGTGGAGGGATATGGAGCAAGTGCAGGTCAGTGGGACGAGGCAGAGAAATGGTTCGGAACAGACAAGAAGGGCCAAAAGGCCTGTTTCTGAGCTGTAATTTTCTATGATTGTTTATGATTTGGTATTCTTGTGTTTTCCTATAAAATTGATTGTTGTGCGACTCTTTGAAATTTGGTATTCTTGTGTTTGTCCTGATGAGAGATCGAATAGAGGTGTACAAGATTATGAGGGGTATAGATAGAGTAAACAGGGTTAAGCTTTTTCCTCGGATGGACTCAAAAAGCACGAGGGGTCACGGGCTTAGGGTGAGGGGGGGGTAAAGTATAATTTGGATGCCAGAGGGAGGTTTTTCACACAGAGGGTGGTGGGGGTATGGAATGCGCTGCCAAGTAAACTGGTGGAGGCAGGTACTCTGGAGATATTTAAGAAATACTTAGATGGGCACATGAACAGAATGGGAATGGAGGGGTATAGAAAACTGATTTAAAATAGTGATCATGAGCCTTGGGAGTCCCTGGGAAGTGTGTAAATAGATGATGATATTGATGTACTTGTTTTTATCCTACAGGTGCTTTGGTCCACCTTGTTGTCTAACAAGGGGCACACACGCGATGGGTCGTGAGAGGGCTGCTCTTGGATTGTTTTCGAGAGTATCCTAGTGCTTCACGTCGTTAGTGTACGCTTGACCTGGGCCATTTGATGGGCAACACGACAGCTCAGTGACTATCGCTGTGCTGTGCAGATACATGGATTTGGGCCTGTGTCTGTGGGAGTTTGCGCATTCTCCCCGTGCTTGCGTGGGTTTTCTCCGGGTGCTCCGGTTTCCTCCCACATCCCAAAGATGTGCTCTTAGGCTAATTGGCAAAACAAATTCTCCCTAAACTGTCTCAAATTTGGTTTGTAATCCATAGATCTATAAACATAGACAGGGATCGCGGGTAGAGGTGGGAACATCGGGGTGGCGGCGCGGGCTCGATGGGCCGAAGGGCCTGTTTCCCGTGCTGTTTCGTTCTTTGAGTGAAGCTTTGGCAAACACACATTCTCTTCTCAGCCACTGTTGGGACAATGGGCTCCCCCCTCAGTGTATGGGAGACATGCTGTGTGAGATCCGAGACTGGGTTTTTAATAGCTCTCTGCTCTGCAGTGGTCGCTTCCCCGAAGGAGGTGAATGGTCCTTAGAGTAAAAGGCACCAAGGACGTGACTACTTCCAAACCTAATGGGGATGCGATGCACTAAGAGAGGGACATCTCGCGGGGGGGGGAGGGGGGGGAAGCAAACGTGGTTTCCGAGAAGGAAGGTCAGGACCAATCCGACTGAGTTTCCTGGAAGGATTTGTAAGCTTGGAAAATGAGTGGAGGCCTGACTTCCAAAAGAAAAGATTGAAAGCATACAGGACAAGAAAAGGCCCTTTGGGGACAGTGAAATTTAGCACGGCCAATCCACCTAACCTGCACATCTTTGGACACTAAGGGACCATTTAGCATGGCCAATCCACCTAACCTGCACATCTTTGGACGCTAAGGGACAATCTAGCATGGCCAATCCACCTAACCTGCACATCTTTGGACGCTAAGGGACAATCTAGCATGGCCATTCCACCTAACCTGCACATCTTTGGACACTAAGGGACAATTTAGCACGGCCAATCCCCCTAACCTGCACATCTTTGGACACTAAGGGACAATTTAGCACGGTCAATCCACCTAACTGGCACATCTTTGGACACTAAGGGGCAATTTAGCATGGCCAATCCACATAACTGGCACATCTTTGGACACTAAGGGGCAATTTAGCATGGCCAATCCACCTAACTGCACATCTTTGGACACTAAGGAGCAATTTAGCATGGCCAATCCACCTAACCTGCACATCTTGGACACTAAGGGCAATTTAGCATGGCCAATCCACCTAACTGCACATCTTTGGACATTAAGGGACAATTTAGCATGGCCAATCCCCTAACCTGCACATCTTTGGACACTAAGGGGCAATTTAGCATGGCCAATCCACCTAAACTGGCACATCTTTGGACAGTAAGCAATTTAGCACGGCCAATCCCCCTAACCTGCACATCTTTGGACACTAAGCGGCAATTTAGCATGGCCAATCCACCTAACCTGACATCTTCAGACACTAAGGGACAATTTAGCATGGCCAATCCACCTAACCTGCACATCTTGGACACTAAGGGGCAATTTAGCATGGCCAATCCACCCTAACCTACACATCTTTGGACACTAAGGGACAATTTAGCATGGTCAATCCACCTAACCTGCACATCTTTGGGACACTAAGGGACAATTTAGCATGGCCAATCCACCTAACCTGCACATCTTTGGACTGTGGGCGGAAACCGGAGCACCCCCTCCCCACCGGAGGAAACTCATGCAGACATAGAACATAGAACATAGAACATTACAGCACAGAACAGGCCCTTCGGCCTTCGATGTTGTGCCGACCAAAATAAAAAGCAATGCCCCTCCAAACTAAACCATTCCCTTCTCTTCCATATACTTATCAACTAACCTCTTAAACGCCACCAAACTTGGCGCATCTACAACAGCTGCAGGCAGGGCATTCCACTCCCTAATCACTCTTTGAGTAAAGAACCTACCTCTGATATCCGTCCTATAACTCATACCCCTTAATTTAAAGCTGTGTCCCCTCGTGCTAGCTTTCTCCATCCTAGGAAAAAGGCTATCACTGTCCACCCTATCTAAACCTCTAATCATCTTATATGCTTCAATAAGATCCCCTCTTAGCCGCCTCCTTTCTAACGAAAACAACCTCAAATCCTTCAACCTCTCTTCATAGGACCTGCCCTCCATACCAGGCAACATCCTGGTAAACCTCCTCTGTACCCTCTCCAATGCCTCCACATCTTTCTTATAATGTGGGGACCAGAACTGCACACAATACTCCAAGTGCGGCCGCACTAGAGTTTTGTACAGTTGCAACATGATGCTGCGGCTCCTAAATTCAATCCCCCTACCAATAAAAGCTAAGACTCCATATGCCTTCTTAACAACTTTATCCACTTGACTGCCTACTTTCAGGGATCTATTGACACATACACCAAGATCCTTCTGTTCCTCAACACTATTAAGAGCCCTACCATTAGCCCTATACTCTACACATTTATTGTTCCTGCCAAAGTGCATTACCTCACACTTTTCCACATTAAACTCCATTTGCCACCTCTCGGCCCAGCTCTGCAACTTGTCCAAGTCACTCTGTAAACTATAACACCCCTCTTCACTATCTACCACTCCACCGACTTTAGTGTCATCTGCAAATTTACTGATCCATCCCTCAATACCCTCATCCAGATCATTTATAAAAATTACAAACAGCAGGGGTCCCATTCTCATGGGGAGAATGTGTAGACTCCACACAGGTCCAAAGCGGGAATCGAACCCAGGTCCCTGGAGCTGTGAAGCAGCAGCGCTAACCCCACTGCTGATAAAATTCAAACAGGGCTAGATGCAGGGAGGATGTTTCCGACGGTTGGGAGTCCAGAGCCGGGATAGGGGGTTGCGGTCACAGTCTGAGGATTCGGGGGTAGACCATTTAGGACGGACATTCCTTCACCTGGTGAGCCTGTGGAATTCATTCCCATGGGAAGGAGTTGATGCCAAAACATTGAAGAGGCGGCCGGATATCGCACTTGGGGATCAAAGGGGGAGAAAGTGGGATGAGGCTATTGGGTTGGACGATCCACCATGATGGATGGGACAGCAGGCTCGAAAGGCCGAATGGCCTCCTCTGTTTCCTATCGTCTCTGTTTCTAAGGATGAGAGAAGGGGCAGTGGAGCTGGTAGTTTGATTCGTGGAGATGCTAATGAGGAGAGACTTGAGTAGACGGGGGCTAAACTCATTGAGATTCAGCGGAATGAGGGAGTGAATCTTCTAGAACGAAGAACAGCACAGCACAGGGAACAGGCCCTTCGGCCCGACAAGCCCGTGCTGCTCATTGGTCGAACTAGACCAATCTTCTGTGCTCCTCCAATCCCAGTCCGCTCAGGTAACTATCTAGCTAAGTCTTGAACGTTCTCCATCACCTTGCTTGGCAGTGCAACCCAGGCCCCCACCACCCTCTGCGTAAAACACGTCCCTCTGATATCGGAGTTAAACCTCGTCCCCCTCACCTTGTGACCCCCCCCCCTCGTGATCCTCACTTCCGTCCTGGGAAAATGGTTCCCTCTCTTCATCCTGTCTTTACCCTTTCAAAATTTTCTATAAGGTCCCCCCTCATTCTCCGTATCTCCAGGGAAAACAACCTCACCTTACCCAATCTCTCCTCACAGCTAAGGTTGAACATGTAAGATTATGAAGGGAATCGAGAAGATAGAAGCAGGGAAGTTGTTTCCACTGGTGGATGGAACTAGAACCAGGGAGCATGGCCTCAAAGTACGGCGGAGTAGATTTAATATTTGATTTGATTTATTATTTTCCCACGTATTGGGAAGAGTATTGTTCCTTGAGGATGTTTTCTGCTGAGGGAGCGCCGCACTGTCAGAGGGTCAGTGCTGAGGGAGCGCCGCACTGTCAGAGGGTCAGTGCTGAGGGAGCGCCGCACTGTCTGAGGGTCAGTGCTGAGGGAGCGCCGCACTGTCAGAGGGTCAGTGCTGAGGGAGTGCCACACTGTCAGAGGGTCAGTGCTGAGGGAGCGCCGCACTGTCAGAGGGTCAGTGCTGAGGGAGTGCCGCACTGTCAGAGGTCAGTGCTGAGGGAGCGCCGCACTGTCTGAGGGTCAGTGCTGAGGGAGCGCCGCACTGTCAGAGGGTCAGTGCTGAGGGAGCGCCGCACTGTCAGAGGGTCAGTGCTGAGGGAGTGCCGCACTGTCAGAGGGTCAGTGCTGAGGGAGTGCCGCACTGTCAGAGGGTCAGTGCTGAGGGAGTGCCGCACTGTCAGAGGGTCAGTGCTGAGGGAGCGCCGCACTGTCAGAGGGTCAGTGCTGAGGGAGCGCCGCACTGTCAGAGGGTCAGTGCTGAGGGAGCGCCGCACTGTCAGAGGGTCAGTGCTGAGGGAGCGCCGCACTGTCAGAGGGTCAGTGCTGAGGGAGCGCCGCACTGTCAGAGGGTCAGTGCTGAGGGAGCGCCGCACTGTCAGAGGGGCAGTGCTGAGGGAGCGCCGCACTGTCTGTGGGAGTGTGACCATGCAGAGAGGTATATTAGAACATAGAACAATACAGCACAAACAGGCCCTTCGGCCCACGAGTTGCGCCGATCACATCTACCAATCCACAGACCTATCTATAACCCCCTATCGTATTTTCCATATACTCATCCAGAAGTCTCTTAAAAGACCCCAGTGAGTTTGCCTCAACAACCTCCGACGGCAGTCGGTTCCATTCGTATTGTTTGAGGATCAGTTGTAAATGGTGGTTAGTGTGATTCGCTCGATTTGACAGTCACACCAATTGTTCTGTCGGTTTAATATGGTGTAAATTCACCCAATTATCTTCTTCAAATACAGAACTCTATTTGCAATTAGAGCAGTTCCAGGCTGGGTTAATAATCACACTGACGTCAAATTAATCTGCTGGATAATAGAGTTCTGGCTTTTATGGGTTGGAGAATGTGTGTGTGTGTGTGAGAGTGTGTGTGTGTGAGTGTGTGTGTGTGTGTGTGAGAGTGTGTGTGTGTGAGTGTGTGTGTGTGTGGTGTGAGAGTGTGTGTGTGTGTGTGTGTGAGAGAGTGTGTGTGTGTGAGTGTGGTGTGTGTGTGTGTGAGAGAGTGTGTGTGTGAGCGTGAGAGTGTGTGTGTTGAGTTGTGTGTGTGTGTGTGTGTGAGAGAGTGTGTGGTGAGCGTGAGAGTGTGTGTGTGTGAGTGTGTGTGGTGTGTGTGTGTGTGAGAGAGTGTGTGTGTGAGCGTGAGAGTGTGTGTGTGTGAGTGTGTGTGTGTGTGTATATGTGTGAGTGAGAGAGTGTGTGTGTGTGAATGTGAGTTGTGTGGTGTGTGTGGGGGGGGAGGAGGAGGGGTGTGTGTGTGTGTGGGAGAGTGTGTGTGGAATGTGTGTGTGTGTGTGTGTGTGAGAGAGAGTGTGTGTGGGAGAGTGTGTATGAGTGTGTATGTGTGTGTGTGTTGTGTGTGTGGGAGAGTGTGTGTGTAAGTGAGTGCACGCAGAGTGCTGGAAATGTAGCTGTGGAGAGCACTGAGGTACAGGGTTGCAAATTGGGAAGTATTGTAGTAGATAGGGAGGATGTGTTAGAAATTCTCGAGGGTTTGAAGTTGGATAAGTCCCCTGGGCCGGACGGGATTTACCCTAGGATTCTCTGGGAGGCAAGAGAGGAGATTGCAGAGCCTCTGGCTCTGATCTTCAGGTCCTCGTTGGTTACGGGTGTGGTTCCGGAGGACTGGAGGATGGCGAATGTGGTCCCATTGTTTAAGAAGGGGAAGAGAGACCTTCCTGGGAATTATAGGCCAGTGAGTCTTACTTCTGTGTTGGGCAAGGTATTGGAGAGAATTATTAGGGATAGGATTTATAGTTATTTAGAGAGAAATGAATTGATTGGGGATAGTCAGCATGGTTTCGTGAAGGGTAGGTCATGCCTTACTAACCTCATTGAGTTTTTTGAAAAAGTGACCAAAGAGGTGGATGGGGGTAAGGCGGTTGATGTAGTATATATGGACTTTAGTAAGGCATTTGATAAGGTGGCCCATGGAAGACTTCTACAGAAAATGCAGATGTGTGGAATAGAGGGTGATTTAG